>CM034310.1:11940716-12443959 GCA_019925795.1 Dendrobium chrysotoxum
AGAGAGAGAGAGAGAGAGAGCAAGAGGGAGAATGATGAAGAATTAGAATAATGATAGAGAAGGTGAGAGAGAAAGAGGGAGATAGAGCAAGAAGGAGAGTAATGTAGAATTAGTAATGATGAGAGAGGGAGAGAGAGAGAGAGAGCAACAAGGAGAATGATGGAGAAATAGAAATAATGAGTGAGGGGGAGAGAGAGAAAGAAGGGGAATGATGGAGAATTAGAATAATGATATAGAGAGAGCAAGAGGGAGAATGATCGAGAATTAGAAATAATGAGAGACAGAGAGGGAGAAGAGAGGGTGAGAGAGAGAGAGAGAGGAGAGAGAATGAGGGAGATAGGGCAAGAAGGAGAATTAGAAATAATGATAGAAGGGGGAGAGTTAGAGGAGAGAGAAAGAGAGAATGATGGAGAATTAGAAATAATGGAAGAGGGAGAGAGAGGGAGAATCATGGAGAATTAGAAATAATAAGAGAGCGAGAGAGCAAGAGGGAGGCTGATGAAGAATTAGAAATATTGAGAGAGGAAGGGAGAAGAGAGAGAGAGAGAGATAGTAGAGAAAAAAAAGGGAGATAGTGCAAGAGGGAGAATGATTGAGAAATAAAATATTGAGAGAGCGGAGAGACAGAGAAAGAAGGAGAATGAAGAAAATTAGAAATAATAAGAGAGAGAGAGAGAGCAAGAGGGAGAATGATGGAGAATTAGAATAATGAGAGAGAGAGAGAGAGACAGAGAACGCAAGATGGAGAATTAGAAATAATGAGAGAGGAAGAGAGAGAGAGAGAGTAAGAGGGAGAATGATGGAGAATTAGAAATAATGGGAGAGGGAGGGAGGGAGGAGAGAGCGATAGAGAGAGAGAGAGAGAGAGAGAGAGAGGAAGATAGTGCATGAAGGAGAATGATGAAGAATTAGAAATAATGAGAGTGGGGGAGGGAGAGAGATAGAAGTAGAATGCTAGAGAATTAGCATAATGAGATAGAGAGAGAGAGAGAGGAAGAGAGAGCAAGATGGAGAATGATGAAGAATTAGAAATAATGAGAGAGAGAGGGAGAAAGGGAGGGTGAGAGAGAGAAAGAGAGAGAGAGAGGAGAGAGAAAGATAGAGATAGAGCAAGAAGGAGTATTAGAAATAATGAGAGAGGGGGAGAGAGAGAGATAGAGAGAATGATGGAGAATTAGAAATAATGGAAGAGAGAGAGAGAGCGAGAGGGAGAATCATGGAGAATTAGAAATAACAAGAGAGAGAGAGTAAGAGGGAGATTGATGAAGAATTAGAAAAAATTATAGAGGGAGGGAGAAGGGAGAGAGAGAGTAGATAGAGCAAGAGGGAGATAGTGCAAGAAGGAGAATGATGGAGAATTAGAAATAATGAGAGAGGGGGAGAGAGAGAGCAAGAGGGAGAAATGTTGGAGAATAGAGTAATGAGCGAGAGAGAAGAGAGCGCAATAGGGAGAATGATGGAGAATTAGAAATAATGAGAGAGGGAGAGAGAGAGAGCAAGAGAGAGAGAGAGAAAGAGGGAGATAGTGCAAGGGGAGAATGATGGAGAATTAAAAATAACGAGGGAGGGGGGAGAGAGAGAGAGAGAGAGAGAGAGAGAGAGAGAGAGAGAGAGAGAGAGAGAGAGAAGAGGGAAAGAGGGAGATAGAGTAAGAAGGAGAATGATGGAGAGTTAGAAATAATTAGAGAGGGGAGAGAGAGAAAGAGAGAGAGAGGGAGAATGATGGGGAATTAGAATAATGAGAGTGAGAGAGAGCGAGCAAGAGGGAGAATGATGGAGAGTTAGAATAATGAGAGAGAATGTGAGAGAGAAAGAGGAGAGAGAAAGAGGGAGATAGAGCAAGAAGGAGAATAATGGAGAATTAGTAATAATAAGATAGAGAGAGAAAGAGAGACCAAGAGGGAGAATGATCGAGAATTAGAAATATGAGAGAGAGAGAGTGAGAAAGAGAGGGTGAGAGAGAGAAAGAGAGAGAGAGAGAAAAAGAGGGAGATAGAGCAAGAAGGAGAATTAAAAATAATGATAGAGGGGGAGAGAGAGGAGAGAGAGAATGATGGAGAATTAGAAATAATGGAAGTGGGAGAGAGGGAGAATAATGGAGAATTAGAAATATTGAGAGAGAGAGCAAAAGGGAGACTGATGAAGAATTAGAAATATTGAGAGAGGGAAGGAGAAGAGAGAGAGAGAGTAGAGAGAGTAAGAGGGAGAATGATGAAGAATTAGAAAAAATTAGAGAGGGAGGGAGAAGAGAGAGAGAGTAGAGAGAGAAAGAGGGAGGTTGTGCAAGAAGGAGAATGATGGAGATTTAGAAAAAATGAGAGAGGGGGAAGATAGAGAGAGAGAGAGTAAGATGGAGAATGATGAAAATTAGAAATAATGAGAGGTTTATAGAGAGAGAGAGAGATCAAGAGGGGGAAATGATGGAGAATTAGAGTAATGAGAGAGAGTTTAGAGAGCGCAAGAGGGAGAATGATTGAGAATTAGAAATAATGAGAGAGGGAGAGGGAGAGAGTAAGAGGGAGAATGATGGAGTAGAAATAATGGGACAGAGAGAGGGAAAGAGAGAGAGAGAGAGGAGAGAGAGAGAAAGAGGGAGATTATTCAAGAAGGAGAATGATGGAGAATTAGAAATAATGAGAGTGGGAGAGAGAGAGTGTGTGTGTGTGAGAGAGAAAGAGCAAGAGGGAGAATCATGGAGAATCAAAAATAATGAGAGAAAGAGAGAGAGAGAGAGAGAGAGAGAGAGAGAGAGAGAGAGAGAGAGAGCAAGAGGGAGAATGTTGGAGAATTAGAAATAAAGAGAGAGAGGTACAAAGAGAGAAGAGAGAAAGAGGGAGATAGAGCAAGAAGGAGAATGATGGAGAATTAAAAATAAAGAGGGAGGGGAGAGAGAGAGAGAGAGAGAGAGGATTGAAAGAGAAAGAGAGGGAACGAGGGAGATAGAGCAAGAAGGTGAATGATGGAGAATTAAAAATAATGAGAGAGGGGAGATAGTGAAAGAGAAAGAGAGGGAGAATGATGGAGAGTTAGAATAATGATGGAGAATTTGTAATAATGAGAGAATGAGATAGAGCAAGAGAAAGAATGATGGAGAATTAGAATAATGAGAGAGAGAGAGAGAGAGAGAGAGAGAGAGAGAGAGAAGAGAGAGAGAATGGAGAGTTAGAATAATGAGAGAGAGGGTGAGAGAGAAAGAGGAGAGAGAAAGAGGGAGATAGAGAAAGAAGGAGAATAATGGAGAATTAGTAATAATGAGATAGAGAGAGAAAGAGAGACCAAGAGGGAGAATGATCTAGAATTAGAAATAATGAGAGAGAGAGAGAGAAAGAGGGAGAAAGAGCAAGAAGGAGAATTAGAAATAATGATAGAGGGGGGAGAGAGAGAGAGAGAGAGAGAGAATGACGGAGAATTAGAAATAATGGAAGAGGGAGAGAGGGAGAATCATGGAGAATTAGAAATAATGAGAGAGCAAGAGAGCAAGAGGGAGACTGATAAAAAATTAGATATATTGAGAGAGGGACGGAGAAGAGAGAGAGAGAGAGAGTAGAGAGAGAGAGGGAGATAGTGCAAGAAAGAGAATGATTGAGAAATAGAAATATTGAGAGAGGGGGGAGAGAGAGAAAGAAGGACAACGATGAAAATTAAAAATAATGAGAAAGAGAGAGAGATAGAGCAAGAGGGAGAATAATGGAGAATTAGAATAATGAGAGAGAGAGAGCGCGCAAGAGGGAGAATGATGGATAATTAGAAATAATGAGAGATGGAAAGAGAGAGAGCAAGAGGGAGAATGATGGAGAATTAGAAATAATGGGAGAGGGAGGGAGGAAGCGAGCGAGCGAGAGAGAGAGAGAGAGAGAGAGAGAGAGAGAGAGAGAGAGAGAGAGAGAGAGAGAGAGGAAGATAGTGCATGAAGGAGAATGATGAAGAATTAGAAATAATGAGAGTGGGGGAGAGAGAGAGATAGAAGAAGAATGATAGAGAATTAGAATAATGAGATAGAGAGAGAGAGAGCGAAAGAGAGAGAAAGATGAAGAATTAGAAATAATGAGAGAGAGAGGGAGAAAGGGAGGGTGAGAGAGAGAAAGAGAGAGAGGAGAGACAAAGATAGAGATAGAGTAAGAAGGAGTATTAGAAATAATCAGAGAGGGGGAGAGAGAGAGATAGAGAGAATGATGGAGAATTAGAAATATTGGAAGAGAGAGAGAGAGAGCTAAAGGGAGATCATGGAGAATTAGAAATAATAAGAGAGAGAGTAAGAGGGAGAATGATAAAGAATTAGAGAGAGGGAGGGAGAAGGGAGAGAGAGAGTAGAGAGAGAAAGAGGGAGATAGTGCAAGAAGTAGAATGATGGAGAATTAGAAATAATGAGAGGGGGAGGATAGACAGAGAGCAAGATGGAGAATGATGAAAATTAGAAATAATGAGTGGTTTATAGAGAGAGAGAGAGAGGGAGAAATGTTGGAGAATAGAGTAATGAGAGAGAGAGAAGAGAGCGCAATAGGGAGAATGATGGAGAATTAGAAATAATGAGAGAGGGAGAGAGAGAGAGAGAGAAAGAGGGAGATAGAGCAAGGGGGAGAATGATGGAGAATTAAAAATAACGAGGGAGGGGAGAGAGAGAGAGAGAGGGGAGGGAAAGAGGGAGATAGAGCAAGAAGGAGAATGATGGAGAATTAGAAATAATGAGAGGAGAGAGAGAGAAAGAGAGAGAGAGGGAGAATGATGGAGAATTAGAATAATGAGTGTGTGTGTGTGTGTGTGTGAGAGAGAGAGAGAGAGAGAGAGCAAGAGGGAGAATGTTGGAGAATTTGAAATAATGAGAGAATTAGAGAGAGCAAGAGGAATAATGATGGAGAATTAGAATAATGAGAGAGAGAGAGAGATAGAGAGAGAGCAGGAGGGAGAATGATGAAGAATTAGAATAATGATAGAGAGGGTGAGAGAGAAAGAGGGAGATAGAGCAAGAAGGAGAATAATGTAGAATTAGTAATAATGAGAGTGGGAGAGAGAGAGAGAGCAAGAGGGAGAATGATGAAGAATTAGAATAATGATAGAGAGGGTGAGAGAGAAAGAGGGAGATAGAGCAAGAAGGAGAGTAATGTAGAATTAGTAATGATGAGAGAGGGAGAGAGAGAGAGAGAGCAACAAGGAGAATGATGGAGAAATAGAAATAATGAGTGAGGGGAGAGAGAGAGAAAGAAGGGGAATGATGGAGAATTAGAATAATGATATAGAGAGAGCAAGAGGGAGAATGATCGAGAATTAGAAATAATGAGAGAGAGAGAGGGAGAAAGAGAGGGTGAGAGAGAAAGAGAGAGAGAGGAGAGAGAAAGAGGGAGATAGGGCAAGAAGGAGAATTAGAAATAATGATAGAAGGGGGAGAGATAGAGGGAGAGAGAGAGAGAATGATGGAGAATTAGAAATAATGGAAGAGGGAGAGAGAGGGAGAATCAAGGAGAATTAGAAATAATAATAGTGCGAGAGAGCAAGAGGGAGGCTGATGAAGAATTAGAAATATTGGAGAGGAAGGGAGAAGAGAGAGAGAGATAGTAGAGAGAAAAAAAGGGAGATAGTGCAAGAGGGAGAATGATTGGGAAATAGAAATAATGAGAGAGCGGAGAGAGAGAGAGAAAGAAGGAGAATGAAGAAAATTAAAAATAATAAGAGAGAGAGAGAGCAATAGGGAGAATGATGGAGAATTAGAATAATGAGAGGGAGAGACAGAGAACACAAGATGGAGAAATAGAAATAATGAAAGAGGAAGAGAGAGATACAGCAAGAGGGAGAATGATGGAGAATTAGAAATAATGGGAGAGGGAGGGAGGGAGGGAGGGGGAGAGAGAGAGAGAGAGAGAGAGAGAGAGCAAGAAGGAGAATGATCGAGAATTAGAAATAATGAGAGAGGGGAGAGAGAGAAAGAGAGAGAGAGGGAGAATGATGGAGAATTAGAATAATGAGTGTGTGTGTGAGAGAGAGAGAGAGAGAGAGAGAGAGAGAGAGAGAGAGAGAGAGAGAGAGAGAGAGAGAGAGAAGAGGGAGAAGGTTGGAGAATTTGAAATAATGAGAGAATTAGAGAGAGTAAGAGGAGTAATGATGGAGAATTAGAATAATGAGAGAGAGAGAGAGAGAGAGAGAGAGAGAGAGAGAGAGAGAGAGAGAGAGAGAGAGAGAGAGAGAGGGACAATGATGAAGAATTAGAATAATGATAGAGTAGGTGAGAGAGAAGAGGGGAGATAGAGCAAGAAGGAGAATAATGTAGAATTAGTAATGATGAGAGAGCGAGAGAGAGAGAGAGGGAGAGCAACAAGGAGAATGATGGAGAAATAGAAATAATGAGTGAGGGGGAGAGAGCGGGGAGAGAGAGAAAGTGGGAGATAGTGCAAGAAGGAGAATGATGGAAATTAGAAATAATGGGAGAGGGAAAGAGAAAGAGAGTGAGAGAGCGGGGAGAGAAAGAAAGAGGGAGATAGTGCAAGAAGGAGAATGGTAGAGAATTAGAAATAATGATAGTGGGAGAGAGAGAGAGAGATAGTGAGAGAGAGGGACGAGAGAAAGAGGGAGTGAGAGAAAGAAGGTGAATGATGGAAAATATAAACAATGATAGAGACAGAGAGAGTAACAGGCAGAGTGACGGAGAATTAAAAATAATGACAGAGGGAGAGAGAGAGGAAGAGGCAAGGAGAGAAAGAGAAAGAGAGGGAGAATGATTGAGAATTAGAAATAATGAGAGAGGGAGAGAGAGAGCAAGAGGGAGAATGATAGATAATTAGAATAATGAGAGAGAGAGAGAGAGAAAGTAAGAGGCAGAACGATCTAGAATTAGAAATAATAAGAGAGAGAGAGAGGAGAGAGAAAGATGGAGATAGAATAAGAAGGAAAATAATGGAAAATAAGGGAGAGGGAGAGAGAGATAGGGAGATAGAGCAAGAAGGAGAATTAGGGAGAGAGAGAGAGAGAGAGAGAGAGAGAGAGAGAGAGAGAGAGAGAGAGAGAAAGAGAGAGAGAGATGGAGATAGAGCAAGAAGGAGAATGACAGAGAATTAGAAATAAGGAGAGAGAGAGAGAGGAGATAGAGAAAGAGGGAGATAGTGCAAGAAGGAGAATGATGTAGAATTAAAAGATAATGAGAGAGGGGAGAGAGAGAGAGCAAGAAGGAGAATGGTAGAGAATTAAAAATAATGAGAGAGGGGGAGAGAAAGAGAGAGAGAGGAGAGAAAGAGGGTGAGAGAGCAAGAAGGTGAATGATGGAAATTAGAAATAAAGATAGGGAGAGTGAGAGAGAGCGAGAGGGATAGAGAGAGAGAGAGGGAGAGAGAGATGGAGAGAGAGAGATAGAGAGAGAGAGGGAGGGAGAATGATAGAGAATTAGAAATATGAGAGAGGGAGAGAGAGAGCAAGCGGGAGAATAATGGAGAATAAGAATAATGAGAGAGAGATAGAGAGATAGAGCAAGAGGGTGAATGATGGAGAATTAGAATAATTAGAGAGAGAGAGAGAGAAAGAGAGAGCAAGAGGGAGAATGATGGAGAATTAGAAATAATGAGAGAGGGAGAGAGAGAGGAAGAAGAGACAAAGAGCAAGGAGGAGAATGATGGAGTTGAGAGAGAGAGGAGAGAGAGAGAGGAAAGCACAAGAGGGAGAATTAGAAATAATGAGAGAGACAGGGAGGGGGAGAGAGAGAGAGAGAGAAAGAGGAGATAGAGCAAGAAGGAGAATGATGGTGAATTAGAAATAATGAGAGAGGGAGAGAGAGAGAGAGGGAGGGCAAGAGGGCGAATGATGGAGTATTAGAATAATGAGATTGAGAGCCAGAAAGTAAGAGCAAGAGGGAGAATGATGGAGAATTAGAAATAATGAGTGGGAATGGGGGAAAGAGAGGGTGAGAGAGAGAAAGAGAGAGAGAGGAGAGAGAAACTAGGAGATAGAGCAAGAATGAGAATTAGAAATAATGAGAGTGGGATGAGAAGAGAGAGAGAGAGAGAGAGAGAGAATGATGGTGAATTAGAAACAATGAAAGAGGGAGAGGGAGGGAGAAGAGAGAGAGGGTAAGATGGAAAATCATGGAGAATTAGAAATAATGAGAGAGGAGAGAGAGAGTAAGAGGGAGAATGATGGACATTTAGAAATAATGAGAGAGGGAGAGAGCGAGAGGGAGAAAAAGGCATTGAGAGAGAGAGGGAGATAGAGAAAGAGGAAGAGGGATAGAGAATTACAAATAATGAGAGAGGGAAATGGAGAGAAAGATAGAGAGAGTGAGAAAGAGAAAGAGAAAGTGAGAGAGAGAAAGGGCAAGAGAGAGGGAGAGGGAGATAGAGCAAGAGGGAGAATACTGTGTAATTCTAAATAATGAGAGAGGGGGAGAGAGAGATTCAGAGAGCAGAGAGAAAAAGAGGGAGATAGTGCAAAACGGAGAATCATGGAGAATTAGAAATACTAAGAGAGGGAGAGAGAGAGAGAGAGAGAGATAGAGAGATAGCAAGAGGGAGAATGTTGGAGAATTAGAATGCTGAGAGAGAGAGAGAGAGAGATTCCACAAAGATATCCTCTTTTATTACCCCATTTAAAAAGGCACTCTTGACATCTATTTGAAATAGCTTAAATCCCTTATAACAGGCAAAGGCTAGTAGTACCCTAATGGCTTCCAATCTAGCTACAAGGGCAAAGGTCTCCCCAAAATCAATCCCTTCAATTTGAGTGTACCCCTTAGCCACCAATCTTGCCTTATTCCTAACCACTACACCAGAATCGTTCATCGTATTTTTAAAGACCCACTTGGTTCCCACTACACTTTGATTCCTAGGTATTTCTACTAACTCCCAAATATCATTTCTTACAAATTGATTCAATTCCTCTTACATAGCTAAGATCCAAAACTCATCAGAAAGGGCTTGATTGATGTTGGTGGGTTCAGTCATTGAGATAAAGGCAGAATGGTTTACTTCTTTCTTAAGTCCATGCCTAGTTCTAACACCTTCAGAAGGGTCTCCTAAGATCAGTTCTTTAGGATGACTCGAATCATATCTCCAATCTCTAGACAAAGTGTTTTTAGCTTGATTTGCTTATTAATTTTGTCCCTCTTAATATTGTTAATCTTATTCTCAAATTACTCTTCAATTGGATAAAGAGGATTGTATTATGTTCACTAATGATAGTGATGGTAAATTTGTTCTCAATCAAGTTTGGAATTCCATTAGGCCTTCTTACCCTAATTCTTTATTGTACTCAGCTTTATGGCACCATGCTATTCCATGTTCTTTCTTTATTTTAATATGGAGAATTTTGCATAATTACTTTCCTATTGATTCTATTTTAAGGAAAAAAGGTTTTTATATGGTTTCGAAATACCAATGTTGTTATCGCATTGAAAATCTTAATCATGTATTTGTTGTAGGTCCTATTTCTCTTCAAGTGTGGCTTCATTTTGATAATATATTTAATGCTCATTTCTGCACTAATTATAATTGCATAACCAATATTTTACAAGCTTGCTTCACTCCTTCCAAAGGCCATATTCATAATGTTTTACTTGTAATTATTTGTTGGTTTCTTTGGAGGAGTAGAAATGAAGCTAAGCATGAGGAGGTTTGTATGAATGTTATGATTATTATTTTAAAAATTAAATACAAAGTGCTGCAGCTATTTTTGGCTAATCTGATTAAGGTCAATTCTTTCAAAGATTATTATCATATTGCTGTTCTCTTTGGTATTTCTCTTCAAGTTAACTCCCCTATTATCAATGAAAAAAATTGTCAAATGGCTTAAACCTAACCAGGATTGGTTTAAACTTAACACTGATTGATCTCTTAATAATTTAAATGCTGGCTATGGAGGTCTTATTCGGGACTATAAGGGCCGCATGGTTGTTGTTTTCTGGGTCCGACAACTACTGCTTCCACTACTATTATGGCTAAGATTCAAGCCGTTCAGTATGGTTTGCACCTATGTATCTCTTTAGGTATCACTAAGATTTGGATTGAAGTGAATACTACTCTTTTGATTTATCATATTAAGGATAATGTTAAGTCCAATCCTCATAATTTTTATAAGATTAGGGATATTAAATAATGGCTTTCTATGATTTCTTTTTCTATTTCTCATATCTTTCATGAAGGTAATGTGGCTGTTGATTATCTTGCCAAGTTAGGCTATAATTTACTTGATTTTACTAAATTTGTTGAGACATCATTACCTGATAAGATGAAGGGTTTGGTTAGGTTGGACAGTTCTGGGCTTCCTTATGTCCGTTACATTTAATTATTTTTCCCTTCATTTTGTTGGAAGGTGTTATGCTATTTGGGTTTTTTGCTACTGGATTGGACCTCCTATTTTATTTTTTATTTTCCCATTTTCTTTCAAAATATCTGTGAGATGTTAATTTTCCATCATAGGGTTTATAATTTTTATTCATGTATCTTTTTTTGTTGTGTTTAGCTAAATGTAAGCTATGAATGTAACTGCCAATCAGAACATTCATAGCATAATTTTGTGGGAAAGGTGATGGCTGCAGAACTTCTCCTTTTTCTTCCTCCTAGAGAAGGCAGAGAACCTCGAGGTCGTTGACCTTGTAGCCTCTCTCCCTAGAGAGATTCCACAAGACTCACTAAGGCCATAGAAGGATTAAGCATGAAGCTAGCTCAGAGCAACCGAGTGATCTCCTCACACTCCTTCTCTCTCATGCTCAAACTCACCTTCTCCTTCCTCTGACAACCCCTAGATCTCTTCAAAAGCTCCCTCTCAAGAGTTCCTTTAGTTATCACGTTCCTCTTCTTCACAACAACAACTACTATGAATAATAAAAACTTCTTTTTAAATTAGGCTTGAAAAAACCCTAATAATTTAATTTAGATGATATTGTTCATATAGTACGATCCAATATCATACAATATGATCAGTTCAAAATTAGCTCCATTCAGTACGAAGGCAGATGAATAGTTAACAAATTTTAAGCATATCATATAGTACGATCAAGAGATCATCCTGGATGATAGTTTTTTTTTCCACTATTCATACGAGATAACTTATGGGATGACAAACATCATCTTTGTAGATCATCTCACACTGTACACTTCATACAGTATGATTAGTTCAATTCAGATCATCATCCTATATGATAGAAATATCATCCAGGATGTATAAAAAATTTTGGTTTTGTCTGGTACGATCTATGGGATGACAAAATTCATCTCTGTTGTTCATACAGTACGATTAATATCGTACAGTATGAATGATAGTAATTAAGAAATCATGATTTAATTGCCTAATTATGTGGGAGAATTTTGGTAAGATTTCAAATCATCGTACCGTATGATTTGGATAGTACAGTACGATTAGTTTAAAAGATGAAATTCAAAATCTTACCTAAATTATGCTGGCAGCTAGGGTTTTCAGATGGAAATAAATCATACATTATGATCATGATTATACAGTATGATTATTTCACAAACTAATTATTCTGATTTAGCCATTAAGCCTGAGTTTTAATGATAGATCGTATATTACGATTAAAAATTATATAGTATAATTTTCTCAAAAAAATTTAATCTTAAAAAAACTCTCCCCGTTTGTGTGTGTGCATGGTCACCCCATTTGCATACACTCTTTTTTGGCCAACTCAAAAAGTAAAAAATAAAGAAAATACAAAATACAAATTATTTTATATCTTATTCTACCCAGTCTTGAGTCTCCAGTAGTCTTGAGCGGTGTGTATCTTACCTGAAATGTTAGTGCTCACAGAGAAAAAATAACATCTATAATTTTCAAGAAAGAACGTAGTAATCCAATTCATATTATTTGTCATCATCAAAATCAGAGACTAGGGATCCTGGATTGCAACAATCTCCCCCTTTTTGATGATGTCACATAATGTTATCTGATATGCAAGATAAATATTATTTCTTCCTTAGCTCCCCCTCACTAGATGATGGATTTTAAAAGATGGGAGGATTTACAAAAATATATATATATTTTAAACAACACAAATAAAATATAACGAGATTAAAAAAAATAACACAACATAACAAAAGCACACGCAGCTTGAAAAGTATCATAGCACACAAATAAACGGGAATATAGAACTTTATAAGAACATAACATAGAACTTCTCCCCCTTTTAACATCAACAAAAAGAGGAGTATACACAAAATAGGGTATAAGAAAAAGAAATACACGACATACAAGTAAAAGCAACTAGTAGTCAAGATCTTGATCAGGTGGTGGTGGTGGTGGTTGAAAATATTGATGGATGGACATAAATTAATGATCAATTAAGGTGAATCATTCGCTAAACCATCACATATCATCTTCAAGTTCAGTGTTGTGGTTGAATGTGGTAGTCCAGTTGAGTTTCCAGTCGATCAAGCCGTTGAATTATGAAAGTGCGAATAGGTTATTAGACCTATTGCTTACGTCCATAGGCTAACCAAGAGGGGGTGAATTGGTTCTTTTAAAAAAAATCTCTTGGAATTTTGTCAGATTTAAAAACTAACTTTGAGCAAATCGTACTGCATGATACCTCTTTGTACAGTATGAAAAGTTATGAATTGTTCGTACTTTTCAACCACAAAAATTCAACAACAGAAAAATAAAGTACTTAAAAATAATAATACGAGAAAATAAGGAGTAAGAATAGAGAACACCATAATTTATAATGGTTCGGTCAAACATGACCTACATCCACTCCCTAGACACTCCTACTCTAGGTATTGCACTATACTCAAGTGACTCTCCTTTTGCCCCCACAGCAAGGTGGAGAAGCCTTTACAAACTCTCCTTCACCAACCCGATGCGGCAGAGAATCGTCTTCATTTTTCACCCTCCCGGTGAAGGTAGAGAACCCCACATCCTTTCTCACCCTCTTGGTGATGGCAGAGTACCACGTCCTTTCTCACCCTCTAGGTGACGGTAGAGAATCGAAAACCTCTCCCTTTCACTCTCAAGAAGAATTTTCGCAAAAGGATTTTTCACAAGTCAGTTTTTAGGATCCTTAAGCACTAAGGACAAGAAAAACCGTCCAAAAATTGAATATTTCAAGTTTTACGCATACCGATCGTCCTATATGACCGTATATCATACTGTATGAATAGTTTAAATTACTGAATGATTCGTCCAGTACGATCCAGTATGAACATCAAACTGAGCCGTTCGTACCAACCAACCTTCTGTATGAAATCTATTTCATATTGTATGAATAGTTCAAAGAATTGAATGATTCATCCCGTACAATCCAGTACGAACCTAAATTGAGCCGTTCGTACCGACAATTTGTCCCGAGGAACAAGTCCTATGAACACAAAGGGAGCTGTTCGTACGAACGGTTTATCCCGTACAAACAAGTCGTACGAACCCAAACCGAACCATTCGTACCAACAATTCGTCCCGTACGAACAAGTCATACGAACACAAATCGAGCCGTTCATCCCTCAAAACCTTCTATATGAAGTGAACTTCGTACAGTATGAACAGTACTTAGAAAAATAATTTTAGCTAGGCTGCTTCATTGCGGAGGATATTAAACACAGATCGTCCTATATGATTAGATATCATACTGAACGATCAATTTTAAAAAAAAAAAAGCTTTCACTCCCCTAGTGTGTGTGTGCACTATTATCAAACTTATAATCACACTCTCTCAGACTCAAGAAAAGTAAAAAATATAGACTTCACTTATAATAAACACTAACAAATTAACTTGAAGTCTTCAACAGTCTGGAGTGAGAATTTCCTGAAAAATATGTTAGTACACACAAAATTGAAAATCCAATATTTGTTAGGAGAGTGAAGAAGAAAAAAAATAAAATAAACAATAAGCTTTTGTAATAATCAAAAATAACTTTTATCAAATTCACTTGAATTAACAGATTTGCACAAATCATAACATCAAATCATAACAATCTTCCCTTTTTTTATGATGGCAAAATATTTATTATTTGAATAATCTCCCACTAAATGTAAGCTCCCCCTAAACAAATGATCATCTAAGCTCCCCCTAAACGGAAGCTCCCTCCTACCTAAAGAATAGCAATGACAAACAAGCACATACAATACAATTACATACATATGCAAAGACACACATAATATACAAAGAAATGAAATAAGTCAAACAATACAACACAATAAACATCTCCCCTTTTTGACAACAACAAAAAGGAAAGACACTCAAAGGAGTTGGTGATTTAAATTATGTTAAAAGAAGATTAACGATAATATAAAAATCAAATGAAAAAAGTAATGACTCAAAATTGTTTAGTTCACAAACAACAAAAAAGAGGAGTGAAGTTGATCTATGGCAGTAATGTAATAGACAGATTAAGTAACCACAACAATTGCATAAATGATGAAATAAAATTACCAAATTTTTATGTCAAATGTGAAGATCATTGATTAGTGAAATTTGAAAAAATGTTAAAGAAAAGAATACATGGCGACATTGCGCATCTTTTCGAATGAAAGGGCACATTTTGTGCACTTTGTCAATAATTGTGGTTCTTTATAAGTTTGGCGACATTGCACATCTTTCACTGTATGGCACACTTTGTGCATCTTTTTAATTCTTTTTTTTTTGTTTTGACTAAATAAAATTCTTTACAACAACACTAGTATAATAATGAACACATTTATATAGAAAATAAGGGTAATATCAAGACATCAAATATACAACAAGTTAGGCTAAGTAATACATGTCTAAAATAATATAAAGTAAGATCTTCTAATCTACACCAAATCATAATGAAATCTAAATATTTTGAGAAATTAAATTATGCACATAAATTTCTATTGTAATCTAAATTCAATTAACATTTAAAAAAAATCAATCAACTACGTTCGAGTGTGAAAGATTAGAAAATTTTCAGTCATAGCCACAATCATAGAATAATATGCACAAAAACTGAACTTTTTGTATTCCACATGATGCTTACAAACATCTTATAAAGCAAGCTTTTACATTCATAGCAATTAAGGAAAAAATATAGCTTACTAAACCAACTAACATGCATACACAACAATAAGAACAAGAATTACAACAATCAAAGCTTCATAGACCAAGCCAAATAACCAGAAGGATATCTCTAATAGTCCGAATGACCCTGATCTAGAGGAGGTGGAGGAGCAGCAATTATAGAAAAATAACTATTGATTGTCGCAATTTAGTGTTCACTGACTCGAACTAATCTCGAATCCACACCCTATCCTCATTATATATATCATTCTACCTCTTGAAATGTTCTTCCATATGATCAAATCTTTGATCAAGATGATCAAATCACTGGACCATATCTTGATAAAAGTGTTGATTAGGTCCAGGTGTAGGTGCAGGAGCAAATGCAGGAGCAGGTTCGTCCTCAGAACTATCTTCATTTCCATCTCTCCCAAAAAGTGCCCGAAAAGAAGCATCAGTAAAATAGAGTGGTAGTTCATAAGGTCCATCAGGGTGGACCAAATTGTACTTCTTTTTAAGAATGAAGCAAATCAAATGACCTAGGGCAATGTTCTTTTTTCCTTTTACCCTAGGCTAGCCAATATCGGAGAGAGTATAAATATAGTCCAAGATTAATTGGGCTTCATCAATGGGTTGGCCAAACATAATCAAATAGGTGACAGTCGAAAGAAGAGGGGTAATGCTCACTCGATCTCCGGCTTTGGGAATGATGGAGCTCTTAAGAACATGTTATATAATTCTAGCATTTTGGTTTAGAGTGTCAACTCTAGGATAGTGAGTTGGTTTGCTTATACCCCTAAGAACTTGATTGACTTCGGACCAATCATAGTCCGATTTAAAGGTAAGAGTATACGCCCGAATACCCATATTATCAGATGGAAAAATGAACCGAGGTCCTCCATAGTTATTTCAACCCTTTATTTTAGAACGTACGAAGTGATCCTGGAATGGTTCTGATTAAATTTCATGTTGACTAAAAAACATGGAAAAGGTCTTTGTTGTAGGTATAGATCAAGGTGAGAAAGAATGAAAATTGAGTCGAGTCAAAAAGTGGCATTACTGCAAAGTAAATTTTCTCTTGCAGTAGGATACGATATGGGGTAATTTTTGAAGCAGCAAAGTTATAGTATACTTCTTTATTCTGAGCACTTAAGAAATTGTCGTTCCAATCCTGCCTAGACGATGAACCCCTAGATTATCATACTCTCTTCCCGCTTCCTGACATCTCTACTTAATGCTTAGAAGGGTTTAAAATTGGAAGTAAAATGAACAAAAATGACCCTCCTTTATATAGAAAAATGATCAATTGTACTGTACGAAGAAAATTTCATACAGGACGAACTGAACTTCGTCCGGGATGAAGTACATTTCGTACAGGACGAATAAAAATTGTCAAAAATGAAATGGCTTTTCGTAAACTGCTCGTCCCGAGGCATCCTTTTGTACAGGCTTTTTGACTTCTTGATCGTACAGACGATTACGTGTTCGTTCAGGATGATCAGAATATTAAGGATTATTTAGGTGACGGTTATGTTTATCCTTATCCGAATTGATACATGGATCATATAGACGAATGATGTGTTTGTATGTATGATTACCAATAATAACTGATACTAACGTGAACCCACCCTATTCATATAGATGAATCTATTTATATCGTACAATATGATGAGGTCATCATATAGTATGAACAGACAAAGAAAATATAGTTTCATCAAGTCAACTCTATAGTTTTTCAACAGTAAAATAAAGAACAACACAAGAATTTTTTTTTTTTCAAAGAAAACATAAATAATAATCATAAGAATACAATAAACTAGAAATTAATAAACTCACAATCACATACAAAATAAATTTGTAGAATTTTTAATCATGCTTTAAGATCAATCACACCTAGCCTTGTCCTTAATATGCTAAAAGTGTCAAAAGCTAGGAGTTTTATGAAAATATCAGTAAGTTGATCTTTAGTAGTGACATGATGTAGTTCAATTACCCCTTTTGCTACATGATCTCTTATGAAATGATGCCTTATATCAATATTCTTTGTTCTAGAGTGTTGAATAGGATTCTTTGAGATGCATATGGCACTAGTGTTATCACAAAAGATTAGAATTATACTAATAGAAAATTCTAAGTCAACCAATTATTATTTCAACCAAAGCACTTGTCCAACACAACTCCCTAAGGTAGTATATTCTTCTTCAACTGTAGAAAGTGCTACTAAATTTTATTTCCTACTGGACCAAGATACTAAAGAATTTCTAATGAATTGACAAGTCCTAGAAGTACTCTTTCGATCAACCCTACAGCCAGCAAAATTAGAATTTGAGTATCTAATTATTTCAAAAGAAGAACTATTCTTAGGATACCAAATTCCTAAATTTTGAAGTCTCAAAAGATATCTCAATATATTTTTACTGCTATCAAATGTGATTCCTTTAGATTAGATTGAAATCTTGCACATAAGCAAATACTAAACATAATGTCTGTTCAGCTAGCAGTCAAGTAAATTAATGATCCAATTATTCCTCTAAACTTCTTTTGATCAATAGATTTTCCCTTAGGAACCTTATTTAATAGTATCGAGGAACTCATGGGTGTAGTTACTTGTTTAGTATTATCCATTTTATACTTTTTGAGGATATCCTTAACATACTTAGACTGACTAAGAAAAGTTCCTTCCTCATTTTGCTTTATGCTAAAACCAAGAAAATAACTCAAGTCACCCATCAAACTCATCTAGAATTTACTACTCATTATTTTTGAAAATTCATCACATAAAGATTTATCAGTTGATCCAAAAATAATGTCATCCACATATATTTATACAATGAGTATTTCATCATCTACTCTTTTCAAAAATAGAGTGGTATTAATACTTCCCTTAACAAATGATCCATTTAATAGAAAAGTGCTTAACCTCTCATTCTAAGCTCTAGGTGTCTGTTTTAGTCCACACAATGCCTTTTTCAATTTAAAAACATGATTATGGAATTTAGAATTTTCAAAACCTGGAGGTTGCTCAACATAAACATCCTCTTCTATCACCCCATTCAAAAAGGCACTTTCAACATCCATTTGATACAATTTAAAGTCTTTAAAATAGGTAAAGGCTAACAAAACTCTAATTGCTTCAAGTCTTGCTACAGGAGAAAATGCCTCCTCAAAATTAATCCCCTCTATTTGATTAAACCCCTTAGCTACCAATCTAGCCTTATTCCTAATCACAACTCCTGAATCATTCATTTTGTTTTTGAACACCCACTTAGTACTAACTACACTTTGATCTTTTGGCCTTTCAATTAGTTCCCAAATATTATTTCTTTTAAATTAATTCAATTCTTCTTGCATAGCCAATATCCAAAATTCATCCAAAAGTGCTTGATCTCTATTAGTGGGTTCAATCATTGAAATAAATGTAGAATGATTGACTTCTTTCCTCAAACCATGCCTAGTCCTAACTCCTTCACTTGGGTCTCCTAAAATCAACTCTTTAGGATGACTTCTAATAAATTTCCATTTTTAGGCAATTGATTTTCTTCTTTATTTTCAACCCTTTCTTCAACTTTTTCATTTTCAAGTTTTTGGGTTAATTCCTCGATCTCATCTTCATCCAACTTAGACCCTTCTCTATTATTAGATTCATCAAAAACAATATGAGTGGTCTCCTCAACTACCAATGTTCTTTTATTAAAAACTCTATAGGATTTTCCAACACTTGAATATCCTAGAAAAATTCATTCATCAGCTTTTTGATCAAATTTTCCTAAGAGAGTTTTGTCATTATTATGAATGAACACAGTACATCTAAAAATATATAGATGTGAGAGGTTGGGACTTCTACCTTTAAGAAGTTCATATGGTGCCTTATATAATTTAGATCTAATGTACACCCTATTCAACACATAGTACGCTGTGCTAACTGCTTCAGCCCAAAAATATTTTGGAAGTGAATATTCTGCCAACATGGCTCTAGCAGTTTCAATTAATGTTCTATTCATTCTCACCACTACTCCATTCTGTTGGGGTGCCCTAGAAGCTAAGAAATTATGTCCTATTCCTTAAGATTTGTAAAAATCATCAAACAATTTATTTTCAAATTCTCCCCCATGATCAGTTTGGATATATACAATTTCAAAACCTAATTTTCTCTGAATCTAAGTGGAAAAATCTCTAAACTCCTCAAATGATTCACTCTTATGATTCAAAAATCTAATCTAAGTGGATCTAGAATAGTCATTCATAATTACATACCCAAATCTTTTTCCTCCTAAACTTAAGGTACTAACAGGTCTAAAAAGATCCATGTGAAGAATTTTTAATGGCTTGCTAGTTCAAATTTCCTTGATTGAACTGAAATAGGATCTCACTTATTTTCCTAATTGACATGTATCCCACAAGTGGTCTTTTATAAAATCCAATTTGGTTACACCTCTAACTAATTCTTTTTGGGTAATTTTCTTAAGAGTTCTCATACTAGCATGACAAAGCCTTCTATGCCATAACCATGAATCATCAGATACAGTTTTCAAATAAAAAGTAGTAATAGATTTTACAGAATTCAAATCTAGCATGTAAATATTATTTACTCTATCACCATTCAACACAATAAGTCCATTTTGACTAATGATACAGCTAATAGGCAAAAATTTAATATAATAACCTTTATCGCACAGTTGACTTATGCTTAACAAATTATATTTTAACCCTTCAACTGACAGAATATTTTCAATCATAAAGTTTTTTAAATTTCCAATCATACTTATACCTAACACTTTCTTGGTGGTAAGATCTCTAAGTGTAACCTTGCCTCCATTCCTGGCTTCCAGCGATATGAATTGATTTGTATCTCCAGTCATATGCTTTGAGCAGCTGCTTTCTAAGTACTAAATGCTCTCACGAGGTCTTGTGTGAGAGCGACCCTACAAAAATATCAAATGTTAGACTTGGGAACCCAAACATGTTTGGGTTCACCTCTAGACAATTTTAAAATAGATGTATATGTGATATATTATGTATTATGCATCTTAGGTCTCTACACTAAATGTGTTCTATGATGAATAGTACAAGTATGGGATATATATCCAATCATATCATAAGAAAAATACTATACTCTAGGAAAAAGATTCACCAATTTATTTGTAGTATAAGATCTTCTTTTTTATTTTAAACTAATTGACTTGTGATAAATTTTGTGAAAATTTTTAAGTCTAGGTGGATTCCTATTTTCCTCAAGTGCTTTTAACTTAACCTCAAGATATGCATTAGAACTTTCTAAAATCGAATTTTCAATCTTCAAGTTATGCTCTCTACTATCTGATTCATCCATAAATGTTTTGAAATCATTTTTAAGTTCAATGTGTGATGATTTTAAAAGTTCATGCTATTTATTTAATTCATCAAATTCATCCAACAAGGTCACGTAGTTGCTATCTATTAATGCATGATCTTTTCTAAGGATTTGGTATTCATTCTGCAGCTCTAAATGATCCAAATTCAACTTAGCATGCATTTGTTTCAATTTCCTATATGCTGAATGTATGTGTTCAGAAACTTTAAATAATTCATCATAACTTAAGTCACATACCTCCTCTTGATCCGAATGATCAAGATTGTCAGCCATCAAGCACAAATTTATGACTTCCTCCTCAGGTGTTATTTCTGATGAATCTGAAGCTGAGTCCGCCCAAAAAGCTCGTTGAAGTCTCTTTTTACCCCTTCTTTCCTTTTGTTTCTCCTCGGCTTTCTCCTTGCTAGGATTTTCCTTGAGATTGGGGCAATTAGTCTTTATATGACCTGGCATCCCATAACAAATAACATCATTAGAAGCCTTAACATTTTTATGGAACTTACCTTTGTTCCACTGTTGGAGTCTTCTCTGCTTCCTCTTTAGGAAACTTCTAAATTGCCTTATTATCAAGTCAATATCTTCCTCATCCTCAGGTAAAGACTGATCACTTTCTGAATCATCCACCTTCAAAGCTATATTCTTTTACTTTCACTTGTCTCCTGCATCAATCTGTCTTTGAGTCGCAGATTGCTCGTAAGCAATTAGTGATCCAAGAAGATTATTAATAGAATAGACATTTAAATCTTTCGATTCAGTTATAGCAGTTATCTTTGCATCATAAGCAATAGGTAAGCAACGAAGTATCTTATTTACTTTTTCTACATTCATTAACTCCCTACCTAAGGCATGCAATGAAGTGACTATATGTATAAATCGTTTATACATGTCTGTGATTGATTCATTTGGTTTCATACAAAAAAGTTTATAATCATGCAAAAGAATATTCAATCTAGTTTGCTTCACTTCATTTGTACCTTCATAAGTAATACAAAGCCTATCCCAAATTTCTTTTCTTAATTTACAAGTAGAAAATTGCATGTAGTCTTCTGATTTCAAAGCACAAAAGAAATTATTTAAACACTTAGCATTCAATTAAGCTAACTCACATTCTTCTACAGTCCATTTAGTAAAAGGTGTTTGAACTCTAATTCCTTCTATAATTCTAGTAGGTTCAGGGCAACCTTCCTGTACTAACATCCACATGTGATAGTCAAGAGATTGTAGAAATGTAGACATACGAGTTTTCCAAAAATCAAATGGGATATTGTCAAACAAAGGTGGTATAGGGATCGAGTAACCTTCTAAAGTGTTTCGGTTTCCAAAATTAGCCATGATCGACTTTCAAAAAGTAATTTAAATAGTGATTTTTGAAATAGACTCTGATTCCACTTGAAATTCTGAATAGGTTATTAGACATATTGCTTACGTCCCTAGGCTAACCAAGAGGGGGGTGAATTGGTTCTTTTAAAAAAAAATCTCTTAGAATTTTTAAAGATTTAAAAACTAACTTTAAGCAAATTATACTGTACGATCCCTCTTCGTACAGTATAAATAGTTATGAATTGTTCGTACTTTTAAACCACAGACATTCAACCACAGAAAAATAAAGTACTTAAAAATAATAATATGAAAAAATAAAGAGTAAGAACAGAAAACACCAGAATTTATATTGGTTCGGTCAAACACGACCTACATCCACTCCCTATAGACTCCTTCTCTAGGTATTGCACTATACTCAAGTGACTCTCCTTTTGCCCCCATAACAAGGCGAAGAAGCCTTTACAAACTCTCTTCCACCAACCCGGTGTGGCAGAGAACGGTCTTCCTTCTCACCCTCCCGGTGAAGGTAGAGAACCCCACATCCTTTCTCACCCTCCTGGTGATGGCAGAGTACCACATCCTTTCTCACCCTCCAGGTGACGGCAGAGAACCGGAAACCTCTCAAACTTTCTTGCAAGAGTCTCCAAGGAGATTGAGAAGAAGTTTGAAGTACAAACAATGAGATCCTCACACTTGGATAACTTTGTGAATCCCCTCACAATTTCCTCTACAAGGATCTCATAAAACTCACTCCCAAACACTCCCCCAATCACTCTCCCTTTCACTCTCAAGAAGAATTTTCATAGAAAGATTTTTCACAAGTCAGTTTTTAGGATCCTTAAGTACTAAGGACAAGAAAAATCATCCAAACACTAAATATTTCAAGTTTTTTGCAACTGATCCTCCCGTATGATTGTATATCATACTATACGAATAGTTCAAATTACTAAATAATTCATCCCGTATGATCCAGTATAAATATCAAATCGAGTCGTTCATACCAACCAACCTTCTATATGAAATCTATTTTATACTGTATGAATAGTTCAAAGAATTAAATAATTCATCCCGTATGATCTAGTATGAACCTAAACTGAGCCATTCGTACTGATGGTTCATCCTGACGAATAAGTCATAGGAGCACCTTCCCCTTCTTCATTAAACACTAATAAATTAACATGAAGTCTTCAACAGTCTAGAGTGAGAATTTCCCAAAAATAAGTACTCACAAAATAGAAACTCCAATATTTGTTAGGAGAGAGAAGAAGAAAAATAAATAAATAATTAAAAAATAAGCTTTTGTAATTATCAAAAATAACTTGTATCAAATTCACTTGAGCAAACTGATTTGCACAAATCATAACATCAAATCATAACAAATAATATCATCCTGAGGGTAGGCAGGGTAGGCAGGTCCAGGTGGTGGTGGAGGTCCTCCTGTAGGAGCAGCTTCCCCTTCTTCATTAAAATCAGGATCAGCGTGCTCTTAGCCCCATTGGAAAAGAATACAAAATGTGGCGTCGGTGTAAAAGATAGGAAGATTATCAGGTGGAATAGGAAAGGTAAGTTGATCTTTGACATCGAGGATGTATCCTATGATATGTCCTAAGGCAAGGTTTTATTTGCATCGAGCACTTACCTATCTAAGAGCAAACAGGTTATGAAAGTAGTCTAGGATCATTTGGGCTTCATCAAATTTGGTGGTTGACATGATTAAGTAAGTGACTACAGACAGAAGTGGGGTAATGTATAAGTGATCTCCAGCTTTTGGTATAATGGATGTTCGAAGAAAGTGCTAGATGATGTAGGCATTCTGAGTTAGAGTTTGGACAAGTGGTAGGTGTCAGTTTGTGGGCACATTCCTAAGCAGTATATTAATAGAGGTCCAATCATAATCATTAGTGAGTAGAGAATGGGGATGAGATCCTTCGGCAGAGAGTCCAATGTGTTTAGCTATATCGACTTTAGTGATAATGACATTTTGTTTGCATACAAAGGAGGGCAAGGTTATGCATTCAAAATCTATCCTATGATTTGCTAAAAATTTGTAGAGGAGTTCATAGTGAAAAGGAAAAGCCAGGGTATGAAGAAACTGGAGAGTTGTTGAGGTAAAAAGATTCATAACCTCAAATTTTAAGGCAGCTTGGTTAAGCATGCGTGATGGAGTGATCTTTGCCCCTTTAAACTTGTTGTATTCTTTTTTATTAGTGGCAGAGAGAAAACAGTCATCGAACTATCGAGAGAAAGAGGAGCTCCCCTAGATCAGTCTACCATGTTTGCTTCCACTGGCCATTACACAAAAATAGTGAAGGGATGAGAGATTTAGAGAAGTTGAGAATGAGTTGAGCAAATGAAACCCTTCATTTTATAAATTTTCTGGATGACTTGTCAGTTGAGCCAATGAAACCCTTCAATTTATAGGGATTCATACAGTACGATTAGGTGAATTAATTCATCTCGATCATACTGGACGATCTTAAGAGATTTCATCCGTCCTGAGGAGTTATCATTATGACCTTTGACAAAAGGTATCGTACAGTACGAACAGGTGTTCGTCCAGTACAAAGAGCAATAATGATCGTACCAGTTGAGTTTAAATTCGTCCCAATCCAGTTTGACACGTGGATCATATAGTATGAGTAGTGGTTCATATAGTATGATTTTCAATAATACGAATCATACAGTATGAGTGGTGGTTCGTACAATATGATGTTTATATCAACAAGCAAATCTGGACCATTGATGAAATTAAGGGCTGTGATTTGTGCATTTGTGAAGATTATACAGTACGATTGTGTATTGTACAGTACAATATACATAAAAAGTCAAGGTTTTGGTGTCACTAAGATGTCTGTGAGATAATCAGGAACCCCCCCCCCCCCCCCCCTTTTATTTTCTTACAAAGTAACAACACACAAAAAATGAGTACAAACACATGAGTTTTAAAAACTTTTTTTTATTTTTAGTTTGTTTTTAGTTGGTTTTTTTTTTGTTTGATTAAGCATGAATGTCTATGATACCCAATTTTATCCTCAAGGTGCTAAATGTGTCATAAGCCAATGGTTTAGTGAATATATCAGCCAGTTTATCTCTGGTAGCTATATGGAGTAGTTCGATATCTCCCTTGGCTACATGATCTCTTATGAATTGATGCCTAATATCTAAATGCTTTGGGCGTGAGTATTGAATTGGATTTTTAGATATGCAAATTACACTAGTGTTGTCATACCTAATTGGGATGGTACCTACATGTAGTCCAAGATCTAAAAGTTGTTATTTTAACCATAAAACTTGAGCAACATAACTTCCTACTGCTATATATTATGCTTCAGCCATTGAAAGGGCTACCAAATTTTGTTTTCTATGGGACCATAAAACTAAGGATTGTCCTATGAATTGATAGGTACTAGAGGTGATTTGTCTATCTACCCTACATCCTACAAAATCAAAATCTGAATACCCTAAGATTTTAAATGTGGTGTTGTACCTAAGATACCAAATTGCTAAGTTCGGGGTGCCTATTAGATATCTAACAATTCTCTTGACAGCAGTCATGTCGTATTATTTTGGGTTGGCTTGAAATCGGGCACAAAGATATACACTAAATTTTATGTCCAATCTGCTAGCAGTTAAATAGAGAAGTGATCCAATTATTCCCCTATACTTCTTCTTGTCTACGGAATTACCATTTAGATCTTTATCTAATTGAATGGTAGAACTTATGGGAGTATTGATGGCCTTAGCATTATCCATTTCATACTTTTTTAGAATATCCTTGATGTACTTAGATTGACTAAGGAATGTTCCATCATCCATCTATTTTACACTGAATCCAATGAAGTACTAAGTTCTCCCATTATGCTCATTTCGAACTCGTCACTCATTATTTTGAAAATTCATCGCACAAGGTTCTCTGAAGATCCAAACAAAATGTCATCTACATTTATCTAAACAATGAGTATCTCATCTTCTATCCTTTTTAAGAAGAGGGTGGTTTCCACATTTACTAGATGCCACTTCCTCCTTCCTTGCTCCTGATTTGGACTCTCGATCTCCACTGCTTACAATGCCCCTACCTATAGCCCCATCTGATTCTTTCGATCCACAGGGAAATAGAGAGAGAGAGAGAGAGAGAGAGAGAGAGAGAGAGAGAGGTTCCTAACCTTCTTCCATAAGCCGAAGCCCCCTTAGTCGCCTCCTGGTTGAGCTCCTCACCCTATCTCCCTCTCTGATCTGACTGCAAGCCAACTGAATCCCTAAGGTAATTCAATTTAGGTTTATAATAATACTATTTATTAATATCTAATACTATAATTAGTATTAATTTATATTCATATATATATATATATAGTTAAAATAAAGAGAAAGGAAATAAAAAAAGGTTGTTTTTGTCTTCGCTACCATCATCACGCCCAATCCCCGGGAAGGTATAAGCTCTAATTTTAGAGAGCTAGTTCTCATCATTCACGGTGCACCAGAAAATCGCCTATACACACATTTATTCATGTGGTAGGATGAGACCTGGTGCGGTGCCTACGACGAGGTGGGTAATCACTTAAAATCTCATTCTCGTCATTCGTGGCGCATAAGAAAATTGCCTATACATGCCTTTATTGTGCGTGGTGGGATGGGACCCCGGTGCAGCACCTACGGCGAGGCGGGGTTACTTATAAGTACCTGTACGCGGGGAAATAACTGTGCTTTCAAACAGGTACCCTCGCCGACCCCATACACGCCTTTATTGTGCGTGGTGGGAATGAAGACCACGGCCATGGTGTCTAAGGACACCTACCATACACATGCTTTATTACGCATGGTGAGAAGGCCCAGACTCCTGTAGTTTTCTCCTAAACGGGGGAGACATCGGGAGGCTAGCAAAATTTTGTCTAAAAAAAGATAAGGACAAACAAAACTTAGACAGCAGGGATCCTAAATTGAACATTAAATGGACTAAATGCAAACTTAAATGATGAAGAAATTCAAATTTGATTCAAACTTGAACTTGAGTGGAACAAGACAACAATGGATATAGACTCGAATTGGACTCATATTTAAACTTGAATGATCACAAAGACTTGAACTCATTTTGACTTAAATTTGAACAAAAAGACTTTAAACAAGACTCGAACTACATAGAACTCAAACCCAAATGAGTTACAATGAGCTTAATATGAACCTAATTCAGACTTGAACATAATTGAGATAAGTGAGTAATGAGGAATTTCATAATATTTTTAATGGAATATTAGAAAACTGTCATTTCTATTGGGATGAAAATGCTGATGATATTAAGTTCATTGTAAATCACAAATAACTTACAAGTTGATATGCTAAACTCTTGCAAATTAATTCATAAAGATGATATCAAGATTAAGTGCAATTTGGTGACTCAAGATGATTGCAAATACCAAGTATTCAAATAAAATTAAATGAAAGACTTGTGAGGGATGAGACATCAATACAACCTGCTTGTAAACCACAACATCAAATCTTTCATGAAAAGATGATCAAATCAACCTATAAGAAAATACAGATGGGACTGTAGAAAACATAATTCACATGTATTCAAACTCTACAAGTGATGAAAATAAAAAAGGATATATAACTTGATCATAGTTAAAGGGCGAAAGTTCTTTAGAAAGTATATCACCTACAAGTGATGACATTTAATGTGTAGCATTCACATCAGTCCAGCAAGCAATAAAGTTCCTTATAGGAAAGTGCACCAGTTTACTAATCAACGTGCATAGGGAATTTGATAACAGATGTAGCCATTCATCAGTCAACATGTAAGGAGGAATCCACTATGCATGCAATATCCAGCTTATAAGAGGGGATATTTGTAGTGACTCTAAAGGGAATGAGACAAATATTGTGATTTCCCCCAACCAACGACTGCCTGCTCACAAGTGAATAAAATATTTCCCTATGAACATCTAAAGATTGCATATAATGGGTACGAAGGGCATATGATGAATGTGATTATGCCTCGTGGACAATATCAAAATGCAAGCAAATGCATTTGATCTTTGCAGTCGACCACCATACAGTGTCTATGTAAATACGCAACTCTTTTGCAAGCTAAGAGGTAGTCAATTGGTAATAAACACAAGCACAGTACAAAGTTAATACATCAAACATGAGCTCCTATGAGTCATTATAGAGAAATCCCTCGTGTATGCAAAGGGTCTACAAATCATTATAGCAAGGATATCGTAGCTTCTCTATAACCAAAATAATTATCCAGCAAATGACAAACACACTCAAATGGTATGCAGCGAAAGTCGTGATGTCCCTATAGTCAAGATCGGTTCACTTGTAGATAAATATAACCATTCCGTGTGAGCTACAACGCCTGATGGAGTTTATTGTGGATAACAACAATGGATATGTATTAAGTACGGTAAATCCCTTGTGGACACAAGTACATATGTTCTACACGAGCAAAGATATAAGGCTACAACACATTGAAATACCTACAGACCACTGAAGGAGACCTGTTATACATTCAACTTGTTATTTACGAGCAAATGTGAAGGAGCTGTAATAGATGCAAATATATACAACTAAAGCAGGAGATTCGTTAGTGCACTATAATCCACCTACAAAAACTAATAAGTAGTGCATGATAATTTACCTGTATAAGGCAGCAAATAACTCAATCCCCAAGCTACCGCAAAATGCCACCGGATCTGTAACATCCGTGCAAGTAGACAGAAGGTGTACAAATCCCTAAATGAAACTCCAACATCACGCCACCAGATCTACAACTCTCGTACAAGCAGACAGAAGGCGTCTACGAGCTTCCAAAATAGAATGCTACGTTCAAACGGTAGTTGCCCGTACAACTGAAATATTTAAAAAATTCCCCCACATTTGCACTGTAATTTATATGCGCATAGGTACACAAAAATGCACGTGTAATTATAGACCCGTATGGCCCTTGGAGAACATATTATGGCTACACACGTGACGTATAGGGATGCTATACGGGTGAATAAATTTGAACCCGATCCTCCTAAGCAGGTAAATAGGAGTCGACAAGGTTCAACAAACAATTATAAAATGCCCACCAAACACCCGCATGGGCCCCGGCAAGCATATTGTAGGAACACACATGACGTCAAGGGATGCTGCACGGGTCAGGAAATAAACCCAAGTTCAAGCTCGATCCTTCTATATAGGTAGATAGAAGTTGATATGGCTCGAACCATAAAAAAAGTATATGATCGCGAGGTTGACCAAAATATTTGTTTTATAGTTCATATTAGGCCTTCAAGGCCTTCAACAAAGAAAGTTTATTAACAAAGACATAAAGCCTATGAAACCTGATCTTCTGTTGACAGCTTGACAGAGTCAACATGGTTTAATCAATGAAATACAAATGAACCCATATACCCCGATGATGGCCGTGTTGAATGTAGATCTCAACCGGAGGGGTTCGCAAGCACTTTCAAATGCCTCCCAAAATCCAAAAAACCCATAAAAATCCAAAAATCCAAAAAAAATATTTAAAACTGAAATCCAACCATCAACCACTTAAAGCATAAAATCCATTCACTCTCCACAACAGCTTGCCAAGGTGGACAAATATGAAAACTACTTCAGCTCGCGTAGAGCTAATGCCTAATCGAAAATATTACTAGGATCCATTATCAAATAATATCCTACTAGTAAGGATATGGTACAAGTCCTCTAACTGATAGTTTCAACTCCAAATGGCACTGCATGATAAATGGTTATGACCTGGGGCCCTCTTAACCGAGTGGTTTTGCTGCCAAATGGCACCTCAAGATAGTGGTTATGGCCAGAGCAAATACGTTCCTTAGTGGTATCAAATCCTTGAGATATGAATCAATAGGATATGATTGAAAAGGCACAAAGCCCTCTATCAGCTAAGGTGAATTCAAATTTGTCCCCTTAGACAAACATTCACCCCAGGTCTACAAGGTCCCCTTGGTCGAAGCAACCCATGGCTGCCAATAAGGATCCTTCTATCAGGTTGGGTTGACTTCCTCCTCTGACTAAGTAGACCAGGGACCATGATGGCCTTGGATGACAAAACCATAGGATCTTGATTGAGTCTATCATCAAATCCCCCACCATCTGTTTTAAGTACAAGATGGTGAAATTTCCAATTTTAAATATCAAATCTCCATATTTTCTAAATTTAAATTCCCATGCTACTATTATATGTCAAATAACACATATCTTTATGTATCTGATTGACGAATAGCCTTAATCAAAAGTTCTCTCTCATTACTAGGAGGGGTAATTAACTATAGGGGCTTACGCCTATTGGAAACCTGAACTACGATCTTAAAGTCCTAACAAAATGAGGATGAAAGGTCTGGGTAGTGTCTTATCTACAAACCCATCTGCCTTCTAAAATTTACCCCGGAACTATATTTCGTTAAAACTCCCCCCAAAAAGTAAAGAGGGTGGAGGCCAGGGCTAAATTTTTGGAGCCTACAGATTTTTGGGGACTACACTGGGGTCTGGTTTCTTTTTCTATCTTTGGCTAGTCGTCTTAGTACTACAGTAGCAGCTATTTTTAACCTGGATTCAAAAATTTGAATCTTTCAAAATGATCATTTAACAAATCTAAGTTGCAAATATTATAAAATAATCATTCAACACATTTATTGGGATAGCACATTTAGCAGGATTTTTAAATTTGTATTATTTTAATTTCTTGCTAATGTTATTTGCTTTTATTTTCTATTCTGGGTAAGTCTCTGCATTTTGAAAGTGTAGGGTGATGTATCAAATAATGATTACTAACCCTTACCTTTCATTTATATAGATGGATCTACAGCACACATCAGTTACTGTCAAATTGGGATGTAGATCTAGCATTCAACTAGCAAATACTGTGATTAATATTGGAAGGTCTGGAGCTACCATCCAGTTTGGTAGCCTGGATTTCCCCATAGTCATTGCAAGGATTGCCGTTATTCCTGTGAACAGCATTGAATCTGAAGGGCCTACCAGGAGGCTGTGCTCTACTGAAGTTATCACACATCGTGCACATCTGCCAGTGGCACGACCTACTACTATTGAAAATTCTCATAAGAGAGTTTCTATATTTGAATGGCTGTCTCGGCCTGAAGCCCCGACTGACAAAAGAATTATGACTGGCCGGAGGATATATATTGTGACTGTAAACACCTCATCTCTACCGACTATATTATCTGCACCCAAGGAGAACAATGTTGAAGCTTCCTCATTGGGAGGGAGGCTTACTAGGAGGCAGAGAAGAAAGAAAAATGCTGAACTTCGAGCTCATCAATAATTCTAAACTAATCCCTCCAACCTGCCAGCCCAAGAGCCTGAAGTAACCATTTTGACCCATAATGGATTCACAAACTTGAAGTGGGTCAAGAGAAATAGCCCTACTGGAGAGCTAAAGAAATCATTTTGGGACCAACAGCCTAATGTCCCAGCTCCTCAGAAGAAGAAGGAGCCTGAAACTCTCTCAACCCGGGTCTACAGGGTCCTGAAGATCGTGAAAGAGAGATGACTGAAGAAGAGAAAATATTAGCGGCCAGTGATGGTCGAGACTAGAAGAACTCTGCCAAGAGAACATCTGTCTCTTGCAGTGGAGAGAAAATAAAGAAGGTATACCCCGTGTGGTGAGTATCGGGGCATGACACCTAATTCTCGAGTTCAGGGATCCACTACCGAAAGGTCTCGATGAAAAGGAAAAGAAATCTTGAGGCCAAGGCCTCACAAAGAAGAAGATGATAGAAGAGAAAGAAGAATTGCTCCTAGCGTGACATCCGGTATGGCTTCCTGGAGATCCGCCCCTATGCATAAGCAACGTCAGAAATGGGTTCTAAAGAAGACCCATGATGATGCCCATCCCGACGGTCGACACTTTAGAGAATCCTCCAGGGGAACCTGTCACTCACCAACCCCTCCCAACGAAGAATCCAACTTTGATCGTAGCCCGCAGATTGAAGAAATCTTCTTACCGAACCAAGAACCGGAGATCCAGTGGCACTGCCTCTCAGAGATCTTAGTATTAGAAGAAGATATGAGGGAAGGCAATATAGAAGAATATATAGAAGAAAATATGAAAGAAAACTTAGAAGAAAAAATGGAAGATATAAATAACACATTGGACATTGAAGTGGTCTATATGGTGAGGCATACCAATGTCAACGAAGAGGCCTACTAAGATGACGGTGAAGATGATGACCATTGGCAACCGCCACCTAGGCGAGTACACTAACATCACGATGAAGCAGGGTCTGTCACAAGCAGAGGTGGCCAACCCCAAGGAGAAGATAAAGTAGAAGAGATTGAGGGGAATTCCCCCGATGATGAAAATGCCACACTTGTCGATATGAGAAGACAAATAAGGTGATAAATGAGAGTTGAAGGTAGAGAAATCTCTCAAATAAATCAGAAGATGACTGATATGATGGCTCAGATGGAGGCAATGATGCAGATGATGTAGTGGACTGCTGCTATTGATGCTAGGCCTAATCCTCCAATCAACCTGCCAAACTTTCAAATATAGTGTCAGGAGTACGGGGAGATCCTGAAGGTGGCAATGAAATTAATAATATAGCTCACCAGCCCACTCCATAGAATGTTGCCAGCACCTCTAAGCCCATGATGGCCGCACAGCTCGAAGGATTGATCACAGAGAAGATCAAGGTTATTATAGTTGTTGATCAAGCAGAGAAATTTGTGGGCAAGGATTGTCCCTATCCGATAGAGTATGATCAGGTACTATATCCAAAGGGTTATTCTGTACCAAAATTCAATACTTTTAATGGCAATAACAATCCTAGGCAGCATGTGGCGCAATTCAAAGCAACTTGTGGGAACATGGGAGGTAATGACGCCCTTCTCTTCTGATAATTTGTCAGTAGTTTGACAGCAAATACTTTTGAATGGTATGCCGAACTACTAAATGACTCTGTGAAGACATTCATAGGTTAAAAAATTTGCTCATGAAGAGGTTCGCCAGTGTGATTGAGAAGATCATGATTTTTGACTTCGCTTTGGAAAAGCAGAGGAAAGTGGAGTTAGTATCAAAATATATAACCCACTGGCACAACTTGAGCATGAGATATGAGCAGCAGCTCGAAGAAGATCATGCCGTACAGTTATTAATGGGAAACATCAACGATAAGATGTAACCTTTCCTGTGCATGGCTACAATCACCACATTTTAGGATTTGCTAGACAGAGTGCCAAAGTTTGAAACGTTGAACTTATCAAGAGCAAAAAATCACTTTGATAAGACCAAGAAGGCTAAAGCCTCGGGTGCTAGAAGAGGTGAGGCTGATTCTATGCTTTTCTCCTTAGCTGATAAAGAGAAACATGTTATTTACAATATAGATAAAGGCAAACAACCAATACAATATGAAGCAAAGCCAAAACATGCCTACAATCCTAACCCCCAGTCAAAGCTAACACTCGAAGGCAATGATAAGCCACAAACTTATCTGGGTGGTGGAGAACGTCCGAGGCAAATAACAAGAACTGGTGATAGAACGTTCCCGTCCCTCATGGATAAAATGAACAAAGAATATTCATTTAAGAGGGAAAGTATCGCCAAGTTAATTCAACAGGCCTTGAAGGTGGGCTTAGAACTGCTAGAATGTAAGAGGCCCGAGGAGTCAAAACATACTGGCTACCCAAATTATTGCTTGTATCATCGGGTAGTCAGACATCCTATTGAAGATTGCTACATCTTCAAGGATTGGTTGGAAAGAAAGTATCAAAAGGGAGAGCTCACACTATCCAAAAATGTGTTGGCTCATCCTAGGAAAGAATCGACTCGGGTGGTCACAAATTCCTCCGTATACCCGATTGATGAAAAAAGAAAGGAAAAGAAACTGATTCAAGAAGAGTGGTGGGAGACTGTGGTCTCCAAAAAGACTATGAAAATGTTTAAGAAGCTCGAAGGAGTCCTAGGGATAAAGTGGAAATCTCATACTGATCCAATACTAGATCTGAAAGGATTGCCTAAGGTACAGTCATCTACTTCCAAGCAGCAGCCTGGCCAGGCTAGCTCTATAAAATCTGATAAAATAAAATCTGCCAAGAGGAAGACCAAATTAAAGAAGCCTAGAGAAAGAAAGACAGCAACTTAAAGAGCTATTGACAGTTTGGATGAGTATTACCAAACTGCAAGGTGACCTATTAAGCTTGATGACTTCATGAAAGAGCTTAAAATAGAGGAAGCTAAGAAAGTTAATGAAGACCCTCTTCTGGTAGAAGTATTTCAGGTCATCTCGGCAGCACCAAATACAATGATAAAAGAAGAATATACTAAGGAGATGCCTTCTAAATCATATATGATGGTGTACCAATAGATTATAGTTCAGAGGAGGATCTGTATTTTCCAAAGAAAAATGAATCGGACCTTGACATAGCGTCGTAAATGGGATGTATAAACCTGGGCAGTAACTCAGAATCAACGAGTGAATCTCTAGATTTGATGATGGCTAACTTGAAAGAAATTTTGCCATCAGATGAGTCTAAGCTGGAGGAGATTACTCAAGTGCACCTAAGAAGTGTCAAGATATTGCCACCTCTACTAAGAAAGTGATATCCAAAAAAGATAAGGGGAAAGAGATAGTTATCAATGAAGATATCATCTCTAAGGATCCCGAAAAGAAAGATACTCCAGTTAAAGGGATAGATTATAATATCTTATCTCATTTGAGAAAGATCCCTGCCCAGCTCAGCATATACGATGCTCTAGTGATGTCTAAAGACCTTAGGGAGACTTTGATTTAGGCTCTCAAAGATCCCAAAAAATATGAGGCATATTTTGCTGAGCCCAACATAACTGAGGTCTTACAAGCTTGTAACGAACCATTCATCACCTTCATTGAGGATGACATGATGCTCAGAACCACAGACCATAACTGATCTCTATATGTTACTGCAGAGAGTGACAGTTTGATAATCAGTAGGATCCTGATCGACCCAGGATCCTCCATCAACCTTATAAGCCTGAAAGCACTGAGATCATTGTGCCTCGACATCGAACACCTCGTGCAAGATAAACGGATAGTGCACGACTTCAATGAGAAGGGACGAAAAACCTTGGGATCATTTATGCTCTCCCTCACATTTGGAGAACTGCATACAGATGCTAAATTTCATGTGATCGATGTGGACACCTCATCCAAGGCGCTTTTGGGTCACCCATGGTTACATGAGTATGGTATTGTCCTTTCAAAACTACACCAGTGTATGAAGTACCTTAGGGATGGAGAAGAGTTCAGGAACTCTGGTGATATCCAACCCTTTGCGATGTATGAAGCTATGATCTATGAAGATGCCAGGTACTTTATTCTGAAGAAATTGAAGTCATCAAGCTCTCTTAAGGACAAAGCATCAAATTCAGAGGCTAAAAAGCATCCTGAACATAAAGGTAAGAAAACGAAGGTGGGGAGAAAGAAGGAAGCACCCACTTTTCCCAAAGCTGTGACCATCCCAAAAGAAAGAAAATATGTACCTCACTTGGGGAGTGACACAGATGAAGATGAGGTCACCCCTACAAAATCCAAGAGGGTATGCCACTCGATGGATGAATGGAGTAGAGAGGTTGAATATTCAAATGATGATTATGACTATGACTCTATCTATATGAATACAGTGCAAGATGTATTCTCCAGAAGAATAGATAGCCTGTCAATCTCAAATAGTGTGCTTGTAGTCATGCGTGTTTCCCTACTATATATCAAAGAAATAAGTCTACGAGAGGTGCATAGGGTTGAAGAACTTGTAACCCTTTATCTTCCTCCTTTTAAAAATAGAATTGAGCCAGGGAATATACTTTATTCCATAGGAAAGCTCGAGGAAGAGAATTATGATTGGTGTCACATGCACATTGATTCTGAAGAATTACTGCATCAGAGGATACCTAGGTTTAATACCAAAGGTATTCAAAGAATGTTGCGAAAGCAGATCAATATTCTTACCACCAAATGACAGCTTCATAGGTGCCTAAGCCTCTGGTATGGAAGGAATCCACGTCCATTATGACAGAAGGATATGAATGCATATAAAGGTATCAGATTCATCAAGCAAAAATACCTCCGAAAGGAGACTTCTTGAGCAATTACTTATAGGGAAATTAAATCAAATGACAGCAGTAATGAGGAGACATATGAAGTTGACACTCATGATGATCAGCCCATAGAAGCCAAGCCTGCACCAGAAGAACTAGAAGATGGTGAACAGGTAGCCACTATGGATGAGCTAAAAGAAGTTAACTTGGGAACCGAAGATGACCCTCACCCAACCTTCATTAGTTCCCTTCTGCAAGAAGAGTAAGTGGAGGATATAAAGGAACTCCTCTGTGTATTTAGGGATTGCTTTTCTTGGATATATGCTAAAATGCCCCGCTTATCCCCTGACATAGTGTTTCACAGATTAGCTGTCAAGCCTGATGTGGTGCCTATCAAACTAGCTCCAAAGAGAATGCGACTGCAGATTGAAGAACAGGTAATTAAAGAGACAAAGAAACTCATAGAAGTGAGCTTCAAATGAGAAGAGAAGTGTGCAGATTGGATCGCTAACATCATCCCCGTAAAGAATAAGAATGGACATATTCATGCTTGTATTGACTTTCAGTACCTCAACAAGCCGTGTCCAAAAGATGATTTTCCACTTCCTATATCAAAACTTTTGGTTGACACCACATCAAACTATGACATGTTCTCCTTTATGGATGGATCATCAGGATATAATTAGATCAAGATGGAACCTGACGATGAAAAGCATACATCATTCAGAATGCCCATCGATATTTCCTGCTACATGGTCATGCTCTTTGGCTTGAAGAATGTTGGTGCCACCTACCAGCGGGCAATGGCACATATATTTGATGAGTTAATACATCAAAAGGTTGAGTGCTATGTAGAAGACTTCGTCATCAAGAGTATGGACCAGAAAGATCACTTGAATGTCCTAAGGATTATATTTGAGAGAATTAGAAAGTTCAATCTGAAGATGAATCCCCTCAAATGTGCTTTCGAGGTCTCCTCTAGCAAATTCTTGGGGTATATTATTCTGTTACAACTCGGGCTCCCGAGTTTATGATTTTGATGATAATAATATTATTGTTTGACTCTTTATTTCTCCTAGTATTTATTATGCACACCTGTTTGTGTGTTGACTAACATTTCAGGTACAACACGCACCATTCTCTGAAGATTCAGGGCTTAAGGTTGGGTATAATAGGTTATATTGAAAGAGTTTATAATTTTCATTTATTTATTTTAACTTCTTGAGTCAAATCATGTAAGGGTGCATGATAGCCTGGTGACCATACACACACACACACACAAGTGGAGAAAATTTAATCTTAAATATTTTAATTTTTTTGTACATCATACTGTATGATCTGGATCGTACTATATGATCTTGTGTTATAAAAATTAATTAAAATATTTTTATTTTCTTAAAAAAGTTCTTTTAAAATATAACTAATCATATAGTATGAACACTACATCGTACTAGACATTTTGGTATAATTAGAAACCCCATCGCTCATTAAATTAGGCAAAAATTTGAATTTGAAAATTATTCTATTCATAATGTACGATCCTAATCATACTGTACGATGTTTAAAATATTGCCTAATTTAATCCAGTGATTAGTCAATCGAATTTGCATAATTTTGATATTTGGATCATACTATATAAACTAGATTGTACTTTATAATGAACAGAGACAATTTTGGTCATCCCAGGATTCATCCTGGATGAACTGCACTTCAATTAAACTAATAGTACTGTACGATATTGCGATCGTACAGTACTAATAGGTCAAATTCTGCACATCATACTGGACGATCCTTTAATCATACTGTATGATCTTTAATAACTGAATTGGATTTTTAGGGTTTTTTGAAGCCCTCTATTTAAGCTTTCTCATAAGACTTTGTATGAGTATTTTGGGCATTCATTGAGTTGTTTTCATCTAAAAAAAGCATGAAGAGAGAGCTTTAGATTAGAGAGAGAAAGAATGGAGTTTGTAAGAGAGGGAGAAGATCCTTGTGGGCTTCAAGGGAGTGTGAGAGGCAGTTTTCACACGGTTGCTCTGGCGAACTTGCACCTGAGTTCCTCCAAGAGTCAAGGTTTTTCTTGAGGGAAGCTTTGGGAAGAAGAAGACCTCTTTGGTGTCAAAAGACTCAGCTACTTCATCGCATCGGGGAAGGTGAAAGTGATTCCAGGTCCTCTGCCTCATCAAGAGGGTGAAAAGGAGTTCAGGGTTTCTGCCTCACTAGGAGGGTGAAAAGAAGTCAAGGTTCTATGCCTATGAAAGGAGTTCGGTCCTCTATCACACCGGGTTGGTGGAAGAGAGTTTGTAAAGGCTTCTCCGCCTAGCTGTGGGGGCTAAAGGAGAGACACTATAGTGATAGTGCAATACCCGGAGAGGAAGACTCCAGGGAATGGACGTAGGTCATGGTTTGACCGAACCACTATAAATCTGGTATGTTCTTTCTAATTTTATTTTCCATACTTAATTTTTTTCGTATTTTAATGTTTATTATAACTGCTTGGTAAAAATTTGAGATCAATATTTTCATTGTGATAATTAGAGAATAATTACCATCTTTATAATTATTTATAATTCATCAGCTTCCTCATTTGACTAGTTAAGTTATTATTATTAAAAATCTAAAAAATTAATAAATATTAGAACTCTTAGCGCATCTTAATCTTTCAAGTGGTATCAGAGTGGTACTCAAAATAGTGTTTTAGAAAACCTAGAGGAAAACGATCAATGACACAATTTGGAAATAGAAATATTGTAAAAGGTTATTCAATAACTCATCCTCCACTTTTAGAAAATATTCCTTTTAATTTTTAGAAAATTCGCATGTCTGTATTTATACAATCCATTGATTTTAGGATGTGGCATATGATTGAATCTGGATATTCTATACCGTCACGTATTATTAATGGTGTGAATATTGGTATTCTTTTTACTGAATGGAGTAGAGAAGAAAACAGTTATGCTCAATTGAATGCTAAATCCTTAAACTGCTTTTTCTGTTCGTTAACTTTTGAAGATTATATGATTGTTTCTAATTATATCACTGGCAAGGTAGTTTGGGATAAACTATGCATTACATATGAAGGTAGTAATGAAGTCAAACAATCTAGATTAAATGTATTAATGCATGACTCTGAACTTTTTTGCATGAAACCTTATGAGACTATCTTAGACATGTATACTAGGTTTACTCAGATTGTGACATCATTGCTCGCTTTAGGTAGAGAACTTTCAAACCTTAAAAAGGTCAACAAAATTCTACATTATCTACCTAATAAATTTGATGCCATAGGGACTGCTATATGTGAATTAAAAGACTTGAATACTTATTCTACTGATAATCTGATTGGCTCACACATTACCTACGAGCAAAGTGTGAGTCAAAGGCTTTTGGATGCAGGTGATGAAAATGTTATAGTACTAAAAGCAAAAGATACATGTAAAGATGGCTTAGAAAGTGATGAGAACGAGAAAATGACATTAATAACAAGCCAATTAAAAAGTCTGCTGAAGCACAAATACAAGCGTGAACAAAAGTGGAGCAATGGGAAAAATAAAAATATGATAAGCTTGTTTCTGACATAATTTAATTTAGGTGTAGGAAACCTGGACATTTTAAAAATGAATGCCTTAATCTTAAGAAACACCTTGTAAAGAAAAAGAGTGAGGATAAACCAATTGTAATAAGGGAAATAGAAAGAAGCAAAAGATCTCCTGGGCAGATTTAGCTTCTGAATCATTAGAATAGGAGCAAGATAATGAGGTAACAAACTTATGCTAAATCGTCAAGGATTCGATTGGTAATTTTGATCAGGTATAAGTATGTTGAGGTTTGTTTGTGTGTTTTGTTTATGTATTTTCTGTGTTTGTTTATCTATTTTGTCTGTTTGATTTTTATTATGTTTTTAAGCAGAACTTCATGTTTTAGTTTCTTTTTGTATTTTTTTTATTTTCTTTTGCATGATTTCATATTGCATTGTATCTCTTCTTTTTGATAATGTCAAAGGGGGAGAATGTATTGTGGTTGGATCCACTTGTGTGGTTGTATTTATGGTTTAGTTTCTTTTTTATATTTTATGTTATTTAGTTTTTAAATATTTATTTTTCTTAAAAAAAAATTAAAAAAAATGCTTACCCCTATTTTTTAATATAATTCTCTTAGTGAAGGGGAGATTAGGAGAAAATATTTTTAAAATTACAAATTCAACCAATAATATTTATCATCATCAAAAAGGGGGAGATTGTTACAACTCGGGCTCTCGAGTTTATAATTTTGATGATAACAATATTATTGTTTACCTCTTTATTTCTCCTAGTATTTGTGGTGCATACGTGTTTATGAGTTGACTAACATTTTAGGTACAACAGGCACCATTCTTTAAAGATTCAGGGCTTAAGATTAGGTAGAATAGGTTTTATTGAAATAGTCTATAATTTTCATTTATTTATTTTAACTTCTTGAGTCAAGTCCTGTAGGGGTTCATGATAGCCTGGTAACCGTGCACACACACACAAGAGGAGCAAATTTAATGTTAAGTATTTTAATTTTTCTGTACATTATATTGTATGATCTAGGTCATATTGTATGATGTGGTGTTACATAAATTAATTAAAATATTTTATTTTTCTTTTTTTGTTTGAAATATAACTAATTATACAGTACAAACACCACATATTACTGGACGATCTGGTATAATTAGAAACCCCGTTGCTCATTAAATTAGGCAAAAATTTTAATTTGAAAATTATTCTATTCATACTGTATGATCCTAATCATACTGTATGATGTTTAAAATATTGCCTAATTTAATCTTGTGATTAGTCAATTGAATTTGCATAATTTTGACATTTGGATCATACTATACGAACTAGATCGTACTGTACAATGAACAGAGATGATTTTGGTCATCCCAGGATTCATCCTGGATGAACTGCACTTTGATTGAACTAATCGTACTGTACGATACTGCGATCATATAGTACTAACAGGTCAAATTCTACACATCATACTGGACGCTCCTTCGATTATATTATACGATCTTTGATGGCTGAATTAGATTTTTAGGGTTTTTTGAAGCCCTCTATTTAATCTTTCTCATAAAACATTGTATGAGTTTTTTGGGCATTCATTGAGTTATTTTCTTCTAAAGAAAGATTGAAGAGAGAGCTTTTGGTTAGGGAGAGAAATGGTGGAGTTTGTAAGAGAGGGAGAAGATCCCTGTGGGCTTCAAGGGAGTGTGAGAGGGGGTTTTGACACGGTTGCTCCGGCGAACTTGCACTTGAGTTCCTCCAAGAGTCAAGGTTTATCTTGAGGGAAGCTTTGGGAAGAAGAAGACCTCTTTGGTGTCAAAAGACCTGGCTACTCCGCCCCACCAGGGAAGGTAAAAGTGATTCCAGGTCCTCTGCCTCACCAGGAGGGTGAAAAGAAATCAAGGTTCTCTGACTGTGAAAGGAGTTCGGTCCTCTACCGCATCGGGTTGTTGGAAGAGAGTTTGTAAAGGCTTCTCTGCCTAGCTGTGATGGCTAAATGAGAGACACTATAGTGATAGTGTAATACCTGGAGAGGAGGACTCCGGGGAGTGGACGTAGGTCATGGTTTGACCGAACCACTATAAATCTCGTGTGTTCTTTCTTATTTTATTTTTGGCACTTTAATTTTTTGTGCATTTTAATGTTTATTATAACTGCTTGGTGAAAATCTAAAATCAATATTTTTATTGTGATAATTAGAGAATAATCACAATCTTTATAATTGTTTATAAATCATCAGCTTCCGCATTTGACTAGTTAAGTTATTATTATAAGAAATTAAAAAATTAGTAAATATTAGAACTCTTAGCGCATCTTAATCTTTCAAGTGATATCAGAGCGGTACTCAAAATAGTGTTTTAGAAAACCTAGAGAAAAATGATCAATGAAACAATTTGGAAATAGAAATATTGTAGAAGGTTATTTAATAACTCGTCCGCCACTTTTGGAAAATATTCCTTTTAATTTTTGAAAAAATTGCGTGTCTGTGTTCATATAATCCATTGATTTTAGGATGTGGCATATGATTGAATCTGGATATTTTATACCGTCATGTATTATTAATGGTGTGAAAACTGATATTCCTTTTACTGAATGGAGTAGAGAAAAAAAAATTTATGCTCAATTGAATGCAAAATCCTTGAACTGCTTTTTTTGTGCTTTCACTTCTGAAGATTATATGATTGTTTCTAATTGTATCACTCGCAAGGTAGTTTGGGATAAACTATGCATTACATATGAAGGTAGTAGTGAAGTCAAACAATCTAGATTAAATGTATTATTGCATGACTATGAACCTTTTTCCATGAAATCATATGAGACTATCTTAGACATGTATACTAGCTTTACTCAGATTGTGACATTATTGCTTGCTTTAGGAAGAGAACTTTGAAACCTAGAAAAGTTCAACAAAATTCTACGTTGTCTACCTGATAAATTTGATGTCCTAGTGACTGCTATATGTGAATCAAAAGACTTGAATACTTATTCTATTGATAATGTGATCGGCTCACTCATTGCCTACGAGCAAAGTGTGAGTCAAAGGCTTTTGGATGCAAGTGATGAAAATGTTATAGTACTAAAAACAAAAGACACATGTAAAGATGGCTTAGAAAGTGATGAGAATGAGAAAATGACATTAATAACAAGCCAATTCAAAAGTCTGCTGAAGCACAAGCACAAGCGTGAACAAAAGGGGAGCAAAGGTAAACATGAAAAATATGATAAGCTTGTTTCTGACATAATTTGTTTTGGGTGTAGGAAACCTGGACATTTTAAAATGAATGCCCTAATATTAAGAAACACCTTGTAAAGAAAAAGTGTGAGGATAAACCAATTGTAATAAGGGGAAATGGAAATAAGCAAAAGATCTCCAGGGCAGATTTAGCTTCTGAATCATCAGAACAGGAGCAAGATGATGAGGTAACAAACATATGCTAAATCGTCAAGAATTTGATTGGTAATTCTGATCAGGTATAAGTATGTTAAGGTTTGTTTGTGTGTTTTATTTAAATGTTTTCTATGTTTGTTTATTATTTTATCTGTTTGATTTTTATTATATTTTTAAGCACGACTTCATGTTTTAGTTTCTTTTTGAATTTTATTATTTTCTTTTGCATGATTTCATGTTGCATTGTATCTCTTCTTTTTGATAATGTCAAAGGGGGAGAATGTATTGTGGTTTGTTGCATTAATATTGGTTACATTTATGGTTTAGTTTCTGTTTTATATTTTATGTTATTTAGTTTTTAAATATTTATTTTTCTTTAAAAAAATTTTTAAAAACATGCTTACCCCTACTTTTTAATATAATTCTCTTAGTGAGGGGGAGATTAGGAGAAAATATTTTTAAATTTGCAAATTCAACCAATAATATTTTCCATAATTAAAAAGGGGGAGACTGTTACAACTCGGGCTCCTGAGTTTATGATTTTGATGATAATAATATTATTGTTTGCCTCTTTATTTCTCCTAGTATTTGTTGTGCATACTTATTTTAGTGTTGACTAACATTTTAGGTACAAAAGGCACCGTTCTTTGAAGATGTAGGGCTCAAGATTGGGTAGAATAGGTTATGTTGAAAGGGTATGTAATTTTCATTTATTTATTTTAACTTCTTAAGTCAAGTCCTATAAGGGTGCATGATAGCCTGGTGACTGTGCACACATACACAAGGGGAGCAAATTTAATGTTAAATATTTTAAATTTTTTGTACACCATATTATACGATCTGGATCATATTATATGATCTGCTGTTACAGAAATTAATTAAGATATTATGTTTTTTTTTAAAAAATTCTTTTGAAATATAACTAGTTGTACAGTACGAACTCCACATCATACTAGACGATCTGGTAGAATTAGAAACCCCGTCGCTCATTAAATTAGGCAAAAATTTGAATTTGAAAATTATTCTATTCGTACTGTATGATCCTAATCATACTGTACAATGTTTAAAACATTGCCTAATTTTATCCTGTGATTAGTCAATAGAATTTGTGTAATTTTGATATTTGGATCGTACTGTATGAACTAGATCGTACTGTATGATGAATAGAGATGATTTTGGTCATCCCAGGATTCATCTTGGGTGAACTGCACTTTGATTGAACTAATCGTACTGTGAGATACTGCGATCGTATTATACTAACAGGTCAAATTCTGCACATCATACTAGACGATCCTTCGATCGTACTGTACGATCTTTAACGGCTGAATTGAATTTTTAGTGTTTTTTAAGCCCTCTATTTAAGCATTCTCATAAGACTTTGTATGAGTCTTTTGGGCATTCATTGAGTTATTTTCTTCTAAAGAAAGAGCTTTGGGCTAGGGAGAGAAATGGTGGAGTTTGTAAGAGAGGGATAAGATCCTTGTGGGCTTCAAGGGAGTGTGAGAGGGGGTTTTCACATGGTTGCTCCGGTGAACTTGCACCTGACTTCCTCCAAGAGTCAAGATTTGTCTTGAGGGAAGCTTTGGTAAGAAGAAGACCTCTTTGGTGTCAAAAGACCCGGCTACTCTGCCGCACTAGGGAAGGTGAAAGTGATTCCAGGTCCTTTGCCTTACCAAGATGGTGAAAAGAAATTCAAGTCCTCTGCCTCACCATAAGGGTTAAAAGAAGTCAAGGTTTTCTGCCTGTGAAAGGAGTTCGGTCCTCTGTCGCACCGGGTTGGTGGAAGATAGTTTGTAAGGGCTTCTCCGCCTAGATGTGGGGGCTAAAGGAGAGACACTATAATGATAGTGTAATACCCAGAGAGGAGGACTCCAGGGAGTGGACGAAGGTCATGCTTTGATCGAACCACTATAAATCTGGTGTGTTCTTTTTTATTTTATTTTCCATACTTTAATTTTTTCTGTATTTTAATGTTTATTATAACTGCTTGGTGAAAGTCTGAGACCAATATTTTCATTGTGACAATTAGAGAATAATCACTATATTTATAATTATTTACAAATCATCAGCTTCCACATTTGACTAGTTAAGTTATTATTATAAGAAATCTAAAAAATTAATAAATATTAGAACTCTTAGCACATCTCGATCTTTCATGTTTGTCACCGAGGAATCAAAATCGACCCCAAATGATCTAGGCGATCATTGAGATGCCACCTCCAGAAACCTCCATCAACTTTGCTCCTTTCTCAAAGCTAAAGAAAAAAAGATGTCCGCTTCAAGTGGGATGCAGAATGCCAGGAAGCATTTGATAGTATTAAGAGATATCTACTAAACCCGCCCATTCTTAGAGCGCCAGTTCCAGGAAAGCCTCTTATTCTATAAATGGAAGCACTAGAAGAGTCCCTCAGAGCACTATTAGCCCAAAATAATGAAGAAGGCAAAGAGAATGCACTCTACACATCAGTCAGAGATTAATCAGAGCAGTTGAGAAGCACTGTCTGGCATTGATTTTCTCAGTCTAGAAACTCTACCACTATATGCTCTCCCATAAAATCACCTTGATATCAAAGATTAATCCACTAAAGTTCTTGATGATAAGATGAACATTGACAGGTCATTTAGCAAGGTGGGCAGTGATATTACTACAATTTTATATCGTGTACATGCCACAAAAGGAGGTGAATGGACAAGCTTTGGCAGATTTTCTCATCGCACATCCAATTCCAGCAGACTCTCCGCTCAATCATGATTTGCCTAATGAACAAATCATGCAGGTCGAGGAAGAGGAGAAGCTATAATTTTGGGAGATGTATTTTGATGGGGCATCGTTGATAAAATCTCCCAGACCTCCAAATCTTACAAAGGCCCAAGCTGGCGTCGGTCTCATCTTCATAGAACCCAAGGGAGGTATAATGAGATTCTCATTTAGTTTAACTGAACCTCGGACCAATAATGAAGCTGAATATAAAGCTGTAATAGTAGGACTAGAGATTATGATTGGTGTCCAAATCATAAATCTCTAAATCTTCGGTGATTCATAACTTGTGATAAATCAAGTCATGGGCATTTAAAAGATTTTCAAACTTGAATTAGCCCACTACCATCGATGGGCTCTTGAGCTCCTAAAATAAGTATTAAATGTTAAGATAGCTCGAATCCCTCAATGACAGAATGCGAAAATAGATTATCTGGCCAAACTGGCCAAGTAGCTGGCAAATGAAGATAAAGGGTTACCCATATTTATTACAGTTGAAAATCACTAGGTCTTAGAGCCAGCAATCTTATAATTCCCGCAGGTAAAGGGACTACTAGATTTAAGCCAACAGGATACAACCTCAGTTGATCCTCAACCTCTCCAACAGATTACTATTAAAAATTAACTAGGAGAATGCCATGTAGTCACAAGAGACGAAGAACATGTAGATGCTCGGAGTCATGGTTACATTGCTTAGATGTTGAAGTCGAAGATGATTGGAAGCAACCATTCATCGACTACTTCAAAGATAGTAAACTCTCAATAGATAAATCTCTGGCTGTGTAAATCTAAAAAAGAGCATTGTGATATGTGTTTATCAATGATATGTTGTACCGACGAGGTTTTGATCAAATGTGGCTAAAGTGCTTAGGGACCAAGGAAGCTGATATAGTGGTGACAGAAATTTATGAAGGACTCTGTGGTGCACATCAATCAGGTCCCAAGATGGCTGCAAAGATCAAGAGAATGGGTTATTATTGGCTTACGATGGTGAGGGAATGTATTGATCATGCTAAGAGGTGCCACGAGCATCAGATCCATGGTGATGTTATACATTAACCACCAAATCCACTGCATCCAATAGTAGCGTCGTGAAAATTGAATGCTGGGGCACTAACATAATTGGGCCAATAGATATGCCATCATCAGCGGGACACTGCTTTATTCTAGCAGCTATGGACTACTTTTCTAAATGGGCAGAAGCGACACCCTTCAGAGAGGTCACATATTAGCACGTGATCAATTTCTTTACCCACAACATTGTCTATAAATTCAGTGTATCACACCGTGTGATCTCAGATAATGGTACATCATTCAAAAGTACAAAAAATTTATAAGTTTGTCGACCGACACAAGATAGATTGGCGATATTCATCAATATATAACCAAAGAGCCAATGGCTAAGCAGAGGCCTTTAATAAGACGCTGGTAAAGCTATTAAAGAAGATCCTCACCAAAAATAAAAGAGAATGGAATACGAAAATGGTAAAGGTGTTATGGGCATATCGCACTACTTATAAAACACTGACCAACGCTACTCCTTAGTCACTAGTGTTCGGGGCTGAAGCAGTATTGCCACTAGAAGTTGAATTACCATCTCTTCAGATCGTTATCTAGAATGATTTTACTCAAGAAAAAAATGCTTGGTTGAGAATGGTAGAGCTCGATGCACTCGATGAAGTTAGGTTGTTAGCTCAACAGAACCTAGAGATATACCGAGCAAGGATGACAAAGTCATTTGATCGGATGGTGCATCCTCGGGCATTTCAAGAAGGGGAATTGGTCCTGGTGCTGAGAAGACCAATCATCCCACACCGAAAAATTGGTGGTAAGTTCGTAGCCAATTGGGAAGGCCCCTTCATCATTGAGAAGGTTATTAAGGAGGAGTCTACCAGCTTATCGACCTGCATGGTCAGAGGCCCATGCCGCCGATCAACGATCGACACCTGAAGAACTACTATACGTGAAATTGCCCAAAAGAAATGTCATGCTTAATGTACTATATGTTTCGTTCATATTTATTAACATATTCATTTTATATTTTAAAATTCTCTTGTGTAGCAAGAATGCATTTCAAAATCCTCACAAAATTGGGGGCATTTTAAATATTTATTCAGGTCGACATTTAAAATCTTAAAAAATCTCCCTGCAAGCCAAGGGACATTTTTAAATATTTATTTGAGTTGACATTGTGCTCTGCTCTAAGATCCTCAAATAAATATTTAAAATCTCAAAAATTTAAATATTTTCTATCCTAAAATATTCTTGCGAGACAGGGGGTATTTTAAATATTTATTTGTGTCGACATCGTGTTATATGCTGAGATACTTGAATAAATATTTAAAATTATTGAAGTAAATATTCTTTCATGCTTAAAGATATAACGAATTCTTTTTTAAAGTATATGTAGGTTATATTCCAAAAGCTCAGGACACCATTTTCTCAAACAAACCAAGATTTTAAAGGTCAGAAAGAGACTTTTGTGACTACACGCTCCAACAAATCAAGCCGCAAAGCTTGAAGTTTTCCAACAGCCTGAAGCTTAAGATTCAAATGGGTGTAAGAGGCCGGATCCAACAAGCCCAAATATGGCCTGATCGCTGGTAGCTCCATCTACTCAACAAGCCATAAAAAAGGCCATAGTAGCGAAACCCCCACTTCGTCAACCCGTTAGTAGGGACTGTAAGAAGTATGAAGGCTAATTTGACTCGATAGGTTCAAGTGATCGTAGTCTACCAAATTCTTCTAATTGACTGTAGAATCAAATTTTCAGTGAGAAGGAGGAGTCACGAACAACTACCAAATGTACGTAGACTCTAAAGCTGCAACCATAAAGGATGACTCTAAATCTATCAACTTTAATACATTCAGCATTTGGAAGCACATTTCTCATAGCTCAAGTCTGAAACCTGAATGGGTGTAAAAGGTAGGATCTAACATGACCAAATATGGCGTGATCACTGGCAGCTCCATCTACTCATCACGCCATAAGAAAGGCCATAATAGAGGAACCCTAATTTCAACAACTAGAAGATGAAGAGCAATCAAATCCTAGCTCGCCTAATCTGATGAACTCAAGTGACTTAGATTAAAGTTTCGTTAAGTGGTTAAGGATCAACATACTACTCATATTTGGTACTATCAACCGAATCTAAAACCTATAAATCCTTCAATAAGTATGTAAAGCACAAAGCGAGGATCGAAGGAATTCTTCTTCAACAAGTCCACGAAAGCACAAAGCAAAGGACCGAAGAAAAAATTCTAAAGTTCACACAAAGCCTAAGGCAGAACTGAGAGGATTTTATTGTCAACAAGTCTTTTATGCATAAAGCTCTAGACCGATGACTTTTCACTATCATCCTAATATAAACCTAATGGGTTTTAGGTCGCTAGCATACACTCCTTTATCAAGCCCACTAAAGCAAGAAGCATAGGGCCGAAGGTACAAAAATCACCTGAGAGTTAGTAAAGATAAACCAGGTAATTCTCCATCAATTCCTGTAGCACGAAGCACATAAAAAAAGAAATCAAAATCTCAGGACTCAAGCCAAAGATATGAAAACAAGTATCCTAAATGACATCTACAAATGTCCCTAAACACTGGGGGTATTTTAAATATTTATTTGGGTCGACATCGCACCATGTGCCAAGATCCCCAAATAAATATTTAAATTTCTTGCCAAAATGTAGTAAAAGGAGGGAAGAGTGGAAGAGCCTCCATAAATAGAATCTGCCATCAGCAAAAAGATGAATCTCGAATGATACCAATAGTATCTGATGGAGACGTTACATCTACAGATGACTACGATAGGGAAAGATGTTGAGCAGTCACAAACATGCTAGAAATTAAAGTGACGATGGTGGCAAAAAAAGAGTGCAAGAAGTGAAAATGCTATCTACTATCATCAATCTGCAAAGTGATGCTCTAAGGACCTAAGTATGAGGTGTTATATCACTGTCTTATGGATTCCCAATTAACTAAAGCCCACATGCATTTCATATGGATGATTATAAGTGCATCTAAAGATCTATAAAGACATAGAGAAATATTCTTGGAGATCTACAGGATGAAAACCTTAGCATGACATCAAAATAGGTTCTTGGAGGTTTACGAAATGAAAGCTCTCAGCATGACATCTAGAATAGACATCTAGAGATCCACAGGGTCAATCAACATACAACAAACATGGTTTACTCTAGATGCATACCATATTTATTGGGGGGCATTTATTGACCTCCAAACCACAACAAGAAAAGAGATATAAAAATATAGCATGATTCATTACATGTATCAAATCTAGCGCCCATTCCCTATTCTATGCTGAATTCCCGCCTGCTATAGTCTTATCGACAGTCTGCAACGGCACCGAATAGTTCTATCACCCGGGGGCAGACATCTCCTCGATCACACTTTTATTCGAGTCATTAAATACGACACTAAATGAAGCCTTCTGTTTGCTCTTCCCACACACAGAAATCGTACAAACCTCCACTTCTTCTTCGCTTCATTCATGATCGCAAGCCTCCCGACCTCCTCTTCACCTCCCAAGCCCGAACTCATCTCTCTACATCAACCGACACCTACAATCGGGCTTCACACATCCAATCGAAGCTTCCTTTCCAACCTTTGAGCTTCCTCCAAGCCAAAACCTGAATCGTAACTCTTCTTCCCCATTCCGTATCCACCTTCCAGTCGGCCGAACCCACACAAGCCGCTGATCGAGCTCCATGAGAAAGGCCTCCCGTTGAATCCCCTACTCAATGCCTCTTCCTCCTTCCTTGCTCCCGACTTGGACTCTTGATCTCCACTGCTTACATAGCCCCTAACTATAGCCCCATCTGATTCTTTCAATCCACAGGGAAATAGAAAGAGAGAGAGAGAGAGAGAGAGATTCCCTACCTTCTTCCACAAGTTGAAGCCCCCATAGTCGCCTCTTGCCCGAGCTCCTCACCTTATCTCCCTCTATGATCTAACCGCAAGCCAGCTAAATCCCTAAGGTTATTTATTTTAGGTTTATATTAATACTATTTATTAATATTTAATACTATAATTAGTATTAATTTATATATATATATATATATATATATATATATATATATAGTTAAAAAAAAAGAGAAAGGAAATAAAAAAATGAAGTAATTTTCTTCGCCACCGTCATCACGCCCAATCCCACCGAAAAACCACCTATAAAAGCGTTTATTCGCATGGAAGGATGGGACCCCGGTGTGGCGCCTACGATGAGGTGGGTAATCACTTAAAATCCTATTCTCGTCATTTACGGTGCACCAGATAACTGCCTATACACGCCTTTATTGCGCGTGGTGGGATGGGACCCCTGTGCGGTGCCTATGGCGAGGTGGGGTTGCTTATAAGTACCCGTATACCGGAAATAACTGTGCTTTCAAACAGTTACCCTCACCAACCCCATACACACTTTTATTACGCATGGTCGGAATGAAGACTACGGTCGTGATGTCTAAGGACACCTACCATACACATGCTTTATTGCACGTGGTGGAAAGGCCCATACTCCTGTAGTTTTTCCCTAAATAGGGGAGACGCCAGGAGGCTGGCAAAATTTTGTCTGAAGAAAGACAAGGACTTGAACAAAACTTGGACAACAGAGAACCTGAATTAAACATTAAATGGACTAAATGCAAACTTAAATGATGAAGAAATTCAAATTTGATTCAAACTTGAACTTGAGTGGAACAAGACTACAATGGATATGGACTCGAATTGGACTCATATTTGAACTTGAATGATCACAAAGACTTGAACTCATATTGGACTTAAATTTGAACAAAAAGACTTTAAATAAGACTTGAACTACATAGAACTCAAACCCAAATGAGTTACAATGAGCTTAATGTGAACCCAATTCGAACTTGAATGTGATTGAGATAAGTGAGCAATGAGGAATTTCATAATATTTTCAATAGAATATTCAAAAATTGTCATTTCGGCATGAAAATGCTGATGATATCAAGTTCATTATAAATCACAAAGAACTTACATGTTGATATGCTAAACTCTTGCAAATTCATTCACAAAGATGATAACAAGATCAAGTGCAATTTGGTGACTCAAGATGATTGCAAATACCAAGTATTCAAACAAAAGTCAAATGAAAGACTTGTCAGGGATGAGACATCAATACAACCTGCTTGTAAGCCACAACATCAAATCTTTCATGAAAAGATGATCAAATCAACCTACAAGAAAATACATAGGGGATTGTAGTAAACACAATTCACATGTATTCAAACTCTACAAGTAATGAAAATAAAAAAGGATATATAACTTGATCGTAGTTAAAGGGGGTAAGATCTTTAGCAAGTATATCACCTATAAGTGATGAAATTTAATGTTTAGCATTCACATCAGTCTAGCAAGCAAAAAAGTTCCTTGCAAGAAAGTGTAGCAGTTCACTGATCAACGTACATAAGGAATTTGATAACATATGTAGCCATTCATCAGTCAACATGTAAGGAGGAATCCACTATGCATGCAACATCCAACTTATAAGAGGGGATGTTTGTAGTGACTCTAAAGGGCATGAGACAAATATTATGATTTTCCCCCATCCAACGACAACTTGCTCACAAGGGAATAAAATATTTCCCTACAAACATCGAAAGATTGTATTCAATGGGTACGAAGGGCATATGATGAATGTGATAATAGCTTGTGGAGAATATCAAAGTGCAAGAAAATGCATTTGATCCTTGCAGTCGACCACCATATAGTGTACATACAAATATGCAACTCTTTTGCAGGCTAAGAGGTAGTCAATTGGTAATAAACACAAGCACAGTACAAAGTTTATACATTAAATTTGTGCTCCTACGAGTCATTGTAGAGAAACCCCTCATGTATGCAAAGGGTCTATGAACCATTGTAGCGAGGATATCATAGCATCTCTATAACCAAAACAATTATCCAACAAAAGACAAACATACTCAAATGGTATGCAGTGAAAGTCATGATGTCCCTATGGTCAAGATCAGTTCACTGTAGACAAATGTAACCTTTCCTTGTGAGCTACAATGACTGATGGAGTATATTGTGGATAACAGTAATGGATATGTAGTAAGTACGATAAATCTCTTATGGACACAAGTATATATGTTCTACATGAGCAAAGATATAAGGCTACAACACATTGAAATACCTACGGGCTACTGAAGGAGACCCGTTATACATTCAACTTGCTATTTGCAAGCAAATGTAAAGGATCTACAATAGATGCAAGTATATACAACAAAAGCAGGAGATTCATTAGTGCATTATAATCCACCTACTAGAAGAAATAAGTAGTGCACGATAATCTACCTGTACAAGGTAGCAAACAACTCAATCCCTAAGTTGTTGCAACATGCCATCGGATCTGCAACATCTGTACAAGCAGACAGAAGGCGTACAAATCCCCAAATTAGACTCAAACATCATGCTACCGAATCTATAATACTCATACAAGCAGATATAAGGTATCTATGAGCTTCCAAAATAGAATGCTGCATTCAAACGACAATCGCTCATACAACTAAAACATTCCAAAAAATGCCCCCATATTTGCACTCTAATTTATATGCACATAAGTATACAAAAATGCACATGCAATTGTAGACCCGCAGGGGCTCTTGGCGAACATGTTATGGCTACACACGTGACATATAGGGATGCTGTGTGGGTAAATAAATTTGAACACGATCCTCCTAAGTAGGTAAAAAAGAGTCGACAAGGTTCAACAAATAATTATAAAATGCCCCCCAAACAACCGCATGGGCCCCGACAAGCATGTTGTAGGAACACACGTGACATCTACGGATGTTACGCAGGTCAGGAAATAAACCTAAGTTTAAGCTCGATCCTTCTATGCGGGTAGATAGAAGTCGATATGGCTCGAACCATAAAATAAGTATATGGTCGTGAGGTTGACCAAAATATTTATTTTATAGTTCATATTAGGCCTTCAAGGCCTTCAACAAAGAAAATTCATTAACAAAGACATAAAGCCTACAAAACTTGATCTTCTATCGATAGCTTAATAGAGTCGACAGGGTTCAATCAATGAAATACAAATGACCCCATATACCCTAATGATGGCTGTGTTGAATGTAGATCTCAACCGGAGGGGTTCGTAAGCACTTTCGAATGCCTTCCAAAATCCTAAAAACCTATAAAAATCAAAAAATCCAAAAAAAATATTTAAAACTGAAATCCAACCATCGACCACTTAATACATAAAATCCATTCACTCTCTATAATAGTTTTCCGATGTGGATAAATATGAAAACTACTTTAACTCAGATAGAGCTAATGCCTAGTCAAAAATATTACTAGGATCCATTCTCAAATAATCTCCTGCTAGTAAGGATATGGTATGTGTCCTCTAACCGATAGTTTCGCCGCCATATGGCACTACAGGATAAATGGTTATAACCCGGGGCCCTATGAACCGAGTGGTTTTGCTGCCAAATAGCACCACGAGATAGCGATTATGGCCAGAGCTATTATGTTCCTTAGTGGAATTAAATCCTTGAGATATATATCAATAAAATATGATTGATAAGGCAGAAAGCCCTCTGTCAGCTAAGGTGGATTCAAATTTGTCCCCTTAGATAAACATTCACCCCAATTCTACAAGGTCCCCTTGGATGAAGCAACCCATGGCTGTCGATAAGGATCCTTCTGTCAGGTTGGGTCAACTACCTCCTCTAACTAAGTAGACCAGGGACCACGATGTCCCAGGATGATGAAACCATGGGATCTTGATCGAGTCAATCATTCATTCCCCCACCATCCACTTTAAGTGCAAGATGGTGAGATTTCCAATTTTAAATATCAAATCTCTATATTTTCTAATTTCAAATGCCCATGCTACTATTATATGTTAGATAACACATATATTTACGTATCGTATTGATGACTAGCCTTAATCAAAAGTTCTCTCTCATTATCGGGAAGGGTAATTAAGTATAGGGGCTTGGGCCTATAAGAAACCAGAACTTAGATCATAAAGTCCTCGTAAAATGAGGACGAAATCTCTGGGAAGTGTCTTATCAGCAAACCCATCTACCTTCTAAAATTTACCCCGGAACTTAATTTCGTTAAAACTCCCCCCAGAAAGCAAAGCGGGTGGAGGTCAGGGCTAAATTTTTGAAGCCCACAACATTACCCTTAACAAAGCCTCTATCTAGTAGGAATGTGATAAGTCTTCCATACCAGGCTCTAGGTGCTTGCTTTAACCCATACAATACCTTTTTCAATCTAAACACATGATTTGGAAATTGTAAGTTTTTAAATCTTGGGGGTTGCTCAACATAAATATCTTCTTTGATTACCCCATTTAGGAAAGCACTCTTAATGTCTATTTGGTATAATTTGAAACCATTAAAGCAAGCAAAGGCTAAGAGTACCCTTATGTCTTCTTGTCTAGTTACTAGGGCAAAGATTTCCTCAAAATCTATTCCCTCAATCTGGTAATACCCCTTAGCTACTAATCTGGCCTTATTCCTCACTACTATTCCAGAGTCATTCATCTTATTTTTAAAGACCAACTTTGTTCCTTAGGTCTCTTGACTAATTCCCACACATCATTCCTAATAAATTGGTTTAGCTCTTCTTATATTGCTAGGATCCAGAATTCATCTCCTAAGGCTTGATCTATGTTGGTGGGTTCAATCATGGAGATAAATGTAGAATGACTAACTTCCTTCCTAAGTCCTTGCCTAGTTTTTACACCTTCAGATGGGTCTCCTAGGATCAACTCTCTAAGATGACTAGAAGAATATCTCCACTCTCTAGGCAATCACTCCTGAGGTTCTACTCTATCTTCAATGGCAATGGTTTCTACCCCCTAAATGACCTCGACTTCTTCTTCTTCAAGATTAGGTTCAGAGGTCTTATTTGATTCATTAAATATCACATGGGTAGAGTCTTCTACTACAAGGGTCCTCTTATTGAAGATTTTATAGGCTTTACCTACAGATGAATAGCCTAAGAAGATGCTTTCATCTGATTTAGGATCAAATTTTCCTAAGGGTGACTTACCATTAATTAAGATAAAGCATTTGAATCCAAAAATGTGTAAGTGAGAGAGATTAGGTGTTCTACTCTTAAGAAGTTCATAGGGTGTCTTATTAATTTTGGGTCTAACATTCACCCTATTTAAAATATAACAAGCAGCATTCACTACTTCTGCCCAAAAATATCTAAGAAGAGTGTATTCAGCTAACATTATCCTAGCAACTTCAACCAAGGTTTTATTCTTTCTCTCAGCTATTCTATTTCTCTGAGGGGTCCTAGGGGCAGAGAAGTTATGTTCTATTCCTATCTCTTGACAGAATGATTTAAACCTATCATTCTCAAATTGTCACCTTGATCGCTATGCATTATAGAGATTTTACATCCTAATTTTCTTTGAATCTAAGTGGAGAAGGTTCTAAACTCTTCAAATGCCTCATTTTATGTGTTAAAAATCTTACCCAAGTAAATCTAGAGTAGTCATCCATAATTACAAATCCATAAGATTTCCCTCCTAGGCTAGCTATACTAACAGGTCCAAATAAGTTCATGTGAAGAATTTCTAGTGGCCTAGTGGTGTTAATATTCTTGATTGAATGAAATGATGATTTCACTTATTTTCTTAGTTGACAGGCATCACATAGGTGGTCCTTAGTGAAGTCTAACTTAGGTATGCCTCTAACTAGGTCTTTCTAAGTGATATTCCTAAGTGTTTTCATGCTAGCATGGCATAGTCTCCTATGTCATAGCCAAGAGTCATCAGATACTATTTTTAAACATAAAGGATTTGAATTTTCAATGTAATTGAGGTCTAAGATATAGATATTATTTATCCATTTTTCTTCTAACACAAGTTTATCATTTAAGCTAATCATGTATTTATTAGAAATAAATTTTATGTCAAAACCCTTGTCACACAGTTGACTAATGCTTAACAGATTGTGCTTTAAACCATCAACTAAAAGAACATTTTTAATCACAAAATTTTTAGAATTTCCAATGATACATGAACCCACCACTTTCCTGGTGGTGTTGTCTCCTAAAGTCACCTTGCCTCCTGACCTGGCCTCCAGTGTCATGAACTACTTCACATCTCCAGTCATATATCTCAAGTAGCCACTATCTAGGTACCACATATTCTCACTAGATCTTTTGTGAGAGCACCCCTATAATATCAGTCAAAGATTAGTTTTAGGAACCAAGTGAGTTTTGAATCCTCCTTATACTTGAATGAATGAGATGTATACATGTTATACTGTGATGAATGCAGCTTAGGTCTCCACACTAGATGTGTCCTATAATGAATTATGTAAGTGTGGGCTATGTGACCTAGCATGCTATAAGAGTAACACCTAACACCAGGAAATGGGTTTATTAACCTATGTGGGTGATGGTGCCTCTTCTTAAGTTTGCGTGATGCATGTAATGTAGAGGGGTTATCCCATTGGACACATGAGGGTAATGGTTTATTATTTTTCAATCCAATCACCTTTACTCTTAGGTATTCATTTATACTTTCATAGCTTAACACTTCTTGTTTTAATGTATGCTCATTGCTATTTAGTTGAAATGCAAGTTCTTCTAATTCTTTAAATGCATTTTCTAGTTCAACATGTAATGATTTCAAGGAATCGTGTGCATCAATTAATTCAACATGCTTCTTATTTAATATATCAAATTCATCAAGCAGGGACATGTTATATCTATCTAAATCATAATGTTCTTTCACTAAACTAGCATGCTCCTTTTGTAAAGTATTAAAATCAATGTTAAGACTAGCATGCATTTTCTTTAACTTTCTATACGAGTCATAAATTATTTCATAAATAACTAACAATTCATCAAAAGAGAGTTGGCATACCTCATCCTGATCTAATTGATCAAGGTTATCGTTAGTCAAAAGACACAAATTTATTACCTCCTCCTCTTCTTCTTCTTCTGACGTTCTGAAGTAGAGTCGACCCAAAAAGCTTTTTATATTTTTAGCTTTCCCTTATTATACTTTTACTTCTCTTCACCCTTCTCCTTGGTTGGGTGAGTCTTTACGTTGGGGCAATCTGCTCGGAGATGACCTGGTTTTCTGCACTCAAAGTAAATTATGTCAAACGCAACTTTAGTATTCTTTGAGCTTTTACCTTTGTTCCAATTATTTTGATGATATCGTTGCTTTCTTTTTAGAAAATTCTTGAACTAATGAGTCATCAAGGCTATGTCATCATCTTCCACCACTGCAGAGCTATCACTTTCTAAATTATTCACTTTTAGAGTCACAGTTTGCTCCTTCTTTTCTCCTGCATCACTTTGCCTTTGACTCACTCCTTGCTCGTAGGAAATGAGATATCCAAGTAAATTTTCAATTGAATAAATATTTAAATCTTTAGACTCAGTTATTGAAGTTATTTTTGCATCATAAGAATTAGATAACTCTCTTTCTAGAGCATGCAAGGATGTCACTATCTGGGAGAATCTAGTGTACATTTCAGATACAGTCTCACTAGGTTCATGCAAAAGAGTTCGTAATCATATAGTAGTATGTTTAGCTTAGACTATTTAACCTCACTAGTTCCTTTGTACGTTATACATAATTTATCCCATATCTTCTTACCAGTACTACAAGTAGACACTCACATATAATATTCTGATTTCAATGCGCAAAAGAAACAATTCAAGCATTTTACATTTAATTGTGTGAGTTCCCTATCCTTATTACTCCATTCATTAAATAATAAAATAGTTTTAATGCCATTCGTGAGATGAAAAGGTGCATAGTAACCTTCTTGAACCAACACCAATATGTGATAGTCTATAGATTATAAAAATGTAGACATGTAAATTTTCCAAAAATTAAATGATATATTATCAAATAAGGGTGGGCGGGTTATTGCATAACCCTCCGCAGTGTTACGGTTACCAAATTGTGCCATGGATCGTATGTTTCTATGTTTTCTAAAATACTATTTTGAAACCCCGCTCTGATACCAATCGAAAGTATGGGATGTGCTAAGAGGGGGCTGAATTGGTATTTTTAAAAATAAATCCTAAACACGAGTTCTTTATTTTTAAAGTATTTTTTTATTTTTAAAATAAAAAATTAAATACTCAAATGCGGAAGCTAATGATTCATTCACAATTATAATAGTGGTGATATAATTTCAAATCGCATAATGAAAAGTTAAAATTAGCTTTTTCACCAAGCAGTTAATATAGAAAATAAATGCAAGAAAAGTAAAATGTGGAAAACGGAAAAAGCACATAAGAAATTTTTATAGTGGTTCGGTCACTTGACCTATGTTTACTCCCTGGAGTCCTCCACTCTGAGAGTTGCACTACTAAACGTTCACTCTCCTTCTGCTCCCATAGTAAGGCGGAGAAGCCTTTACAAAACTCACTTTCACCTTCCCTAGTGTAGCGGAGTGCTAGATGCTATATCACCCTCCTCGTGACGGCAACGAACCTTCTCCTTTTTCTCCCTCCTGTAGAAGGAAGAGAACCTCGAGGATGTTGACCTTGAAGCTCTCTCCCTAGAGAGCTTCCATAAGACTCACCAAGGCCTTAGGAGGAGTAAGCATGCAGCTAGTTTGGAGCAACCGTGTGATCCCCTCACACTCCTTCTCCCTTATGCCCAAGCTCACCTTCTCCTTCCTCTCATAACCCCTGGATCTCTTCAAACGCTCCCTCTCAAGAGGTCCTTCAGTTATCACGTTCCTCTTCTTCACAACAACAACAACTCTAAATAAGAAAAACTTCTTTTTAAATTAGGCTTCAGAAAACCCTAATAATTTAATTTAGATGATACTGTTTATACAGTACGAACTAATATCATATAGTAAGATCAGTTCAAAATTAGCTCTGTCCAGTATGAAGGCAGACAAACAGTTCATAAATTTTAAGCATATCATATAGTACGATCAAGAGATCATCCTGGATGATCATTTTATTTTCCAGTGTTCGTACAGGATGACTTATGGGATGATAAACATTATCTCTGTAGATCATCCCACTCTGTACACTTCATACAGTATGAATAGTTCAATTCAGATCATTGTCATGTACGATAAAAATATCGTCTGGGATGAAGAGTACAAAAATAGTGGTTTCGTTAGGTACGATCTATGGGATGACAAAATTCATTTCTATTATTCGTACAGTATGATTAATATTGTACAGTATGAATAATAATAATTAAGAAACTATGATTTAATTACCTGATTGCTAGGGTTAATTTTGGTAAGATTTCAAATGATCGTACCATATAATTAGATTATATAATACGTTTAGTTCAAAAGATCAAATTTAAAATCATACCTAAATTTTGCTTGCGACTAGGGTTTTCAGATGGAAATAAATCATACAGCATGATAATGATCATACAGTACGATTAGTTCTTAAACTAATCATTCAGATTTAGCTGTTAAGCCTGCGTTTTAATGACAGATCATACAATACGATTAAAAATCATACAGTACGATTTTCTAAAAAAAAATTGATCTTAAAAATAATTCTCCCCCTGTGTGTGTGTGCATTGTCACCCCATTTGCATACACTCTTTTATGGCCAACTCAAAAAATTTAAAAAAAAATACAAAATATAAATTTTTTTACATCCTATTCTACCCAGTCTTGAGTCTCCAGCAGTCATGAGCGGTGTGTATCTTACCTGAAATATTAGTGCTCACAGATAAAAAATAACATTTATAATTTTTAAGAAAGAACATAGTAATCCAGTTAATATTATTTGTCATCATCAAGATTAGAGACTAGGGATCCTAAATTGCAATATGATTCTTATATTGGTGTCCTATCTTGTATTTGGGTTGGTCTTAGTTTTTTGGGTTATGGCTATGATTATAATCTCCTAGATATTAACCTTTGGCACCTATATTGCTCATCTTCACCTCCTCTATTTCTTAGAGGGTCATGTGGTTGGATTATTTTATTGAGGGTTATTAATCAGGATGGTTTCGATTTAAGCTAGATTGTTGCTTGGTATTCCTGGTTTAATGTGGATTCTCAAGAACTGTCCATTTTTCTTCCAAGGAAATTCGGTTCTAGTAATCATCCTAGTGCTTGCATTACTAGTGGGGTTCTGGTTGGTTTGATTTATGTTTCCCTTCTGATTAGTTTGATAATTGGGTTTCACTGTCATCATTATGATTTTAATTATTTAACTATTGGTTGTTTGCTTTACCTGTATTGGAGTTGGTTTAGATTTGAGCAGCAGGTGTTCATTATTGGTTATGATTATCTGATTGCTTCTCACCTGAGCCAATTTATCTCTTACTTTATGACTCCTTATGGTCTTATGATTTGTTTCTACTTAATTCACAACTTACAATGTTAATTCTGTTGCTGGGAAATTTCTTTCTTTATGGTTGCATTATGATTGGTTTTTTTTGGGTTGTTTTCTTTGTAATTTAACTGGGTTCATGTTACATTACTACAGCCTGGCCCATTCTTTGCTTTGGAATTATGGTCATTCTTCTATATGGTTTGTTGCTCCTAATGTCAAAAGGATGGATTTATCCATTACTATGCAGGCCGACTCCAAATTAATTGCCTATTTTTCTACTTTGTCTGGCTGTTATTTTATTGGTATTGAATACTATCAATATTGTTGGTACGATATCTGCCAGTTATACTATCCATATCATATTTTCTGTGCTAGACATGCTGGGCTTAATTTCATGACTGCTATGCTGGATCAATTAGAGTATCCTATTAATTTCTTTTCTATCTTGTTTATCATCTTGATTTCTGTTTGGAGTTGTTACCTTGTTGGTGTGGTAGGTGACATCTGGGCGGTTTGCTACAGCCTTCCTTATTTCCTCTTTTGTAGTTATTATAATTATTTTATATTATTTATCATAACTATTTATGAGAAGTGCTGGACTTCTTTCAGTATCCTTATGTCCTCTCATGATATTCAACTGCATTATTATTCCTTTTTATGTGGGATGTTTTTCTTTATTATTGTTTTTATTATTAAAATTTCATCCATTATATTACTATTACTTGTTATTATCAGTGTCCTTGCAGGCCTATTTTTCAAGTTTTTGGAGACTTGTTCTTATTTTGTATAGGGCCCCTTTTTGGTTGGAAAGACTGAGCAGAATGGGTATACTATTTTCTTCTCTTTTTGGGTTTTAGCTTCTGGTCATCTGAGATTGTTATTTGGTTCTCTTATAAATGTGCTTAGTGGCGACATCTGGCTTATAGGTTCTTTTTTGACTTTTTTGTAGCTCTTTCGTGTAGTAGGGAGCTGGAGGTCCCCTTAAAGACCTTGTACTTCTTTTTTGATATTAACACGTAGGCCCGGTGGTTGATTTTAATCGAAACAAAAATAGTTATAGGAAGATGTGTTGCTCAAGTCTTATGATTAAAGCAACAGATCCTAGACCTTATAATATCTATAGGCATCATTTCTATCATGTATAATAACACTAGTTTCATTTACATTCTAAAAATCCAATTCAATGCTCCCTTACTAAGCATATAGATATTAGATATCATTTTATTAGAGATAACGTAGCTAACGAAGATATAGAAATGCATCATGTAGCCACTGAAAATCAATTGGCAGACATTTTCACCAAACCCCTAACAATGATACCTTTAACACATAGAGGACTAACTTGGTCTCCTTAATATTCATGCTTAATTTAGGGCAGAGCAAAATCAACAACCTGTACAATAATCAAATTTTGTGTGTTTTCATGTTTGTTGAGTTTTTAATTTATTTTTTATTTTTTTTATTTTGTGTTTTTATTAATTTTAGCTAGTAGAAATTCCTTGATCTTCACACATTAATCTATTTTCAAAAAAAATGAAAATAAATAAAAAAAATTTTGCTCACAATGTATTATATGAACCTAATTTATATTGTACATTCTTCACATGTCTGCACATTTTCACCGCTCATGAAATCAACGGTCTATATCTGACCAATAATTGACGATCATACTATACAACCACCTACTTCATACTTTTTGATCCATATGTCATTAGGCATTGGATGAAATCAATTTGACTGGTATGATATTAATTCTAAATTATCCTATATGAACACATGTTCGTACTATATAACGTATAAGTCAAAGATCGTACTGGCTGACTCCTCAGGATAATGGATTTAATGAAGATCGTCTAGTACGATTTAGATCGTACTGTACAATTGAACCAACCTTTTTGACTAATTAACCTAGATGAACTAACTTCTTTGAATCATACTGTACAATCAAGATTAAACTATATGAAATCCTTGAAATCTATTTAAGGAGAGAGAAGTCTAATGCTTTCAATCATAACACAATTTCTTTTTTTCTCTCATGCACTCTAGTTCCTTATTCTCAAATGGCCAGAGGAAAGTGCTCCCGAGCTCTAGTAAGCAGCTCTTCTAGAGGTTTGGTAGATCCTATGTTTAATGAAACTGTTGACAAAGACACCTACAACTCGTACAAGGCTGCCGGGATAACTCCATCCAAAATCACCAATAAGGAGGTCCTTAACTTTCAGGTTTTAAATGTCTTTATTTACACTACACTCCACTTCATTCTCACCTTAGCTTTCAATTCAACTCTGAATTACTTTTTAAATTTTTCACCAGTCTCAGAGTAAACAATAAAGGACAGCATTTCAATCTTTTATTTGTTGGAGACCTATAGAGTCACCTATGAAGATTTTGACCAAATCCTACATCTCTCTACTATTGGCCTTAAAGCACACTCCATTTCCTTTCTTCCTAACTATGACCAGACTCAAGAAAATCTAACCCTAAGGGATACTCCAGTAAATAGTTATACTCCCTTAGTCTGTACCCTAGTTCAAGATGCCTGCATAATCCAACATATCCTTCGCAACACAATCATTCCAAAAGTAGGAGATAGGGTAAAAATCACACCTGTCCTATCATTAGTCAACTATTTCATCATGTCCAAAACTTACTTCAATGCAGCGACCCGATTATCCACTACATTAAAATTTTGACAAGGATTCGTGATCCCAAGAATAAACGTAAGCAAAATCTAGCACTAGGTCACCTGATAGTGTATATGCTAGAATCCAAATATAACATATTATATCTTTTACCACTTGATCACCTTCTAATCTTCTACTCCAATAGCTCCTTTCAAGTCCTTCATAGTAATAGACGGCACCACAGATGTTATGGGGTGGATCTCGAGCTAGAGGAGGCATGGGGAGCTCCAGCACTAGCCCCTACTCATGACTATGATTCTATAGTAGAGTGACTCGATCAACTGGAGATGCAAATAGACACCCATTATCAAGAGACTAGTTAGCACTTGGAGTGGATTCACCAGCAGCATGAACTACTCCAACAACACACCAGCAGCTCTAGTAGCAGTAAGAGGATAATCGAGCCTAGTTTAGCAATCAACTTTCGACCCTTCTCCAGTACTTCCAACCATCACCTGATTAGGATCCCCAGAATTTTTTAGTGCTTTTGTGTTGTGTGGTTCTTGTCATTTTCTCTCTTTTTTTTGTCCTTCATTTTCTACCTTTTGGTGATGTCAAAAGTGGGAGTAGAATATTGGTAAAATGTATCTTTGTTATTGGTAAAATATGAATTTAGTTTTTTTTTTTGTATATTTTTTTATTATTGGCATTCAAAAAAGGGAAATAAAAAATAAAAAATAAAAACAACTCCCTACTTTTATAAAAATTTGATTAGTAACGGAGGATTAGGAGATAATCAAATTAACTTGTACATTCAACAAATAATATTTGACATCATAAAAAGAAAGATATTATTGTAAACTAGGATCTCGAGCTTATGATTTTGATTATAATAAATATTATTGAGTTTTCAACTTTGGTTCTCATAATATTGTTACTAAATATTTATTTTTTGCATACTAATATTTTAGGTACGTCATAAACCATGCAAAAGGATCATGTCAAGATCAGGTAGAATAGGTTTGATGTTTTTTCAAAGAATCTATATTTTTATTTATTTAATTTTTTTATTTCTTGAGTTAAGATTTCTATAAAAGGTGTATGCTAGCTTAGCAACCATGCACACACACAGAGGGAGAAAATTAAGTGTATTAATTTTTGTGAATATCATACAGTACAATCTGGATTATACAGTATGATCTAAGTAAGATAGAGATTAATTAAACCCATATTTAAGAAATTTTAAATTTGAACTAATTATACAGTACATTCCAAATCATACAAGGTGATCAGTAAAAATAAAAATTCCTGTCGCCAATCACAAATTAGGCAATATTTTGAAATTCAAAATATGGCCTAATCGTACTGTGTGATCATCACAAATATTATCTAATTTAATCTTGTGATTAGGTAATCAAATTAAGATTAATTAATTATTAAGATCGTATTGTATGATGTCCTCAATTATACAATATGATCATATTTTCTCCAAGGATGATATTTAATAGCCACCATTTGTACTGAACGAAAATCATATTCGATTGAACTAATCGTACTATCTGATCCTAAACTCATACTGGATGATCAATTTAAGAAATTAATCTAATCATATAGGACACTTACTCATTGTACAATACTAACAAGATAAACTAAACTAATTATACTGTACGATCCTCGATCGTACTGTATTATCCTCGATCGTACTGTACGATTTGAAGTGATAGAATTAAAATTTTAGATTCTTTTGAAGCCTCATATTTAAAATAATTTTATTGGACTTTGAGAAGGTTCTTTTGGATGTTAAAGGGATTCTAAGTGAGAGCTTTGTGAGGTCATAGAGCATTGGAGAAGGATAAGGTGAAGTTCTGAGAGATGGAGAAGTAGTTTAATGAGATTCAACAAAGTTTCTCCAAGCAGGCTTACACCTTGAGTCCTCTAGTTACTTTATTGATCTCTTGCAGTTGTTCTGGGGAGAAAATCTTTAAGGCTAAAGGTCAGCGAGTTCTCTACATTCATCAGGTGGGTGAAAAAGGATTCCTATATTCTCTACCTTTAACCAGGAGGGTAAAAAAGGATTCCTAGGTTTTCTATCTTCACCCTCCTCATGTTCTCTGCCTCACCAGGAGGGTGAAAAGGATTCTGGTACTCTACCGAGTTGGTGGAAGAGATTGATGTAAGGGCTTCTCTTCCTTGTTTTGTGGGGTAAAGGAGAAACAATAAGAGTTTAGTTTAATACCCAGAGAGGAGGACTTGAGGGAGTGGGCGTAGGTCATTGTTCAATTGAACCACTATAAAATCTAGTATGTTTGTTCTTTATTTACACACTATTATTTTTTACAATTTACTTTCCTGCAAATTCATGTTGTGAATGTTCTTATGAGCTTGCATTCATTTGGTGAAAAATAAAATTCTTTATAACTTCATCTTTTAAGTTTTTTACCAAATCAAAAAATAAAAAATGTATTTAACTTGCTTCCACATTATGAGATTTCGATTTCAAATTTATTTTTTAAATTTGGCAATTAAGTTTTTAGAAAAGAATTTTTGAAAAAGAAGAATTTTAAGAAAAACACAAATTCACCCCCCTCTTGGTGTGTCTTGGGCAATTCAATGAGATTTAAAAAACCTCCCTTGAACTTTCATATTTAATTTGTTCACATGATTTTCTGGTGACTCCACTAGGGATTGGGTTTACTTTTCATCTTTAGTGGAGATTAGACTCTAAACTTATAATATAATAATTTATATAAGTAAGTTGCCTATTGTCATTCATTACAACTAAAATCTCATTCCAATCAATCTTCTCTTCTATCATCAATTTGGACCTCAATCTTCAATCAATCATCCTTCTATTGCACTCCATTATCAGGTATTTTTTGTGATTTTGGTCCTTAGTTAGGTTCCTTTCATCTTCCATCATCAATTATCTAAAATTTCCCTTAGAGATCTGGCAAATTCAGTTCGGTATGACCTTCTAATTCAGCATCCAGATTGAGTTCATAAGTTCAATTATTAATACAGATTTCTCATTAAATTACAAAAAATGTCTGGAAAAATTAATCTTCAACCTCAATATCACTCCTGCTCAGTCTACTGAGGGTACTCAAATTGAGTTTTGATCAGGTTTTGAGAATGTACAATTTATATTCATTGCATCATAGACTTGGGTTGTTGTAACTGGTAATGACTCCACCACTCCACCAAGTCAGATCCTCATTAAGTCAACATCGAGGATGGGTTTATAGCTCCTCCCATAGCAACTAAACCCTTGTTCTTCTATCATTTAACTTTCCCCAATCAGTTTCCATGTCCAAGGGGAAGTATGTTGTCAACCCTGAAACCCCTATATTTCAAAATTTTGAGTTGGGGTCATCTTCTGGAGTGAAGGAGATGACAAAAGCTCAACTTTGAAACATGAATTATCATATAAGATGGAGAGCTGAGAAGGCCAAGCTTATGAAAGAAGATAACCTAATCACTACTGCAACTAAAGTAGCAAAGAAAAAGGATTTTGAAGCACCTGGGGCATAGTTAGTTGGTAGTATATTTCATCCATTATCAACTATTATTGGAAAGCAAAGTCCGGTCAAGATAGAGAAATCTTTCCCACTCCATTTCATAGAAGTCCTACCTTACCCTATTTATCTGAAAGAAAGAGAAAATTTAAATATTTATTAGACAGATTGATTCATGACTATGCCACTGGTTATGGGCAGTCAAAGATTGAATTTTTGAGTGCCAAGGATGTCATTTCAAACAAAGTACAACCACACTCAAAGGTTGAATTTTTTAGAAGCATCTCCCCCTACTAAGAGAGGAGTACCATTCCAAAAATCATGTCTAAGCCTACCGTCTGTTGTTATGGATTATCACAAAGAACCAAAGAAGTTCGCATATAATAATCAGCATGCAACATGAGTTCATGAGCAAAGTTGGTAAAATCCTATCAGTTCTATGGGATATGAAGTATTAACCCACTAAGGATATAATCCCATATCTCCTCCATCTTCAGATTAGTCTAGGAATCTTCTATTGAGAACTTCTAGTCATCCTTCAGGTCAACAAATAAGGGTTGATCGGCATCAATTATGAGGTATCAAATCATCTTCTTATTTTGATAAGAGGAGACTAAAGTTCACAAATCAGTTAGCCTCATTATTTGACAGGGAAAGGGTTTGGCGACCTATAATAGTTACCTCTCCAACTGCATCTAATTATTACATAACGGATGCAGTGGAGGAAAGGACAAGAAAGGGGAAGTTTGTAATCGAATTGTCTCATAACTGAGAGTATACTCCAGTTGATATGCATCAAGTGGAAGGAAAATTAATCAAAGAGATGATGGATCATCTACAAGAATTTATCTGTTAGATCCGAGCAAGAAGCTGTATAAGATGCAAAAATGAATGAAGAGATGTTTAGTAGTTCAATATGGTAGATACCCATTCATCTCTATAAAGAGAGAAAAAAAGGGTAAGGGTGAAGCAGGACCTACTAACAATGATGATGATGAGGATGATGCATCAAATTCAACTTTCCATCTGTTAGAAAAATTGAGTCAAAAATATGAGTAATACTATAAATGGAGAATAAGTTAGAAGAGATTATGGCTATAATTTACACCATACAACGTAACGTGCCTCCTGATCTAGATACTTAAGTCAAATATTCTCCTGATGAATCAATACAATTGAATAACAAGAATAAAGGGATAAGGATAGAAGAATCAAAGAAACCAATTAATATGCGTGTAAAGTAGAACCACCATCAGTGTAATCAGTAGATATCAAGCAAATAGTAGAATAGCAGGTCAAAGAAGCACTAGCTAAGCCTCAGGGTACTTCATCTATTCTGAAGGGTAGACCATATCTAAAAGAATATGACTTGTTCCCTCAGCTAAAAAATTTCATACCACCTTCATTCAAGAACTTCAATGGTACAGGTAACCCTAAGCAACATCTCATGCATTTTAGAGCTAGTTGTTGTAATGTTGAAGACAGCGATGCTCTGTTATTCAAGAAGATTGTTAGCAGCTTATCTAGTATTATATTTGATTAGTATGTTGAACTATCCCATGGGTTGGTCCATACCTTCAGTGACTTAAAAGCTATATTTGTGAAGTGATTTGCTGGTGCAAAGCATCATATCACTGTCAGTGATCTGATAGTTGAGAAATAGAAACTAAGCAAAATATTGGTAGATTATATCTTTAGAATCCTTAATAAATTATATTGTTCATCTTTCCAGGAACCCCCAAGAGCACAAAATCCCATCCAAGTTGATCTAGTAGCTCGTGAGGAGCATAATAAAATTTCTAATGAAGATTATAAGGAAGTGCGAGTTGATCAAGCTTCTAAAGTCTCGAGGGAGGGAGAGAAGAATAAATCTGAGTTATCATAAAATAATAGCTATTTTTACAAGCAGATAGCAAATGCCTCTTAATCCTTTATCCTTGTATAACTTTTATTTCATCCCACACGGGACTAAGAAAGTAATGAAAAAAGATTATGCATATATCATATTTATTTCTATTGATGAATATTTGGAACAAAATTTAAATAATAATGAAAATAATTCTCAATAAATATCTATAAATGATATAGATGAACAATTCCAATATTACTATGATAGTGATTCCTCTATACTTGATATGCAAGGTCATCTATCAATATCAAATTAGAGACATCTGATTCAGATAGTCCAACAGATCACAATCAATTGGCAATCAAAGATTAGCAATCAAAACCTAGTGAAGATCCTTCCTTTGAAGAAGTAGCATAAGTCAACCTTCATAGTTGTAAAGTTTTACCTCTATGAACTGTAGCTACAAATAAAGGGAAGCAGGTTGTAGAAAATCTATAAGTTTTCAACCAACCTCAACAAGCTAAACAACCAGATGTAGAGAATATAAAAATTCTAAAGGTCGATTACAATGTCTTAGCACACCTTATAAATCTGCCTATGAAATAGTGTATCTATGATGCTTTGGTTCTCTCCAAACAAACTAGGGAGGCCTTAATCAAAGCCTTATTCGACTTAGAGATCTATATGGCTCAACTAGCATCAACGCAGTCGGAAGAAGAAGCGTTATACTTTAACAAACTTCTAGGAGTGAATTTTTTAATGAAGATTTACTACTAAGAATTATGGATCATAATTGTTTGTTGAACATTTTTGTAAATGTAAATAACTTTAAATTATCTCATGTACTTGTTGATTTGGGTGCATCGGTCAACATCATGAATCTTAGAACTCTTGCATATTTGAAGGTGGATACTCATAAACTTTACTATGATAAAAGATGTTGTGAGGATTCAACGAGAAGGGCGACAGAGCTTTGAGTTTGATAACCCTGCTACTAGAAATAGAAACCTAAAAAATTGAAGCCAAATTCCATATAATAGATTTTGAAGCTTCTTTTAAAACACTCCTAGGTAGACCTTGGCTCAATGAATATAGAATGTGTTGCAAATCTAGGTTTCAGGATTATAGTTTTGATGATAATAAATATTTCTGTGTTCTATTTTTAATTGGCTAACATTTCAGGGGCAAACAATCAAATGCAACCCAAGCAAACTCAAGATCGGGTCAGCATGTGTTTAAATATATTTTTTCCCTTACTTAAGTCAAATTTAATGTAATTGATCCCCTAGCTAAGTAACCTTACACACACACACTCAGGGGGAGAGTTTTAGTGAATTAGAGTTTCTGTTCATTTTTTATTCTAATCATCCTGGATGATATTCACATCATCCTGGATGATCCAGTGAAAAAAGAAACCCTAATTAGGGCGATCAAGTTAAGTTGATCTGATTAAGCCGATCGTCCTGGACGATCCTCTTATCGTAAAAGAAGACAGGGTCAAATCAGAAATTCTTAGCCGCCAGATCAAGTTAGGAAAGTTTTTATTTTTAGAGATTTTGTCTGATCATCACGTATCATCCTGGATGATCCATTAAAATCATGCCTAAATTAGTTTGGTAATTAAAGAAAGCAATTAATGTCTGATTGCTACTATCATATCATCCCGGACGATCGAAATATCATATGGGATGATACATGCAAAATCATGACCGTCCAGAGCAATTCAGCTGGCCGAACAAAATGATTCTCTGTATGATATGCCCATTTTTGAACTAATCGTATGGGATGATAGAAATATCATCCTAGATGTTCAAGTCTTTTTAAATCGTACAGCACATTTTGTGCAGTCTGATCAGCACGATGCTTATGACAATTTTGGCTGTTTTGAACTAATTATATAGGACGATAGACACATCATCCCAGATGATTAAATCATTATGAGATTGTCTAGCATAAGTTTCCCTAGATGAACAAAACTATTCTCTGGACGAAATTCCTGATTTACACTAATCATCCCAGATAATCACAGAATCGTACGGGACGATATGAACAAACTTTTCTTCTAATCATCCAGAGAAATCAGATCATCCAGGATAAAATATGAGTTTTTACACTAATCATACAAGATGATCCATCGATCGTCCTAGATAATATGTGACAACCAGTTGAGATTTAGGGTAATTTTTGAGCCCTCCTTTAAAAGATCTTTTTCTTTTAACAAAAAAATCTTTTGTCACTTTCCTTTCTAGAGAAATCCTTGAGAGAGAGAGAGGATCTTATGAGGGGGAGTTTGTGAGGGATTCACAAAGGTTTCTCCAAGCAAGGATCTGAGTCGTCTTCTCTGTTTGTCATCTTTTTTCTTGTCGGTGTCTCTTGGGAGGATCGTTCGCAAGAAGATCCAGGTTCTCTGCCTGCTTCAGGAGGAAGCGAAAGGAGTCGAGGTTCTCTGCCTACTTCAGGAGAAAGCAAAAGGAGTACAGGTTCTCTGCTTACTTCAGAAGGAAGTAAAAGGAGTTCAGGTTCTCTACCTCATCGATTTAATGGAAAGGAGATTTTTGTACAGGCTTCTCCGCCTTACTGTGGGAGGAAAAGGATAGTCACTTAGTGTTAGTGCAATACTCAAAGGGGAGGCTCTAGGGAGTGGACGTAGGTCAAGTTGACCAAACCACTATAAAATCTAGTGTGTTCTTTCTGATTAATTTATGCACTTAATTTTCTCCGTTAATATCTGCTTGGGTGAAATCTGTGATTGATCTTTTCATTGCTGTGTTTACTTGTTTCTGTTGCAAATTATCAAAAGATCTTTCCTATTGCTCACAAATTTTTAAAACTACCAATTCATCACCCCCCCCCCCCTCTTAGTTAACCTCAGGACTAGTTCATAAGGGCTTAACATCCCTATCAAACTTTCAAGTGGTATCAGAGCATACCTACTTGACTTTCAAGTGGTATCAGAGAGGGATTCAAAAATTAAGTTTAAAAACTTTTGAATTTGATCCATGGCTAACTTTGGTAATCGTAATACTGCTGAAGGTTATTTAATTATACGACCACCATTGTTTGATAAAATACCTTTTGATTTTTGAAAAACTAGCATGTCCACTTTTCTTCAATCTATAGATTATCGCATGTGGATGCTTGTTAAGGATGGCTATAAATCACCTTTTAGAATGGTTAACAATGTTAAAACTGAACTGCCTTTCACTGAATGGACTTTTGGTGATCAGGACTTAGCCCAACTGAATGCCAAATATTTGAACTATTTTTTCTGTGCATTAAAATCTGAGGATTACATGTGTGTCTCAACCTGGTAAAGAAATTTAGGATAGATTGTGCATCACTTATGAAGGTACATCTAAAGTCAAATAGTTTAGGTTAAACATATTGCTTCATGATTATAACTTTTCCACATGAAATCCAGTGAGTCTATATCTAAATGTATACTAGGTTTACACAGATTATAACATCCCTGTATGCCTTAGAAGAGAACTAACCAACTATGAAAAGTCAATAAAATCTTGAGATGCTTGTCCTCTTCCTATGATGAGAAAATAACTGTGATCATTAAATCTAAGGATTTGAATGCCTATTCTATTAATAACTTACTTGGATCACTCATTGCTTACGAGCAGGGGGTGAACCAAAGACAGCTTGATGTAGGTGAGAAAAAGAAGGAGAAAACTGTGGTACTGAAAGCTAATGATACTGACACTGACTCTTTCAGGTCAGATAGCGATGATGTTGCCTTAATCACTAGGTAATTTAAAAGCTTTCTAAGGAAGAAACACAAGACTTTCAGAAGTGGAACAAAGGTAAGGGTAGTAAAAATTTTAAAGGTTCATCTGATACTGTATGTTTTGAATACAGGAAGCCTGGACATATAAAGGCTGATTATCCTACACTTAAAGCTCACCCAAGCAAGGAGAAGGGTGAGGAGAAACCCAAGTTCAAGAAGGATAAGAAGCGGATTCAAAAGGCATTCTGGACAGATTCTGCATCCGACTCCTCTGAGACTGAAGCTGAGGAGGAGACTACAAATTTGTGTCTGATGGCTGATGATCATCCTGATCATTCTGATCAACAAGAGGTATGTGAGCTTACTTATGATCAATTGCTAGAAGTTTCTGAGAAAATTCATTCATCTTATAGGAAACTTAAGAAATTGCATGCTAGCCTAAAATTAGATTTCTTAACTTTGCAAAAAAAGCATGATGTTGTGGTTAAAGATCATTCTATACTTGATAGCAATCACATGTCTTTACTTGATAAATTTGATGAATTGAACAAAAAGTATTCTGATTTAATTGTTGAGCATGAGTTATTAAAAACATCGTATGTTGAATTAAAAGCTGCATTTAAAGAATTGAAACTCATGCATCTGATTTAGATAGTATGAACATCATCTAAAATTTGAAATTATAAGTTTGAAAAATGAAAATGAATTTTTGAGTGTGAAAATTAGTACTTTTCAGAAAAATAAAACACCTCCTACTTTTGCATAATTTTATGCACCTCCACTTTTTGAAGAATCTGTTTCAAAATCATCAAAGCATGTTTCATTCAAACCTAGGAAGAGGTAATATCACTCATATAGATAAGTTAACCCTTTTCCTGGAGTTAGAAGTTTTTCTTGTGGCATGTTTGGACACATCTCTCACACCTACAATGTTCACCATAGTACACATTGCATATGGAGGCCCAAATTACATGTTTCACAGCATAGCACACATGCATTGCATTCTTCTTTTCATAAGAAGGAACCCAAACTTATTTGGATTCCTAAATCTGATATTTGATGATTTTATAGGTGTGCTCTCACACAAAATCTCGTGAGAGCATGTGGTACCTGGATAGCAGATGCTCAAGACATATAACTGAGATATAAAACAATTCATTTCGCTAGAGGCCAGGGCTGGAGGCAAGGTTACACTTGGAGACAATACCACCAGGAGGGTGGTAAGAACAGGTATAATTAGTGATTCAAACAATTTCATTATTAACAATATTTTGCTTATAGATGGACTGAAACACAACTTGCTGAGTATCACTCAACTCTGTGACAAAGGATACAACATTAAATTCCTGCCCACTTGCTGCATTATAAGCTTAAATGACAAAATTATTCTACAGGGATAAAGGATCAACAATGTTTATATATTGGATGTAAGTTACTTTAAAGATGATGTTTCAATTTACTTAAAAATTGCTGCTAATGAGTCTTGGTTATGGCACAGAAGATTACATAATGCCAGCATGAAAACCCATAGGAGAGTCACCCGAAAGGACTTAGTTAGAGGAGTCCCTAAGCTTAAGTTCACTAAGGACCACCTGTGGGATGCCTGTCAATTAGGGAAGCAAGTCCAGTCCTCCTTCCACTCCATTAAGGACATCAGCACCTCTAGACCTTTAGAAGTCCTTCACATGGATCTCTTTGGACCCATTAGCACTGCCATCTTAGGGGGGAAAGTTTATGGATTTGTGATTGTTGATGATTAGTCGAGGTTCACTTGGATTAAATTTTTGTCACATAAATCTGAGTCATTTGATGAGTTTAAATCTTTTTCCACTTGGATTTAGAGGAAGTTAGGTTATGAAATCTTGAGAGAGTTTGAAAATGTGAGATTTGGATCATTCTGTGAGGAGCAAGGGTTTAGCCATAATTTTTCAGCTCCTAAGACCCCTCAGCAGAACGGGGTAGCTGAAAGGAAGAATAGGACCTTAGTGGAAGCCGCTAGAGCCATGCTTGCTGAGTATTCACTTCCAAAATACTTTTAGACTGAAGTAGTGAACACTGCCTGTTATGTGCTGAATAGGGTGAATATTAGATCCAAACTGAATAAGACACCCTATGAGATCATTAAGGGTAGAACTCCAAACCTATCCCACCTTCATGTCTTTAGTTGTAAGGTTTTCATCTGAATAATAGGAAATCATCCTTAGAACAATTTGACCCCAAATCTGATGAAGGAGTGTTCTTAGGCTATTCTAGTGTGGGGAAATCCTTTAGGGTGTTCAATAAGAGGACTTAGGTGGTGGAGGAGACAACTCATGTGGTGTTTGATGAATCTGATCCTAAGGAGACTATGAGGAAGAAGAAGACGTATGAGAGATTACCCAAGGAGTTGAAAATGCAAATCTTGAAGAAAGGGTAGAGTCACAAAATACTTTACCTAGAGATTGGAGATATTCTTTGAGTCATCCTAAAGAACTGATCTTAGGAGACCCTTCTGATGGTGTTAGAACTAGGCATAGACTTAGGAAGGAAGTAAACCATTCTGCCTTTACCTCAATGACTGAACCCACCAACATCAATCAAGCCCTTTCTGATGAGTTTTGAATCTTAGCTATGTAAGAGGAACTGAATCAATTTGTAAGGAATGATGTTTGGAAATTAGTAGAAAGACCTAGGAATCAAAGTGTATTGGGAACCAAGTGGGTCTTTAAGAATAAGATGAATGATTCTGGTGTGGTGGTTAGAAATAAGGCAAGATTGGTGGCTGAGGGGTACAATCAAATTAAAAGGATTGATTTTGAGGAGACTTTTGCCCCTGTAGCTAGATTGGAAGCCGTTAGAATGCTACTAGCCATTGCTTGTTATAAAGGATTTAAGTTATTTCAAATGGATGTCAAGAGTGCCTTTTTAAATGGGGTGATAAAAGAGGATGACTTTGTAGAGCAACCCCTAGGTTTTGAGAGTTTCCAATATCCAAATCATGTTTACAAATTAAAAATGGCCTTATATGGATTGAAATAGGCACCCAAAGCTTGGTATGAGAGGCTTAGCATATTCCTACTAGAAAGAGAGTTTGTTAAGGGGAGCGTAGACACCACCCTTTTTCTGTGGAAAGTAGGTGATTATTTACTCATTGTCAAGATCTATATTGATGATATACTTTTTAAATCTTATGATAAAGACTTATGTGATGACATTTCTAAAATAATGAGTAAGAAGTTTGAGATGAGTATAATGGAAGAATTGTCCTACTTTTTGGGGTTTAGCATAAGGCAAATGGATAATGGAACTTTTTTGAATCAATCAAAATATACTAAGGACATCTTAAAGAAATATGAAATGAACAAAGCTAAGCCAATCAACACTCCTATGAGTTCTAGTGTTCAGTTAGATAAGGATTCAAATGGAAAATCTATTGTTCAAAAGAAGTTTAGGGGAATAATTGGATCACTACTTTACCTGACTGCTAGCCGACCTGATATTATGTTTAGTGTGTGTCTTTGTGCTAGGTTTTAAGCTGATCCTAAAGAGTCCCACCTGACTGCTGTTAAGAGAATTCTTAGATATGTTTTAGGGATCCCAAATCTAGGAATCTGGTACCCTAGGTACAGCACTTCTTTTGAGATTATTGGATATTCTGATTCTAACTTTATAGGATGTATGGTGGATAGAAAGAGTACTTTTGGAACTTGCCAATTTATAGGACAATCTTTAGTCTCCTGGTCCAGTAGTAAATAGAACTCACTTGCACTTTCCACTACTAAAGCTGAGTACATTGCCTTAGGAAGTTGTGTGGCCCAAGTCCTTTGGTTAAGCAATAAGTTTTGGATTTAGGATTACCTGTTGGCATTATTTTAGTTCTGTGTGATAATACTAGTGCCATCTGTATTTCTAAGAATCCAATCCAACACTCTAGAATCAAACACATTGATATAAGGCATCACTTCATTAGGGACCATGTTACAAAAGGGGACATTGAGCTATATCATATAGCAACTGAAAATCAACTGGCTGACATATTTACTAAACCACTAGCCTTTGACTCATTCAGCATTTTGAGGACCAGACTGGGTGTGATTGACATAAATGCATGATTTTGATGACTGATGATTTCTGAGTTTGATTATTTTCTTTTGGTTATGTTAGTTTTTATATTTGATTATATGTTTCCTATTTTATTTTTACTCACTTCTCATTTCCTTTTATTACTTGTTGTTTTTTATTTGAGTATTTATTTTGATGCAATTTCCTACTTGTTCTTGATTTATTGTTCTATTCCATTCAAAATCAGATCATTGCTCACTACTACTCATAAACTGGATTTCTGACTGAGAGTTTTGCCTTATTTTTGATTTGGAAGCTTGTAAGCAGTGATTGACTCCTTTGAATCTGTTAAAGAGAAGAAATGTTAATGATTGTTTCTCTTCCTTTAACTCCCTTTAATGGTGTATTATTTCTTTTGGATAAAAATCTTCTTCAAAATTAAAAAGTTGATTTTTAAAATAAAGATTTGTTTTATCTTCCAACAGTAATCTACCTCATATGAATAGTGTTTTCAAAGCTTTGAATCAGTGTTATATTTTTCTTAATCAAGTGACTGCACTTATCATATGATGTATGGTTTTTATCTTGTGAATTACTCTTCCTTAGTATGGAGAGTGATTTCTATCTTCTCTTATGTCTGAAAGGTAATCTCACGACTGAGATTATTTAATGATTATGAAAGGAAGCAAGCTTACAAAAGATGCATAAAGAGCGCCAAAGTGAAAAGAGCCATAAATTGAGCTCAAAGCTGAAAAGATGTGTAATGTCGCCAAATTGGAAAGATACATAAAGTGTATCAAAAAAAATCAAAAGATGCACAAAGCACCAAACAAATTCAAAAAGAGGCTCAAAATGAGCCCATAAAGAAATAAGCTTTCTTCCCTTTCAGATCTTTAAATGTCTTAGAGAAATCCATGCGCCACTTAGTATTTTCAAAAGCTTGAGACGAAAAAATCATGATTTCTTATTCCTTACTTTGTAATACTATTTATCAGATATTTTTCTAGAATGAGGCTTGAAAGGATCTCTTTTCAAATCTAATTTCTTTTCTTCTGAATTAGACTTTTGTTTGAAAGGAATTTGAACCAGTAAGGTGTCAGAGGTAGGAGTTAGGAAAGTCGATTTTCCAAATTTTTTAATTTTTAGCATTTTCGATCTTCTTCTTATGGGTTTTTAGATTAAAAATCATGGGAAAATTCTAATTTACTAGAGCAGATCGATTCAAAAAAAAATTATTGTTTTAGTTTGTGTTTTCTTTTTCTATGCTTTAGTTACTCTGTTTTTATTTTCTTTTGTTTTGTGTGTTTTTGGGATCCCTGATCTTTCCTCTCCTTCGTTCCTCTTCTTCATTTTTTCTTCACATCGTCCTATTTATTTTACTTTGTTTGTGATGTTTTAGTCTGTTGTTATTTTTTTTATTTCTGTTCCTCCTTTTTGTGATGTCAAAAAGAGAGCTGTTTTTTGTGGTGTAGTAGTTTCATTTATTGTATTGAATGTTATCACTGATTATCTTTTCTCGCATGTGCTTTAATTATTGTAATATGGTTGATTTGAAACTAATGAACAAATGTTTACCATCATCAAAAAGGGGGAGATTGTTGCAAATCTAGGTTTCAGGATTATAATTTTGATGATAACAAATATTTCTGTGTTCTATTTTTAATTGGCTAACATTTCAGGGGCAAACAATCGAATGTAACCCAAGCAAACTCAAGATCGGGTCAGCGTGTGTTTAAATATATTTTTTCCCTTTCTTGAGTCAAATGTAATGTAATTGATCCCCTAGCTAAGTAACCTTACACACACACACACTCAGGGGGAGAGTTTTAGTGATTTAGAGTTTCTGTTCATTTTTTATTCTGATTATCCTGGATGATATTCACATCATCCTGGATGATCGAGTGAAAATAGAAACCCTAATTAGGGTGACCAAGTTAAGTCAGTCTGATTAAGTTGATTGTCCTAGACGATCCTCTTATCGTACAGGATGATAGGCTCAAATCAAAAATTCTCAGCCGCCAGATCAAGTTAGGAAAGTTTTTATTTTTAGAGATTTGGTCTGATCGTCCTAGACGATACGTGTATCATCCTGGATGATCCATTACAATCATGCCTAAATTAGTCTAGTAATTAAGGAAAGCAATTAATGTCTGATTGATACGATCACATCATCCTAAATGATTGAAATATCTTACGAGATGATACATGCAAAATCTTGACCATCCTGAGTAATTCAACCGGCTGAACAAAATGATCCTCTATATGATATGCCCATTTTTGAACTAATCATCTGGATGATAGAAATATCATCTGGATGTTTAAGTCTTTTTAAATCGTACAGCACATTTTGTGCTTTCCGATCAGCACGATGCTTAGGATGATTTTGGCTGTTTTGAACTAATCGTACAGGATGATAGACATATCATCTCAGACGATCAAGTCATTATGAGATCGTCTAGCATAAGTTACCCTGATGAACAAAACTATTCTCTGGATGAAATTCCTGATTTACACTAGTCATCCCGGATGATCGCAGAATCATACAGGACAATATGAACAAACTTTTCTTCTAATCGTCCAGAGAAACAAGATCGTTCAGGCTGAAATATGAGTTTTTACACTGATCATACAGGATGATCCATCGATCATCCTAGATGATATGTGATGACCAGTTGAGATTTAAGACAATTTTTGAGCCCTCCTTTAAAAGATTTTTTTCTTTCAATAAGAAAAATCTTTTTCCACTTTCCTTTCTAGAGAAAACCTTGAGAGAGAGAGAGAGCGAGGATCTTATGAGGGGAGTTTGTGAGGGATTCACAAAGGTTGCTCCAAGCAAGAATCTGAGTCATCTTCTCTGTTTGTCATCTCTTATCTTGTCGGTGTCTCTTGGGAGGATCATTCGCAAGAAGATTCTGGTTCTCTGCCTGCTTCAAGAGGAAGCAAAAGGAGTTGAGGTTCTCTACCTACTTCAGGAGGAAGCGAAAGGAGTCCAAGTTCTATGCCTGCTTCAGAGAAAGCGAAAGGAGTTCAGGTTCTCTGCCTCACCGGTTTGGTGGAAAGGAGGTTTTTATATAGGCTTCTCCACCTTGCTATGGGAGCAAAAGGTGAGTCACTTAGTGTTAGTACAATACCTGGAGGGGAGGCTTGGACGTAGGTCAAGTTGATCGAACCACTATAAAATCTGGTGTGTTCTTTCTGATTAATTTCTGCACTTTATTTTTTTGTTATTATCTGCTTGAGTGAAATCTCTGATTGATCTTTTTGTTACTGTGTTTACTTATTTTCGCTGGAAATTATCAAAAGATCTTTCCTGTTTCTCATGAATTTTTAAAACTACCAATTCACCCCCCCCCCCCCCTCCTCTTGGTTAGCCTCGAGACTAGTTCACAAGGGCTTAACATCCCTATCGAACTTTCAAGTGGTATCAGAGCATACCCACTTGACTTTCAGAATGATGCCTTCCACCCTTCATTAATGTATCAAGTACTCTCAGAAGAGAGTATAGCATTGTATCAAAGGTGATTTACAACCATTTTTTATTCATGAAGTTAGTATATATGAAGTTGTTCCATACTATCTACCTAAGAAGTAGACAATTTTCTCTAAAAATCTCAAACTAGCTGAAGTAGAAGCAAAAGAAATAAAAGTAAAGAAAGAAAAATAAAAATAAAAGAAAAAAGAATAACATTTTTATCTCGAAAATGATGTTCACTTGTCACCTACCCCTCCCTCATAAAGAGGTGGTAGAATGGCACAACAATCTTAAGGGAGAGGTTGAGGATGGCAAAATCAAATAATATGATAAAATAAAAATTAATATATCCAAATAAGGGAGCCTATAATATATATTAATTTGGAATCATTCTCATAGGATGAAACATATATGATTGAGAAAGACCCACATGCTGTAGAATATAGGAAATTTATCAATCCACTAAAGTTTGAGATTTCTATAGAAGCTGATAGTGACGAGAACAGGTTCCGAGTTGCTAAGGAAGATAATTCAAACTTATCTATCATGGAGAGGTTAAAAAGATATGCAAAAAATATTACTTTAACCCCACTATCCCAAAATGATGTAAAGAGGATGGAGAAGAAAGCCTAACTTCCTTTAGATTCATATTGCAAACCTAATATCTTTGTATGTTCCACCAGTAAACCCCAAGAAGTGATGTAACCCTTGATGATCTATTCATGGATGAGATAATAAAACTTCCTTTTGATTGGTATTTGAATTGTGTACATAAATTTGCTAAGCAAGGTTTAATGCCTTCAAATTAGACTAGAGGTGAAGTCCAGCAAATTGAACACCTGTGGACTACAAAATATCATAAATATACATCGAGATCATGTGTTTGTTTTTTTACTCTATGTTCATTTAATGATGATGAATATTGCTTAGCAATTATTGACCTCATTTTTGTTTGAGGTCACTAGGACTTTTCCCAGACCCTAGATCAATCCTAACCCCAGATCACTCTAGCCTCCACACGAATCCAGACCCTAGGATCTATCTACACCCTAGGATTCTCCCAGATCAATCCAAACTCTAAGATCCTTTTAGACTCTAGATCCTAGGATCTTCTAAGACCTTAAGATTCTTTTAGACTCTAGACCCTATGATCTCCTTAGGCCCTAGGATCTACCTAGACCCTAGATCAATCTAGGCTCTAGGATTAATCCAGATCTTAGATTAATCCAGATTTAAATCAATCCTGACCCTAGATCTATTCAAACTCATGACCAACTTAGACCTTAAAACAACTTATTCAAAACTTAAATCAATCCAGATCTCAAGTTAATTCCAGCTTCTGATCAGTCAAAATCTTAGTTCAATCTAGATCCAAGTTAATCCATATCTCAAATTCATATAGATTTCAAACCTATTCAAACTTCAAATCAATCCTAACCTCACGAAAATCTTGATCTTAATTGAATTCAAACATCAATCAAATCCAGACTTCAAATCTACCTAGACTTTAAACTTTTTCTGATCCTAACTCTATTTCAAACTTTGATCCTACCTTTGATCTAGCTACAATCCTATCCTATCACTTATGATCATCCTAAATGATTATAAATGATTTGGATAATTGAAATCCAAACAATCAAATCCAAAACCCAAATCAAACCCATAAATCCATGCCAAAATCCTAAGTCTAAAGGCCTTGCCCTAAAGGCCTTTTTCAGGGATTTTTAAACACTTCAAATTCTAGTCAAATGACCTCTAATTCAAAGTCTATTAATTGCATATTGATAGGACATGTCATTAGAGGTAACCCTCCAAATTTAAGCTCAATCTGAGACCTCTAACCCTAGAAATTGAATTGATTTTCAAAGGCTATAAAACCTTTAAATATTTATGGCCTATGCCACTGGACCTACCACCCAGTGGATCCTGACCATTAGAGCTAATTTTGAGGAGTTGGGAATTCATTTGGATTTAAATTATTAAAACACCCTTAATTAAATAATTTTGAAAATTTAAATAAATACCTCAAACTTCTAAAAATTATAACTATTTATAGAAAATTCAAAATTGAACAAACTCAAAGGCTATAGACTTCTTTTAGGGTCTAATATTTATTAAAAATATCAAACTACCAAAACTAACTCAAATTTAAAAAGTCAACTTTTCGTCAAACTTTAAATCAAATTTAAGTCAAAACTTTAAACTTTCATAATAAAATATAGAAAAATCTAATTCCAGCAAACTTAGTTTCTAATTATTCATGTTAAGGTCTAATATTTAACAGAAATATCAAAACTTCACAAATTTTATTAAATCTGAAAGTCAACTTTTAACCCCATAATTAAATGATTAGAATAATACATAAAATTTCAAATTTTGATAATTAATTTCAAATTCTAGAAAATATTAAATCAATGTTAAAATCACTCAACCAACCCATTAATACACAACAACCACTTCAAAGATGAAGTTTTTATGATGGACTACACCGAGCTGCGGGGCTAAGTGTCCTAAGGAAGCCTCGTTCCATGAGCCCGGTGGCACAATGCCATGAGTGGATTTAATAGAGTATTAAAACTATAAAATTAATTAATTATTAATGATCCAATCAAGCTTAAAATCCTTAATCTAATTATATCAACCAGGTTTTTAGGCTGGACTACTCTGGGCTATGGCGCTACGTGTTCTAAGGAGGCTTTATTCCTCAAGCTGGTGGCACAACACCACGAACTGGTTAATAGCAAACATAAATTAATTCAAATCTTAAAATTAGCAACCAATCAAGCTTACTTAATATTTAATAACTTTTAAACTTTAAATCAAATCAAACTACTTAACTATACCGGTTACCACTGGATAACATAGGCCTACGAGGCTATTAAATTAGCCCCAATGAAGGTAAAATAAACTTCATGGTCTCGGTGAGCAACAAAGGTGGTAATCAATAACCCTTTAAAATATACATTAAAAATCAATTTTAAAATATTAATATTTAAATTTTAATTAAAATATCTCTTAAGCTTCAAATAACCAGAATATCAAACAACTTTAACTAATTGCCCTGTATAGGATATATCCAACCAACACAGCCTACCTCACACACTCTATATAGTTTGCTATGACAACCAGTTCTAGTCTTAGGTTAGGCTGGTGTTTTACTTTCCTGCTATTGTGTGCTATATTTTTTGAGCTTTCATTGCAAACTGGATGCTAGTAGTAGAATTGCTGTGATTATTTATTTAATTTCTATACTCTATGATATGATTGATGGACGTTAGATTTACCCCTAGATTAGGAACCATATATTTGCTAATTTAATCTTATGCAGGTGCTCATACTCATATAGGGCATAAAAGTTAAAGAGGGTAAAATAAATAAAGCTTTTAAAATTGACAATATTTTCTACAGGTGCTTTAGAAATTGTTAAGTCCCCCCTTTAAATTAAAAGAGCATAGCCAAGCGTGGCTGTGATTTGAGCATTCAAAGTTTTAATATAAATATATATATATATATATATATATATATATATATATATATATATATATATATATATATATAAATATATATATATATATATATATATATATATAACTACTTAGAATATTAAATTTACTGCTCATTTATAAGGATAACCTTACAAGTTGTTGCATCTAGAATTTAATTTTTATTTAAATGTAATTTGATGTAAATTGAGTTGTAAGTCAAAGTGCTTAAAAATGGGATTAAGCATCTAATTCAAAATCCAAAGAGGAAGGGATATTCCTCAGGGGAGAGTCCCTCTCGATTTGGAGATCCAAATTAGGGTGATTTTAAATATCTAAAGAGAAAAGATAACACCCCTCTCAAGGGGGAGTTTCTTTTCATTTGGATATCAAGACCCGACGGATCCAAGTAGCCTACAGAAGGATAAGAAGTGAAGAATGAGAAGACATATTCTCAAAGTCACTTGAGTCTTAGTATTAGAAATCTGGGCTTGTTGTTAGTGGTACCTATCCACTTTACTTTCTACAGACCCTAGATTATAATATTAAGAGGCATTTGCCTATGGACATTAACTTTTAATTGATTTATCTATTAAAATTGATTATTTGATATTGATTGTGATATAGGATTGCATGTTTTTAGTAGTTTTTTGGTGATCGTACATGTCAATTTTTATTTAGCCTGGAACCTGATCGGAGACTCGTGAGGGATCATTAAAATTTTTTCTATTTTAATTAAATTTAAAATATTTAAGCTCACATAGCAACTCTAACATTTTAAGAAGTAATCCCGGGACCATCGGGAGTTCTCATAAGCATTCTTGATGAATCTTCTTTCTGTTTGTTAGGCACCTCCCCGCCTGTGGGTTTTGGCACCCACCTGACCTATGAGGGTGCAAATCTATCAAGGGAAATCTATGCATTCTTCTAGGAAAAAATCTATTTTTAAGCCTTTTTAAAATTGCTTCATTCAAATTTTAAGTATTTATCGAGTCAATTTGCATACATTATATTAGAAACCTATTAAAAATTGTCTAAATCTTTAATTGCATTTAATTTCATTTTCATATCACCAGACATATGTTAAGGGGCCAAATTAAAGACTACTCTAGATGTTAGCCCTATTCTTAAAAACCTATCTTAACTAATATCCCTACCACTCTTACATTAAAAGAACGGACTCATAGTAATGAAGCGTTTAGGTGGTTTAGCTAGCTCCACAATCCAGGCTAGGGTAAGTCTAGATCTTGCATTACATTAGTTAGGTTCGGGCTACTAGTTTTCAATGCCTATTTTAGACTTAGGTTTTGAGCAAATCTCAAGTTATAAGACCTCAACCTCTGATAATCTAATTCCTACCTTCTAATAAAATTGACAGCTTCAAACTTAAATCTATTTCAATCAAATTCAAGCCCAACACCTAGGTTAAGCTGGGGTGTTTTTGAAGTGATTCAGAATCTCAAGACACCTCCTTCCATTCCTCCTTTGGTTTCAGAAATAAGTGTTCAATATTGAACCATTTATGATTAAAATTTCCAATCCTCACCTCTTTTGACATCAAGCTTTGAAATCTTTTAAATTTCTACAGCTATTTCAATCGAGAGTATTCATAGGAAACTTCGACTTCCCTACGGTGTAATTAACTATGAGGGTTTGCTCTCGTAAGAGATTTAGATACCCAAACTAGTTTTTAAAATCAAGATTTTCAAAAACTTAATCAATTCTCTTTGGGAAAATTCAAGTTAAAATTAACGATCATTATTTTCATATTCAAATGATTGATAATAATTGATATCTTCTTTCTTCAGGAGGATATATCATTCTATCATCTTAATCTTGATTATAAAATTAATGATAACTTATCTGTATCATTATAGTCAAACATTCGATCAAAACCCATCTTGATCCTTTGGGATCATGTGTTATCTTTCCCTGGGTTGACTATAATAATTAGGATAAATTCAAAGGTTTTGTAATTTGAACTCATTATGGAATGATATGTTCACCTTTTGAGGTGATATATCATTCATAATGAAATGTTCGATTGTAAAACTAAAATTCTATAAAATTCAATTCTTCCAAAAAAAATTAATTATTTTCAAAATAATATTTTTTAATCAAATAGTAATATAAAATAATCTAGAATTTGATAGTCTCTTTTTGATAGGGCTATCAAAATTGGGTTACGGGTCGAGTTTGGGTCCAACCTGAAACTGACCCGACACTTTCGAGTCAACCCGAACCAGACTCATTTTTTCAAACGGGTCAGTTTTTCGGACCCGAACCTGACCAGCTTCGGGTTTGGGTCAACCTGAACCTGACTCGCATAACTTGCTGCTTGGACGATGTTCCCTTCCAGTCCAAATCGAAAGTTACAACATTTTAATTTGAAGTAACGATGGGAGTTTGCTTATTTTGAAGGTAACTATCTCCCTTTGATGCCTTCTTCGTAGCTGTTCAACTTTGCTCCTTGGACAACGTTCACTTCCAATCAGATCAGAAGTTATAACATTTTGATTATAAGTGATGACGGGAGTTTGCTCGCTCCTTGGACGATGTGGTGCAGTGCTGCATTGTCTCCGCCATCGGCAATGCCCACTTCAACGCCTACGGCTCTCTGAATCAAGCCTCTTTCTTTATTCTAACAAACATGTAATCAAGACATGTAGAACCACCAGGCTCCTCCACTCATTACAATCAAGCCTCTTTCTTCGAACATGTTCGACTTTGCTCCTTGGATGATGTTCCCTTCCAGCTGGATCAAAAGTTATAACATTTTGATCGGAAGCAATGACGGGTGTCTGCTCATTTTGAAGGTAACTTTCTCCCTTTCATGTGCTTCCTTGTTCACTGCTGGCTAAATTCTGGGTCAAATTGGGTCAAAACTAGGTCTCTAGGTCAACCCAAACCTGACCTAAAATTCAAAATGGGTCAAAAATTAGGACCCGAACCCGACCCGTTTTGGGTTTGTATTGACTCGAACCCAAAATTTTCATGACGGGTTCAAGTCAGGTTTTTAGGTCATGTCAATTTTTGACACCCCTACTTTTTGGTAAACATTAAATCTTTTAACAAACTATATTTGGAAACTTCAAATGATTTGGATGACTCTAAAGTTAGGGATGCACCTCCTAAACTTGAAGAGGAGATTAAATCCACAAACGATAATCTAAATGAAATAAATCTGGGAATCAAAGAAGACCCTCATTTTATCTTCATCAGCTCTTTGTTGAATGAGGATGAGGTGAACAACATAATCAAGCTATTATCAAAATTCAAAGACTATTTCACTTAGAGTTATGAAGAGATGCCTTGTTTGTCTCCAGGCATAGTAGTTCACAAGTTGGCAATTCAGCCAGACATGGTTCCAATCAAATAGGCACCTCGATGAATGCGACTCGACATCGAGCAGCAGGTTGTGGTTTAAGTTAAGAAGTTAATTGAAGCCAACTTTATCAAGGAAGAAAAATATTCAACCTGGTTAGCAGCATCATTCCAGTCAAGAAGAAGAATGGTTAAATATGCATATGTATCAATTTTATAAATTTAAATAAGGCTTATCCTAAAGTTGAGTTTTAGCTTCCTATATCGGAACTCATAGTATATATCGCTCCTCACATGCAATATTTTTCTTTATGGATGATTCATTCGGATATAATAAGATTAAGATGGATTACGAAGATGAAAAATATACAGCATTCAGAATGCCGATAGGGATTTATTGCTACAAAGTTATGTCATTCAGATTAAAAAATTCTGGAGCAACTTACCAACGAGCAATGACAAGGAGTTTTAATGAACTCATCCACCACCAGGTGGAGTGTTATGTTGAAGATCTAGTCATTAAAAGTCTCAAAAGAGATGATCATTTATATGACTTGAGAATTGCTTTCCAAAGACAAAGTTAATATAATTTAAACAAGAATCCTTTGAAGTGTGCCTTTGGCATCACTTCAAGTAAATTTTTGGGTTTTGTGGTTTGACACCTCAGAATTATAATTGATCTGAATTAAATCAAAGCAATAATAGAAATGTCATCACTTAAAAACCTTACCAAATTGAGATATTTCCAAGGTCAATTAGCTTATCTTAGAATATTTATATCAAACCTTTCAGGTAAATGTCAACCGTTTGCAGCATTATACAAGAAAGATGCTCCATTTAGGTGGGATGAGAATTGCCAGAAAGTTTTCAACAGTATAAAGTAATATTTAACAAATCCACCAGTACATGCAGCCCCAATACCAGGGAAGCCATTGAACCTATATATGATAGCCTTAAGTGAATCTCTTGGCGCCTTATTAGCTCAGGCTAATAAGGAAGGATAAGAGAACACAGTTTATTATTTATGTTGATGTTTACTTTCCACTAAAGTAAATTATCCTCCGATTGAGAAGTATTATTTAGTCTTAATATTCATTGCTCAAAAGTTGAGGCATTGCATGCTTTATCATTAAGTAAAGTTGTTATCCAGAATAAACCCATTATAGTATTTGATGACTCGACCAATGCTATAAGGAAGATTAGCTCAATGGTCAATGATTCTATCATAGTTTGATATTATGTTCATCCCTTTATGAGCAATGAAAGGATGAGTTATAACAAACTTCCTAGTAGCTCATCCAGTGTATGATGATTGCCCGATAAATGATGAACTACCAGATGAATAAATCATGAAACTTCAGTCAAATGAAAAATCCATTTGGTAATTCTATTTTGATGGTGCTTCTTCCAATCAACAAGGAGTGTCAGATGATATTTTCTCAGGGTAAGCCAGAATTGGCCTAATATTCGTCACGCTAGATAAATGTCAGATGTATTACTCTTACAATATGTCAGAATCTTGTACGAACAATAAAGATTAGTATAAGGCATTGATGAATGGCTTATAAATGACAATCTTAAATGAGATCAAACAGATTAAAATCTTTTAAGATTCCTATCTTGTACTTATTCAGGAGGCCAAATTTTACAAAATATTGAAAGAGACTTATCATCAACATACAATGCATATGTTAGAACAAACCCCAAATGTGATGTTATACAAGATGCCTCATGGAAAGAATTCCTCAGTAGATGATCTCACTAAGTTAGCTAAAGCACTAGCATGTCTAGAAGGAGATTCAATTTTGGCAGAGGTGCAAGGTCGATAAGTTTTGTCTCCTATAGATTTAGAATACAAAAATAAAAAAACCTTCAGCTGAGGTGAAAATTATTTTAGTAGTAGACGATGAAGTGGTGGATTGGAGAAAACTCTTCATCAAATACTTGCAAGAAAATAAGCTCCCTCATGACAAATCTATAGTAGATCAAATCAAAAGAAGATCATTATCTTATGCTCTGATTAATGACACCTTATGCAGAAGATCATTCGATCAGATATGATTGCAGTGTTAATATAAATCAAATGCAAGATAGATTATAGAAGAAGTACATATAAGATTATGTGGTGCACACCAAAGTGGGCTAAAGATGAAGATGAAAATCAAACTAATGGGATATTACTAGGCATCGAAGATAGATGACTGCTTGAATGTTGCACGTCATTTTCATCAATGTCAGGTGCATGGTGTAGTCTTACATCAGCCACCAAATATCCTACATCCAACCATCATTTTGTGGCCTTTTGAAAGTTGGGGTACATATATCATCAGTTTAATAGATCCTCCATCCTTCAAAGGTCATAAATTTATACTAATAATTATAGATTATTTCTCAAAATGGACAGAAGTAGTTCCTTTGAGAGAAGTTAAAGCACATCATATTTTGAAATTCTTTAAGGAGAATGTCATATATAAATTTGATGTTCCTTGTATAATTATTTCAGATAATGGCCCTTCATTCAAAAGTATTAAGATAAATAGCTTTGCTGGACATCATAATATTAATTGGAGATACTCCACCATCTATTATGCTCGAGAAAATGGATTGGCAAAGGCCTTCAAGAAAACTCTTGTTCATATATGAAAGAAAACCTAAGATGATAATAAGCATTAATGATACGAGAAGTTGGTTGAACCTTTGTAGGCATATCAAACCACATTTAGAACTCTAACTCAATATTTGTTATATGCGTTAGTTTGTGGTGTGGAAGCTATTATTCCTCTGGAAGTAAAAGCACCTTCACTTAGAGTCATAATAAATTACAAGATAACCTCAAATTAAAATGTTAAACCCTAATAAGAAGAGCTCGAAAGTTTGGAACGGAAGTATTTACAAGCTTAACAGAATCTCGAGTTGTATAAAGCTAAAATGATCCAGGCTCATGATAAATTGATTCGTCCGAGAACTTTCCAAGTGGGAGACCTGGTACTAGTTCTACAAAGTCCTATTTTGGCTCATCAAAAGATTGGCGATAAATTTGAACCTACATGGGAAGGTCCGTTCATGCTGGAGAAAGTCTACTAAGGAGGCTCTTATCAGTTAATAAAATGTAAAGGAGATCATCCTATGTTGCCAATTAATGGATGATACCTTAAGAAGTATTATAATTGTTGATGTATTATAATAATTTTCCAATGAAATAAATTTTGATGTAAATTTTCAGTGTAATTAAAGATTCACAGGTGAATCAGTTCCAAATGGCAAAATTGGGTCCAAAGATCTTAGTTTTAAATTTACTTATCTGGGAATCGATCTCCCATTCGAGTGTTCATCTTTGTTTTTGAATCAATCTTCCATTCAAAGTCTAAATCTTCCTTTCTTAGAATCAATCTCTTGGTCAGGTTTTAAATTCACTCATTTGGGAATCAATCTCTCATTCATGTATTCATTTTTTTCTAGTAATTGCTCTCACATTCAAAGTCCAAATCTTCATGTCCAAGAATTGATCTCTTAGCCATGTTTTAAATTTGATCATCTAGGAATCGATGTCCCATTTAGATATTCAGCTTTGTTAGGGAATCAATCTCCTAGTCAAAGTTTAAATCTTTCTATATGATAATTTCTCTCAGTTAGGTTTTAAATTCACTCCTTTGGGAATTAATCTCCCATTTAGGTATTCAGCTTTGTCTAGGAATCGATCTCCCAGTCAAAGTTTAAATCTTCCTATCCAAGAATCAATCTATTAGTTAGGTTTTAAATTCACTCATTAAGGAATCATTCTCCCATTTGAGTTTTCATCTTTGTTTAGTAATCGATCTCCCATTCAAAGCCTAAACTTCCTCTCCGAGAATAGATTTCTCGATTATGTTTTAAATTTACTCGTTTGGGAATCGATCTACCATTCAAGTATTCAGCTTTATCTGGGAATCGATCTCCCAGTCAAAGTTTAAATCTTCCTCTTTGAGAATTGATCTCTTAATTATATTTTAAATTTGCTTGTCTGGGAATCAATCTCCCATTCAAGTAATCAGCTTTTTCTAGGAATCGATCTCCTAGTTAAAGTTTAAATCTTCCTCTCTGAGAATCAATCTCTCGATAATGTTCTAAATTCACTCATTTAGGAATCAATCTCCCATTCGGGTATCCTGCTTTGCTTGGGAATCAATCTCCCATTCAAAGTTTAATTTTTTTCTCTCTGAGAATCAATCTATTAGTTAGTTCTTACATTTGCTTGTCTAAAAATTGATCCTTCAATCGAGTCACAACCTTCTAAATTTTGTTGATCCCCTCGGTCAACATCAATATGTGTAGTTTACTCTTTGAGTTCATCACACCTGTTGGGAGTCCATTTATTGACCTCATTTTTGTATGAGGTTATCATGAACTACTCAATTCCCTAATTGTCAAATCTTATTATTTTCAACCATTCACTTGTCAATCATTTAGTCTACAATCATTTGTTCTAAAACAATCCAGTTTACAATCAACACTTCAATTATCTCTAATCAATCAATCAATCAATCAAAATCTCAATCCAGCTTACAATCACTTTTAGTCAAACTAGTCATCAACCTTGCAATCAACCTTCAATGAGATTTAATCATACAGCCAATAATCAACATAAATCTAGTTTATTCATAATCTTCTTAGATATTTAATTACACTTCAATCAAACTTTAATTGACCTGATTCATGTAATTTACACTAAATCAATTCACATTTAAATACATTATATTTAATCATACAGTCTACATCCAATAAGGCTTCAATCACTATATGTAATCCAAAATCATTGATCTTTAATTACTTAAACAATCCATATACTCTTGCATTACAATCAACTAACTCAATGTGATGCTTTGCATAGTGTACTAACTCCTTAACCTCAATCATGATCCAAATCATATTCACCCCACCTTGAATCAATAACTGCACTCAATCATCACTTATCAATCATCAATCAATAATTATACTACAGTCAATTGACCCTATGAAATGCCTTGCCCACTGCACTGGCCTTCATGACCTTAATTATGTTCAAATCCCCTCATTAGAAGTTTCATATTGCAAATCAGGCATCGCTGGTTCTATGGGCCGATGATTGATCAAGATGATATAGTCGAGCTAGCTCAGGCTAGCTCAATTAATCATTAATATCTCAATCACTTCCAACTCAAGTCTAAAGCAACTCTGATCTTCATCAAACTATTATGAACATCACTCCAATTGATTTTGTATTTGGGTGTTCACCTTTGAAAGTGAATCTTATAAAGGCTTCTCCACCTTGCTGTGGGAGCAGAAGGAGAGTCAACTTTTAGTAGTGCAATTCTCGGAGTTGAGGACTCCGGAGAGTGGACGTAGGTCAAGTGACCAAACCACTATATAAATTTCTGGTGCGCTTTTTCTATTTTTACCGCACTTTATTTTTCACGCATTTATTTACTATTTTAATTACTTGTTGAAAATTTTGATTTTAATTTTGTATTGTGAGATTTGTAATTGTGTCACCAATATCATAGTTATGAATGAATCATTAGCTTCCACATTCTACTTGTTAAATTATTATTTTAAAAATCTAAAAAAAATAGAACTCCTATTTAGGAATAATTTTTAAAGTACCAATTCACCTCCCCCCCCCCCCTCTTGGCGCATCTCGTACTTTTAAGTGGTATCAGAGCGGGGTTTCAAAATAGTGTTTTAGAAAACCTAAAAACATAAGATCTATGGCACATTTTGGTAACTTTAACACTACGGAGGATTATTATATAACCCATCCACCTTTATTTGATAATATATCGTTTGATTTCTAGAAAATTCGTATGTCTATATTTTTACAATCAATAGACTATCGCATGTGGATGTTGGTTCAAGAAGGTTACTCTACACCATTTTGTATCTTGAATGGCGTTAAAACTGAGTTATCATTTAATGAATAGAGTAATGAGGATAGAGAATTCACACAATTAAATGCTAAATGCTTGAATTATTTCTTTTACTCATTAGAATCAGAAGATTATATGCGAGTATCTACTTGTAGTACTGGTAAAGAGATCTGGGATAGATTGTGTATCACGTATGATGGAACCAATGATGTTAAACAGTCTAGGCAAAACATGCTTCTATATGATTATGAACTTTTTTGCATAAAATCTAGCGAGATTGTATCTGAAATGTACACTAGGTTTACCCAGATAGTGACATCTTTGCATGCATTAGGAAGAGAGTTATTAAATTCTAAAAAAGTTAACAATATATTGAGATATTTACCTAGCTCCTATGACACAAAAATTATTGTAATAACTGAGTTCAAAAATTTAAATATTTATTCAATTAATAATTTGCTTGGGTTGCTCATTGCCTATGAGCAAGGAGTGAGTAAAAGGCAAAGTGATGCAGGTGAAAAGAAGAAGGAGCAAACTGTGGCTCTAAAAGAGAACAATTCTAAAAGTGACAGTTCTATAGCGGAGGAAGATGATGACATAGCCTTTATGACTCGTTAGTTCAAGAATTTTCTGAAAAGAAAGCAACAGCATCATCAAAGCAATTTGAATAAAGGTAAAAGCTTAAAGAATACTAAAGTTGCATCTAACATAATTTTCTTTGAGTGTAGGAAACCAGGTCATCTCTGAGCTGATTGCCCAAATATTAAGACTCATCAAACCAAGGAGAAGGGTGAGGAAAGGTCAAAATTCAAGAAGGATAAATTTAAGACACAAAAAGCTTTTTGGGTTGACTCTGCTTCCGAAACATCACAAGAAGAAGCAGACGAGGAGGTAAAGAATTTATATCTTATGACTAACGATAACCTTAATCAATCAGATCAAGATGAGGCATGTCAACTTTCTTATGATGAACTGTTAATTATTTCTGAAAAGATTCATGACTCATATAGAAAGTTGAAAAAAATGCATGCTAGTCTTAACACTGATTTTAGCACTTTACAAAAAGAGCATGTTAGTATAGTTAAAGAATTTTCTGACTTGGATAGAGATCACATGTCCCTACTGGATTAATTTGATGCATTAAACAAGAAGCATATTAAATTAACTACTACACACAATTCCTTGATGCCATTACATGTTGAACTAGAGAGTGCATTTAAGGAATTAGAGGAACTTGCATCTAAGCTAAATAGTAGTGAGCATGTATTGAAATTCGAAATTGTAAGTCTTAAGAAAGAAAATTAATTTCTAAATGTAAAAATTCATGCATTTGAGAATAATAAAACACCTCCTACATTTGCTGAATTTTATAAAACTCCACCATTTGAACCATCTCATTCAAAATCCTCAAAGCATGTTCCATCCAGACCTAGGAAGTGGCACTATCACCCATATAGATTAGTGAACCCATTTCCCAGTGTTAGGTGTTACTCTTGTGGCATGTTAGGTCACATAGCCCACACTCATATAATTCACCATACGACACATATAGTGTGGAGACCTAAGCTGCATTTATCATAGCATAACATGCATACATCTCATTCATACAAGCATAAGGTGGAACCCAAACTCACTTGAATTCCAAAAATTAATCTTTGATTGACATTATAGGGATGCTCTCACAAAAAACCTAGTGAGAGCATGTGGTACCTGGATAGTGGTTGCTCAAGACACATGATTAGAGACATGAAGCAGTTCGTGATATTGGAGGCCAGGTCAGGAGGTAAGGTGACTTTAGAAGACAACACCACCAGAAAAGTGGTGGGCTCAGGTATCATTAGAAATTCTAAAAATTTGGTAATTGAAAATGTTCTTTTAGTTGATGGTTTAAAGAATAATCTTTTAAGTATCATTCAATTATATGATAAGGGTTTTAACATAAAGTTTCTTTCTAACAAATACATGATTAGCCTAAATGATACACTTGTGTTTGAAGGAAAATGCATAAATAATGTCTATATGTTAGATTTAAACTGCTTTGAAAACTCAAACCCTTTATGTTTGAAAATAATAGATGATGACTCTTGGCTATGGCATAGGAGACTATGCCATTCTAGCATAAAAACACTTTGGAATATCACTCAGAAAGACCTAGTTAGAGGCATACCTAAGTTAGACTTTACTAAAGACCATCTATGTGATGCCTGCCAATTAGGAAAATAAGTGAAATCATCATTTCATTCAATCAAGGATATCAACACCACTAGGCCACTAGAAATTCTTCACATGGACCTATTCAGACCTGTTAGTACAGCTAGCCTAGGAGGGAAATCTTATGGATTTGTAATAGTGGATGACTACTCTAGGTTTACTTGGGTAAAATTCTTAGCATATAAAAGTGAGTCATTTGAATAATTTAGAACTTTTTCCACTTGGATTTAAAGGAAATTAGAATATATAATTTCAATAATCCATAATGATCATGGTGGAGAATTTGAGAATGATAAGTTTGAATCATTTTATCAAGAGATAGGAATAGAATATAATTTCTCTGCCCCTAGGACTCCCCAGCAAAATGGAATAGCTGAAAAAAAGAATAAAACCTTAGTTGAAGCTGGTAGGGCAATGTCAGCTGAATACACTCTTCCTAGATATTTTTGAGCAGAAGTAGTGAATACTGCTTATTTTATTCTAAATAGGGTGAATGTTAGATCCAAACTTAATAAGACACCCTATGAATTGCTTAAGGGTAGGACACCCAATCTTTCTCGCTTACATGTTTTTGGATGCAAATATTTTATCTTAATTAATGGTAAGTCACCTTTAGAAAAATTTGATCCTAAATCTGATGAAGGAATCTTCTTACGCAACTCATCTGTAAGTAAAGCCTATAGAATCTTTAATAAGAGGACCCCTGTTATAGAAGAGTCTACCCATGTGGTATTTGATGAATCAGATAAGATTATTCAGGGAGAAGAAGAAGTTAAGATTATTCAGGGAGTAGAAACCATTGCCTATAGATTGGAGATATTCTTCTAGTCATCCTAATGAATTGATCTTAAGAGACCCATCAGAAGGTGTAAAAACTAGGCATAGACTTAGGAAAGAAGTCAGTTATTATGCATTTATTTCCATGATTGAACCCACGAATATAGATCAAGCCTTAGGAGATGAATTGTGGATCCTAGCAATGCAAGAAGAGCTAAACTAATTTGTTAGGAATGATGTGTGGGAATTAGTCAAGAGACCTAAAGAGTAAAGACTGGTTGGAACTAAGTGGGTCTTTAAAAATAAGATGAATGACTTTGAAATAGTAGTGAGAAATAAGGCTAGATTACTAGCAAAGGGATATAACCAAATTGAGGGAATATATTTTGAGGAAACCTTTGCACCTGTAGCAAAACTAGAAGCTATAAGAGTACTCTTAGCTTTTGCTTGCTTCAAGGGTTTCAAATTATATTAAATGGATGTTAAGAGTACTTTTCTAAATGGGGTAATCAAAGAAGATGTTTATGTTGAACAACCCCCTGGGTTTAAAAACTCATAATTTTCAAATCATGTGTTTAAGTTAAAAAATGTACTATATGGGTTAAAGCAATAAAGCAAGCACCAAAAGCCTAGTATGAAAAACTTGGTACATTCCTACTAGATAGAGGCTTTGTTAAGCTTAGTATAGTCACCACCCTCTTCTTAAAAGGGTAGGAGATGAGATACTTATTGTTCAGATTTATGTAGATAACATCTTGTTTGGATCTTCTGAGAAAATCTTATGTGATGAATTTTCAAAAATAATGAGTGACGAGTTCGAAATTAGTATGATGGGAGAACTTAATTACTTTCATGGATTTAATATAAAATAGATGAAAGGTGGAACATTCCTTAGCCAATCTAAGTACATCAAAGATATTTTAAAAAAGTATAAAATGGACAATGCTAAGGCCATAAATACTCCCATGAGTTCTAACATCTAATTAGAAAAAGATTCAAATGGAAAATCAGTAGACCAGAAGAAGTATAGGAGAATAATTGGATCTCTTCTCTATTTAACTGCCAGCAGAGCGAATATAATATTTAGTGTACGTCTCTGCGCTCGATTTCAAGCTGACCCAAAAGAATCTCACATGTTTGCTGTCAAAAGAATTCTTAGATATCTACTAGGCACCCCAAACTTAAGAATTTGGTATCCTATATACAGCACTACTTTTGAAATCTTAGGGTACTCAGATTCAAATTTTACAGGATGTAAGGTAGATAAAAAATGCACCTCTGGTACCTGTTAATTCATTAAACAATCATTAGTTTTATGGTCCAGTAGATTACAAAATTTGGTAGCCCTCTCAACAGCTGAAGCAGAATATATAGCGGTAGGAAGTTGTGTTACTCAAGTTTTATGGTTAAAAAAAAGCTTTTAGATCTTGGACTACCTGTAGGAATCATCCTAATAATGTGAGATAACACTAGTGCAATTTACATATCTAAAAATCCAATTCAGCACTCACGAACAAAGCATATAGACATTAGACAACACTTCATAAGAGATCATGTAGCCAAAGGAGATATTGAATTATACCATATTGCTACTGAAGATCAACTGACTGATATTTTCACAAAACCACTAGCTTATGACACCTTTAGTACATTGAGAACAAAATTAGGTGTCATAGATATTCATGATTAATAAAAATAAAAAAAAATTATATGTTTTATGTCTTTGTGTTGTTTTAATTAAAAAAATAAAAAGGGGTTTCCTGATCCTCTCACACTCATCTTGCTGATACCCAACCTTGGATTCCTATGCACATCGTACTGTATGATTCACTATCGTACTATACGATCCTTATTTATACATAGATCATAACATTCAATTCCGTCAACGATCCAGTTATGTCTGATATTATATCCATCGCACTATACGAACCACCCATCGTACTGTACGATACATATTATTGATCATAGTACTGTACAAAGCACCACTCGTACTGTACGATCCACATGTCATTTTAGATTGGGATGAATTTAAACTCGGCCATAATAAAAAATATTGTTGTTCGTACTGTACGAACACCTGTTCATACTGGACGATGTCTTTCGTCAAAGGTTGTAATGACGACTCCTCGGGATGAACAACCTTTCTCTCTAAATCGTCAAGTACGATCCTTATTGTAATGTATGATTTGACCACTTTTTTTAACAAGTCATCCAGATGAATTAAATTCCCTAATCGTACTATACAATCCAATATCGTACTATACGATCAGCATAAAATCTTTAAAATGGAGGGATTGTATAAGTCATTTCACTCACATCTCTTCCAAATTCCAAATCCCTTCAAGTTTTCAGTTCTATAGTTGGTGGAAGTAAATGAGGCAGACTGATCGAGGGGAGCTCCTCCTCCTCTTGGGGTTCAATGACCATTTTCTCTCTGCCACGGATGAAAAAGCGTATAACAAATTCAAAGAGGTCAAGATCACTCCTTCTCGTATTCTTAATCAAGCCGCTCTTAACTTTGATGTCATGAATCTCTTTGCCTCCACGACTCTCCAATTTCATGTTACCTTGGCCTTTCCATTTCACTCTGAACTCCTCTATGAATTCCTAGTCAACCTTAAGATCGACTTAGAATGGACAACCCTGACTTCCTTTATCTGCAAACGTAATGTTGTTATCACTAAAGACGACATAGCTCAACATATTAGACTCTTCACTGAAGGACCTTGTCCCCAATCTCTACTCACTAATGATTATGATTGGACCTCAGTCAACATGCTACTTAGAAATGTACCCACTAATCAACACCTAACACTTGTCCAAAGTCTCAATCAAAATGCCTGCGTTATCCAGTATGTTCTTCGCACATCCATAATACCCAAAGCTGGAGACCGCATACACATTACCCCACTTCTATCTGTAGTCACTTACTTAATCATGTCAACCACCAAATTTGATGAAGCTTAAATGATCTTAGACTATATTCATACCTTGGCTGCTATCTGATATCCTAGTGCCTGAAGAAAATAAAATCACGCCTTAGGACATGTCATTGGATATATCCTGGATGCCAAGTATCAACTCCACTATCCTATCCCTCTGGATAATATTCCTATCTTCTACACAGATGCCTCTTTTCATATTCTATTCCATCGGGGGGCTGCACACACTGATCCCAATTTTGATAAAGAAGAGGTTATTGCTCCTACCGAAGTACCTCCACCATAATGAATACAACCACCTGGACCTGCCTACCCTCTGGATGACATTATTCAATGACTTGATCACCTGGAAACTAGACTGGATTATCACATTGATCAACAACACCACCAGCATGAAGATGACATGTGATGGTTTGGGGAATGCTTCACCTCAATAGATCACGAGTTCGTGTCCCTCCATCAGCACTTTCAGCCACCTCCACCACCACCAGCACCGAATCAGGATCCTGACTTTTGAGTGCTTTAGTTTGTTTGTGTTATGTAGTACCTCCTTCTATTAGTTGTTTGTATTTGTGTTTGTTTTGTAGTTCTTTCTTTTATACTGTCTTTTTTTGTATCGGTTATTTTGCTATTTTTTGTTTATACTAGTTTGAGTATTCATCTCTTTTTGCTATTGTTATAAGGGGAAGAAGTTTTGTGACATTATGTTTTTAAATTTAATGCTATTTACTGTTCTTATTATGTTCTGTTACTTTTAGTATGTTATACTTAAAATTTAAAATATATATATAAATATAAAAAGATTTTGAAAATCCTCCTATATTTTAAAATTCATCATTCTAGTGAGGGGGAGCTAAGGAAGAAATAACATCTATTATGGGTATCCGATAATATTATTTGACACCATCAAAAAGGGGGAGATTATTACAATCCAGGATCCCGAGCACTTGATTTTGATGATGACAAATAATACTTACTGAATTAATATGATCTTCCTTGAAAATTATAAATGTTTATTCATTTATTTGAGCACTAACATTTTAGGTAAGATATAAACCATTCAAGACTGCTGGAGACTCAAGGCTGGGTAGAATAGGATATACAAGAACTTATATTTTTGTTTTCTTTAATTTTTTTTAATGTTGAGTCTGTCACAAAAGCATGTATGTAAAAGGAGTAACCATGCACACACACACAGGGGGAAATTTTTTTTTAAGGAGAAAATTTTTTTTACAAAGCAAATTGTACTGTATGATTTTCAATCGTGCTGTATGATATGTCATTAATACTCTGGCTAACGGTTAATTCTCAATGACTAGTTTTATAAACTAATCGTACAGTACGATTGTCATTATACTGTATGATTTATTTCTATTCAAAAATCCTAGCTGCCAGAATAACTTTGGTAAGATTTTAATTTTGATTTTCTGAACAAATCATACTATACGATACCTATCGTACTATACGATCATTTTAAATCTTGCCAAAATTATCTCCCATAATAAGGAAATTAAATTTTGGCTTCTTAATTAATTGCATTTGTACTATATGATAGGCATCGTATTGTACGAATGACAGGGATGATTTTAATCATCCCGTAGATCATACTAGATGAAACTAAGGTTTTTTGTACTATTCATCCCGGACGACATTTATATCATCCAGGATGATGACCTGAAAATAAACTATTCATAATATACGAAGGGTACAGTGTAGAACGATGGACAGAGATGAATTTGTTCGTCCCAGAGATCATTCCATATGAATAGTTGAAAAATAACATGATCGTCCTGTACAATCTTCGGATCGTAATGTACGATGTTTATAAAATTTGTGAATTGTTCGTCTGCTCTCGTACTGGATGAAGCAGTTTTTGAACTGATCGTACTATATGATGTTATATCGTACTGTACGAATAGCATCATATGAATTGAATTTTTAGGGTTTTTAGAAGCCTTATTTAAAAGAATTTTTTCTTAGAATTATAGTTGTTGATGTTCTATCTTGCTGCTGTGAGGAGCGAAGATAGAAGAAGGTACTCTTGAGAGGGAATCTTTTTGAAGAGATCTAGGGTTTGTGAGAGGAAAGAGAAGGTGAGCTTGAGCGTGAGTGAGAAGGTGTGTGAGGGGATCACACGGTTACTCCAAGCTAGCTAGACGCTTGCTCCTCCTATGGCCTTGGTGAGTCTTGTGAAAGTTCTCTAAGGAGAGAGGCTTCAAGGTCAATATCTTCAAGATACTCTACCTTCTCTAGGAGGGAGAAAAAGGAGAAGGTCTGTTGCCGTCATCGGGAGGGTGACATAGTGTCTGGTATTCCGCCACACCGGGGAAGGTGAAAGTGAGTCTTATAAAGGTTTCTCCTCTTTGCTGTGGGAGAAGAGGGAGAGTCAACATTTAGTAGTGCAATTCTCAGAGTGGAGGACTCCGTGGAGTGGACGTAGGTCAAGTGACCGAACCACTATAAAAATTTTTGGTGTACTTTTTCCAATTTTTACCGCACTTTATTTTTCACATATTTATTTATTATTTTAATTGCTTGGTGAAAAATCTAATTTTGATTTTATATTGTGAGATTTACAATTGTGTCACCAATATCATAATTGTGAATGAATCATTAGCTTTCGCATTCTACTTGTTAAGTTATTATTTTAAAAATTCAAAAAAATTAGAACTCCTGTTTAAGATTAATTTTTAAAATACAAATTAACCCCCCCCCCCCCCCTTGGCGCATCTCATACTTTCAACCCTAACCCAGTCAACAGTGGACTTGGCCAACTTAACCCATACTGGGTCAAACCAAGTTAACTTGGGCCAGTCCAGTGGCTCCAATCAAAGAAAGCACCTCAACCTCTCAGCATCACTCTAATGCACGACTCAAACACCCCTAGACTAGCCATGAGTCAATCATTGACTAATTTGACTTGGTCAAACCTCCATGTATAGTCAAACCCTACTACACACTCACCACTTGCTTAAACATCAACTCCACTCTCTTAGACTTCTTGAAATCCATCTAAATAGTGACCTTACTAAAAGTACGAGATGCGCCAAGAGGGGGAGTGAATTGGTATTTTAAAAATTAATCATGAATAGGAGTTCTAATTTTTTTAGATTTTTAAAATAACAACTTAACAAGTAGAATGTGGAGGCTAATGATTCAGTCACAACTACGATATTGGTGACAAAATTATAAATCTCACAATATAAAATCAAAATCAAATTTTTCACCAAGCAATTAAAATAATAAATAAATGCGTGAAAAATAAAGTGCGGTAAAAATAAAAAGAGCACACCATAAATTTTTATAGTGGTTCGGTCACTTGACCTACGTCCACTCCCCAGAGTCCTCCACTCCGAGAATTACACTACTAAAACTTGACTCTCCTTCTGCTCCCACAGCAAGGCGCAGAACCCTTTACAAGACTCACTTTCACCTTCCACAGTGTGGCGGAATACCAGACTCTATGTTACCCTCCCGGTGATGACAACGGACCTTCTCCTTTTTCTCCCTCCTGGAGAAGGCAGAGTACCTTGAAGATGTTGACCTTAAAGACTCTCTCCCTAGAGAACTTTCACAAGACTCACCAAGGCCACAGGAGGAGCAAGCGTGCAGCTAGTTTGGAACAACCGTCTGATCCCCTCACACTCCTTCTTCCTCACGTTCAAGCTCGCCTTCCCCTTCCTCTCACAAACCCTGGATCTCTTCAAAAAGCTTCCCTCTCAAGAGTACCTTCTTCTATCTTCGCTCCCCACAGCTATAAGATAGAACATCAATAACAATAACTCTAAGAAAATGTTTCTTTTAAATCAGGCTTCTAAAAACCTTAAAAAATTCAAATCATATGATGCTGTTCATATAATACGATATAATATTGTACAGTATGATTAGGTAAAAATCATCTTCATCCAGTACGTGAGCAGATGAATAGTTCACAAATTTTACAAATATTTTACAGCACAATCCGTAGATCATACAGGATGATCATGTTATTTTCAACTGTTCGTACGGGATGATCTCTGGGATGAACAAATTTATCTCTGTCCATCGTCCCGCACTTTACTCTTCATACAATATGAATAGTTTATTTTCAGGTTATCATCCAGTATGTTATAAATATCATCTAGGATGAATAGTACAAAAAACTTTGGTTTCGTCTGGTACGATCTATGGGATAATTGATATCATCTCTATCGTTCGTATAGTATGATTCACATCGTATAATATGAATGCAATTAATTAAGAAACCAAGATTTAATTGCATGATCACAGTAGATAATTTTTGCAAGATTTCAAATTATTATATAGTATGATCGATATCGTACAGTACGATTATTTCAGAAGATCAAAATTAGAATCTTACCAAAGTTATTCTGGAGACTAGGGTTTTTGAATAGAAACAAATCGTACAGTACAATGACAATCGTACAGTATGATTAGTTCACAAAACTAATCATTCAGAATTAGTCGTTTAGGCTGAGTTTAATGATAGATCGTATAGTACGATTAAAAATCGTACAATACGATCTGCTTTTAAAAATATTTTCCCTTAAAAAAAACTCTCCCACTGTGTGTGTGTGTGTTTATATGGTCACCCCATTTATATAAACCCTTTTGTGGCCGACTCAATAAAAATAAAAAATAAAGAAAGTACAAATTTGTTTACATCTTATTCTACCCAGTCTTGAGCGGTGTGTATCTTACCTGAAATGTTAGTGCTCACAGAAAAAAATAAATATTTATAATTTTCAAGGAAGAACATATTAATTCAGTCAGTATTATTTGTCATCATCAAAATTAAGTGCTTGGGATCCTGGATTGCAACAATGTTCCCCTTTTTGATGGTGTCAAATAATATTATCTGATACCCACAATAGATGTTATTTCTTCCTTAGCTCCCCCTCACTATATGATAGATTTTAAAAGATAAGAGGATTTAAAAAAAATTTAATTTTAATTATAAGAGAATGAGATTAACATAACATAATAAGAATGACAAATAACATTAATTTTAAGAACATAACATCACAGAACTTCTCCCCCTTTTGACAGCAGCAAAAAGAGAAGAACACTCAAACTAGTAAAAATAAGAAAAATAATAAAATAACCAATACAAGAAAAGGATAGTATGAAAGAAGGAACTACAAAGCAAACACAAACATAAACAACTAATAGTCAGGATCCTAATCAGGTGGTGGTGGTGGTGGTGGCTGAATGTGTAGATTGAGGGACGCAAAATTTTACTCGATTACGGTGAATCGTGTGTCAAACCATTGCATATCCTCTTCATGTTGGCAGTGTTGTTGGTCAATATGTTGATCCAGTCGAGTTTCTAGATGATCAAGCCGTTGAAGCACTTCGTTCTGAGGGTAGGCAGGGTAGGCATGTCCAAGTGGTGGAATGGGAGGTGGTGGAGGTCCTCCCAGTGGAGTAGCTTCCTCTTCTTTATCAAAGTCAGGATCAGCGTGTGCATGCCCCTGATGGAAAAGAATGTGGAAGGAAGCATCCGTGTAGAAAATAGGTAGATTATCTGGAGGGAGAGGATAGTGGAGTTGATATTTGGCGTCTAGGATGTAGCGTATGATATGTCCTAAGGCAATATTTTGCTTTCTTCGGGCACTGGGATATCGAAGAGCAGACAAGTTATGAATATAGTCTAAGATCATTTGAGCTTCATCAAATTTGGTGGCTGACATAATTAGATAGGTGACTACAGATAGCAACGGGGTAATGTGTATGCGATCCCCAGCTTTGGGTATAATAGATGTTCGAAGAACATGCTGGATAACATGGCCATTCTGATTGAGACTTTGGATAAGTGAGAGGTGTTGATTAGTGGGTATATTCCTAAGGAGCATGTTGACGGAGGTCCAGTCAAAGCCAATTGTGAGTAGAGATTGGGGACGAGGTCCTTCAATGGAGAGGCTAATGTGTTCAGCTATGTCGTCTTTAGTGATAACGACATTGCATTTGCATACAAATGAAGTCAATATTGTGCATTCCAAGTTTATTCTAAGATTTGTGAGAAATTCGAAAAGGAGTTCATAATTGAAAGGAAAAGCTAGTGTAAGAAGGAATTGGAGAGTCGTAGATGCAAAGAGATTCATAACCTCGAAGTTGAGAGCAGCTTGATTAAGCATGCGGAAAGGAGTGATCTTTGCCTCTTTAAATTTGTTATAAGCTTTTTCATCTGTGGCAGAGAGAAAGCGATCATCGAACCGCTAAGAGGAGGAAGAGCTCCCCTCGATCAGTAGTCCTCGCTTGCTTCCACCAGCCATAAAGCAGAAAATGTTTGAAGGAATTAAAGATTTGGAAGAGGTGCGAATGAAATAAACAAAGGAATCCCTCCAAATTATAGAATTTCAGAGGTATCGTACAGTACGATATAGGTACGTACAGTACGATATGGTGATTTATTTCATCTCGATGACTTATCAAAAAATGGAGTCAAATCATACAGTACAATCAGAATCATACTAGATGATTGAAAGAGAGCAGTCATTCATCCCATGGAGTCATTGGTACAACCTTTGACAAAAAAAGATCATACCGTATGAACTGGTGTTCGTACAGTACAAATAGCAATAAGTTTCATACCGATCGAGTTTAAATTCATCCCAATCCAAATTGACATGTGGATCGTACAGTACGAGTGGTGGATCGTACAGTACGATAATCAATAATGTGGATCGTACAGTATAATGGACGGTTTGTACAGTATGATGGATATAATATTAGATATTTCTGAACCGTTGTTGGAATTGAAGGCTATGATTTGTGTAATAGTAAGTATCGTACAGTACAATAGCAAATTATGCAGTATGATATGCACAGAAATCCATGGTTTGGGTATCAGCAAGATGAGTGTGAGAAGATCAGGAAACCTTTTTTTTTTATAAATTAAGCATGAAGGTCTATGACACCTAACTTTGTTCTCAATGTACTAAAGGTATTATAAGCTAGTGGTTTTATGAAAATGTCAGCCAATTGATCTCCAGTAGCAATATGGTGCAGTTCAATATCTCCTTTGGCTATATGATCTCTTATGAAGTGATGTCTAATGTCTATATGCTTTGTTCGTGAGTGCTAAATTGGATTTTTAGATATATAAATTACACTAGTATTATCGCACATTATTGAAATGGTTCCTATAGGTAGTCCATAATCTAAAAGCTATTGTTTTAACCATAGAACATGAGTAACACAGCTTCCTACCGTTATATATTCTGCTTCAGCTGTTTAGAGGGCTACCGAATTTTATTTTCTACAGGACCATAAAACTAAGAATTGTCCAAAGAATTGACAGGTACCATAGGTACTTTTTCTATCTACCCTACATCCTATAAAATCTGAATCTGAGTACCCTAAGATTTAAAAAGTAGTGTTGTATCTAGGATATCAAATTCCTAAGTTTAGGTGCCTAGTAGATATCTAAGAATTCTTTTGATAACAGTCATGTGAGATTCTTTTGGGTTAGCTTAAAATTGAGCGTAGAGACATATACTAAACATTATATTCCGTCTACTGGTAGTTAAGTAGAGAAGTGATCCAATTATTCCCCTGTACTTTTTCTGGTCTACTAACTTTCCATTTGAATCTTTATCTAATTGAATGTTATAACTCATAGGAGTATTCATGGCCTTAGCATTGTCTATTTCATACTTTTTAGAATATCCTTGATCTACTTAGATTGGCTAAGGAATGTTCCACCTTCCATCTGTCTTACACTAAAACCAAGAAAGTAATTAAGTTCTCCCATCATACTCATTTCAAACTCGTCACTCATTATTTTGAAAATTCATCACATAAGGTTTTCGTTGAAGATCCAGATAAGATATCATCTATATAAATCTGAATAATGAGTATCTCATCTTCTACCCTTTTTAAAAAGAGGGTGGTGTCCACACTACCCTTAACAAAGCCTCTATTTAGTAGAAATGTACTAAGTCCTTCATACCAGGCTCTTGGTGCTTGCTTTAATCCATGTAGTGCCTTTTTAACTTAAACATATGATTTGGAAATTGTGAGTTTTCAAATCTGGGGAGTTATTCAACATAAACATCTTCTTTGATTATCCCATTTATGAAAGTACTCTTAACATCCATTTGATATAATTTGAAACCCTTAAAGCAAGCAAAAGCTAAGAGTACTCTTATGGCTTTTAGTCTAGCTACAGGTGTAAAGGTTTCCTCAAAATCTATTCCCTCAATTTGAGTATATCCCTTATCCACTAATCTAGCCTAATTTCTCACTACTATTCCATAGTCATTCATCTTATTTTTAAAGACCCACTTAGTTCCAACCACACTTTATTCTTTAGGTATCTTAACTAATTCCTACACATCATTCCTAAAAAATTGGTTTAGCTCTTCTTGCATTGCTAGGATCTAGAATTCATCTCCTAATGCTTGATCTATGTTGGTGGGTTCAGTCATGGAGATAAATGCAGAATGATTGACTTCTTTCCTAAGTTCATACCTAGTTTTTACACCTTCTGATGGGTCTCCTAAGATCAATTCTTTAGGATGACTAGAATAATATTTCCAATCTCTAGGCAAATGCTCCTAAGGTTCTGCTCTATTCTCTTTGGCAATGGTTTCTACGCCCTGAATGATCTCAACTTCTTCTTCTTCATGATTAGGTTCAGAGATCTTATCTAATTCATCAAATACTACATGGGTAGACTCTTCTACTATAAGGGTCCTTTTATTAAAGATTCTATAGGCTTTAGCTACATATGAATAGCATAAGAAGACGCCTTCATCAGATTTAGGATCAAATTTTCCTAAGAGTGACTTACCATTAATTAAGATAAAGCATTTGCATCCAAAAATATATAAGTGAGAAAGATTTGGTGTCCTACCCTTAAGTAATTCATAGGGTGTCTTACTAAGTTTGGATCTAACATTCATCCTATTTAGAACATAACAAGCAGTATTCACTACTTCTGCCCAAAAATATCTAAGAAGATTGTATTCAGCTAGCATTGCCCTAGCAGCTTCAACTAAAGTTCTATTCTATCTTTCAGCTATTCCATTTTACTGAGGAGTTCTAGGGGCAGAGAAATTATGTTCTATTTCTATCTCTTAACAAAATAATTTAAACTTATCATTCTCAAATTCTCCATCGTGATCACTATAGATTGTTGACATTTCACATCCTAATTTCCTTTGAATCTAAGTGGAGAAAATTCTAAACTCTTAAAATGACTCGCTCTTTTATACTAAAAATTTTACTCAAGTAAACCTAGAGTAATCATCCACTATTATAAATTCATAAGATTTCCCTCCTTGGCTAGCTGTACTAACGGGTCCAAATAGGTCCATATGTAGAATTTCTAGTGGCCTAGTGGTGTTGATATCCTTGATTGAATGAAATGATGATTTCACTTATTTTCCTAATTGGCAGGAATCGTATAGATGGTCCTTAGTGAAGTCTAACTTAGGTATGCCTCTAACTAGATTTTTCTGAGTGATATTCCTAAGTATTTTCATGCTAGCATGGCATAGTCTCCTATGCCATAGCCAAGAGTCATCAACTATTTTTTTTAAATATAAAGGGTTTGAGTTTTCAATGCAGTTTAAATCTAACATGTAGACATTATTTATATATTTTCCTTCTAGCATAAGTTTATCATTTAGGCTAATCATGCATTTGTTAGAAAGAAATATTATGTTAAAATCCTTATCACATAGTTAACTAATACTTAACAAATTATGCTTTAAACCATCAAATAAAAGAACATTTTCAATTACCAAATTTTTAGAATTTCCTATGATACATGAGTCCACCACTTTCCTGGTGGTGTTGTCTCCCAAATTCACCTTGCCTCCTGACCTGGCCTCCAGTGTCACGAACTGCTTCATGTCTCCAGTCATGTGTCTCGAGCAGCCACTGTCAAGGTATCACATGCTCTCACTAGGTCTTTTGTGAGAGCATCCCTACAATGTCAATCAAAGGTTAGTTTTGGGAACCCAAGTGAGTTTGGGTTCCACCTTATGCTTGTATGAATGAGATGTATGTATGTTATGCTGTGATGAATGCAGCTTAGGTCTCTACACTAGATGTATCCTATGGTGAATTATGAAAGTGCGGGCTATGTGACCTAGCATGCCACAAGAGTAACACCTAACACTTGGAAATGTGTTCACTAATCTATGTGGGTGATATTGCCTCTTCCTAGGTCTAGATGATACATATTGTGATGATTTTGAATGAGAATTTTCAAGTAATGGAGGTTTATAAAATTGAGCAAATGTAAGATGTGTTTCATTAATTTCAAATGCATTAACTTTTTCACTTAGAAATTTATTTTTTTTCAAGACTTGTAATTTCAAATTTTAATGCATGCTCATTGCTATCTAGTTGACATGCAAGTTCTTCTAATTTCTTAAATGCATTTTCTAGTTCAACATGTGATGATTTGAAGGAATCGTGTGTAGTGGTAAATTTAATATACTTCTTGTTTAAAGCATCAAATTCATCAAGCATGGACATGTGATCTCTATTCAAGTCAAAAAATTCTTTAACTACAGTAGCATGCTCTTTTTGTAAAGTACTAAAATCAGTATTAAGACTAGCATGCATTTTCTTCAACTTTCTATACGAGTCATGAATCTTTTCAAAAATAATTAACAGTTCATCATAAGAAAGTTAACATACCTCATCTTGATATGATTGATCAAGGTTATCGTTAGTTATAAGACATAAATTCGTTACCTCCTCCTCTGCTTCTTCTTCTAATGATTTTGAAGTAGAGTCGGCCTAAAAAGTTTTTTGTGTCTTAAATTTTCCCTTCTTAAATTTTAACCTTTCCTCGCCCTTCTCCTTGGTTTGATGAGTCTTAACATTGGGGCAATCAACTAGGAGATGACCTGATTTTCTGCACTCAAAGTAAATTATATCATATGCAACTTTAGTATTCTTTAAGCTTTTACCTTTGTTTTAATTGCTTTGATGACGTCGTTGCTTTCTTTTCAGAAAATTCTTGAACTAACGAGTCATCAAGGCTATGTCATCATCTTCCTCTGCTACAGAACTGTCACTTTCAGAATTGTTCGCTTTTAGAGCCACAGTTCATACCTTCTTCTTTTCACCTGCATCACTTTGTTTTTGACTCACTCCTTGCTCGTAGGCAATGAGCGACCCAAGCAAATTTTTAATTAAATAAATATTTAAATCTTTGGACTCAGTTATTGCAGTAATGTTTGCATCATAAGAGCTAGGTAAATATCTCAATATTTTGTTAACTTTTTTAGAATTTGATAACTCTCTTCCTAAAGCATGCAAGGATGTCACTATCTGGGTGAACCTAATGTATATTTCAGATACAATCTCACTAAGTTTCATGCAAAAAGGTTTGTAATCATGTAGAAGTATATTTAGCATAGACTGTTTAACCTCATTGGTTTCTTTGTACGTGATACATAATCTATCCCAAATCTCCTTACCAGTACTACAAGTAGATACTCGCATATAATCTTCTGATTTCAATGCGCAAAAGAAATAATTCAAGCACTTAGCATTTAATTGTGTAAATTCTCTATCCTCATTACTCCATTCACGAAATGATAACTCATTTTTAATGTCATTCAAGATACAAAATGGTGCAAAGTAACATTCTTGAACCAACATCCACATGCGATAGTCTATAGACTGTAAAAATATAGACATACGAATTTTTTAGAAATCAAACCGTATATTGTCAAATAAAGGTGGACAGGTTATAGAATAACCCTCCGTAGTGTTATGGTTATCAAAATATTTCATGGATCTTATATTTCTAGGTTTTCTAAAAGACTATTTTGAAACCCCGCTCTGATACCACTTGAAAGTATGAGATGCGCCAAGAGGGGGAGTGAATTGGTATTTTAAAAATTAATCCTGAAAAAGAGTTCTAATTTTTTTAAATTTTTAAAATAACAACTTAACAAGTAGAATGTAGAAGCTAATGATTCGTTCACAACTACGATATTGATGACATAATTGTAAATCTCACAATACAAAATCAAAATTAGATTTTTCACCAAGCAATTAAAATAGTAAATAAATGCATGAAAAATAAAGTGCGATAAAAATGAAAAAAGCACACCAAAAAGTTTTATAGTGGTCCGATCACTTGACCTACATACACTCCCAAGAGTCCTCCACTTCAAGAATTGCACTAGCAAAGGTTGACTCTTCTTCTGCTCCTACAGTAAAGCGAAGAAGCCTTTACAAGACTCACGTTTACCTTCCTGGTGTGGCAGAGTACTAGACGCTATGTCACCCTCCCGGTGACGGCAGCGGACCTTCTCCTTTTTCTCCCTCCTGGTGAAGGCAGAGTACCTTAAAGATGTTGACCTTGAAGCCTCTCTCCCTAGAGAACTTTCACAAGACTCACCAAGGCCACCGGAGGAGCAAGCGTGTCGTTAGCTTGGAGCAACCGTGTGATCCCCTCACACCCCTTCTCCCTCAAGCTCAAGCTCACCTTCTCCTTCCTCTCACAAACCCTGGATCTCTTCAAAAAACTTCCCTCTCAAGAGTACCTTCTTCTATCTTCACTCCTCACAGTAGTAAGATAGAACATCAATAACAACAACTCTAAGAAAAAGTTTCTTTTAAATCAGGCTTCTAAAAACCCTTAAAAATTTAATTTATATGATGTTGTTCATACAGTACGATATAATATCATATAGTACGATCAGGTCAAAATCATCTTCGTCCAGTACGGAAGCAGATGAACAGTTCACAAATTTTATGAACATCATATAGTACGATCCATAGATCGTACGGGACGATCTCTAGGATGAACGAATTCATCTCTGTCGTTCATACAGTACGATTCACATCGTACAGTACGAATGCAATTAATTAAGAAATCAAGATTTAATTGCCTGATCACGAGAGATAATTTTGACAAGATTTCAAATGATCGTACAGTACGATTAGTTCAAAAGATCAAAATTAGAATCTTACCAAAGTTATTCTAGCGGCTAGAATTTTTGAATAGAAATAAATCATACAATACGATGATAATCGTATAGTACGATTAGTTCACAAAACTAATCATTCAGAATTAGCCGTTTAGGTTGAGTATTAATGATAGATCATATAGTACGATTAAAAATTGTACAGTACGATGTGCTTTTAAAAAAAATTCCCTTAAAAAAATTCTCTCCTTATGCGTGGTTGTGTGTATGGCCACCTCATTTACATACACGTTTTTTTGGCTAACTCAATAAAAATAAAAAATAAAGAAAGTACAAAACGTACAAATTTGTTTACATCTTATTCTACCCAGTCTTGAATCTCCAGCAGTCTTGAGCGGCGTGTATCTTACTTGAAATATTAGTGCTCACAGATAAAAATAAATATTTATAATTTTCAAGGAAGAACATATTAATTCAGTCAATATTATTTATCATCATCAAAATCAAATGCTTGGGATCCTGGATTGCAACACTTATATTCCCTTGAACTCCATCTCAACACCCTAGCTTAGTTGACTTGTCAAATAGTCAACTCCAAGGCATGAAATGGGACGAATGGTCAACACACTTGGCATGAACAATTTCCTCCACTCTAGCTCACTTAACCCAATCCAAGCTACTCCAAGATGCACCCAAACATCCCTACCTTCCATCTCAGCATCTCTTAATTGGGTTGACTGGTCAAACGATCAATAAATGCTCATTTGAGCTTGAATGATCAAACAACTAGGAACCCTTCACCTCTTCCTTTATAGATCATCCTAGTCATCCAAATTCATTCCAGAATGTTCCTAAAGGCCTCCCCAATAGATCCCAGTCGTTCATTTTCCTTGAGAGAGCCAGGTGGTCCCCTCCCTTGCAAAAGGGACAAACCATCGCTTTCACCTACACATCCCACTCCCTCTGCCTCCTAACGGCCTGGGATAGATGTCTACCCTCTAAGAAATGCCTCTAAGTAATCCCATCCATCCACAATAACCCCAGAACTTGGAATAAAGAAAGTACGTGAAACCTTGATTCAACCCTAATACACAATTCATTCTCTCCCTAGCCATCTTCAAAAGCATTTGGTGTTACATTTTGCTCTCCCAGATTTTCCTGCACATTTCCCCGGTTCCTCTTTTCCATTTGGAACCTATCGTCAGTGAGAGGAGGAGGTGATCGAAAGCATTACTGTCCAAACTACATCAACTCTCCATCCAATTATTTTCAATCTGAGTTCTTCTGAAGATTTGTAGTGGGGCTCCATATGAAGAGAACATGCCTTCAAACTCTTCCTAAAACCATCTCTGTAGAGATAAATCTTCAACCCAAGATTTTATATAGGTTTATAAATAGAACCTTAAGGACTATATAAAACACGTCATGAACTATTTCACAGTGCTCCTATAACCCTTCATAATAATCTCGTGTTTCAAGCCATTTGATTCATCATAAAAGGAGTTTAAAGGAATTTTTAAGATGAGGGCTTTCTAGGTTTGCATATGAGGAAGATAAAATTGAGGCCGTTTAAAAGTTTCTGTTTGATTGAATGGTTGGGATTTCGCCATCTACCAGCACAGTTAGATTCATCAAAAGGCGGAACCACAGGATATAACCTCGCCCATTGATCTCATCCCACGTGCAATCAAATGACTATGATCCTACATTGACGTAGTTAAGTGATTAACCACGCCCCGTCACGTGGTGAATCCTAGCGCTGCTCGCATGTAAAATGAGACTAATGCTGCTGCCGCCTGCACTGTTCCAATTACACGTTGCTGCATGTAAAGCCCCCGCCGGTTTAATTTTATTAAAAAAACTTAATAAAAAAATGTATTTATTTTATCTATATAAACTTCAAAAAATTATAACTAAACAAATACTTAACTAGATTTAATAAATAAGCCTCCATTTTCTTAGAATAAAAATCTCTTTAATTAAAAAAATAAAATTTTATTAAAACAGCTAACATATACAAAATAATTTCATTTATATAATGAAATGCATTAAAAATGTATATAATATTGAAAGAAATGTGAAATTCAGGAAGTGAGAAAGGATTTTGTTATGCTAGAGCCGGTGGACCGCCAAAGTGAGATTATGATATGACATGTGATGTTATGCCGAAGCCAGTGGACAACTAAGATAAGATTCTGATATGATATGTGTTATAATGCTAAAGCCTAAGGGTTATTTTGAAAGTTACTATAAGACATTTGTTTATATTTTAGTTTCAGTACAGTTCATTGGTTAATTAAATGCATTCAATATTAATATATATTTTAGTTCCAATTTTTTATACAGTACTTCAGTTTATTATTATAGTACAATATTTTTCAGTTCTTTTTAATTATTGATTTTTGTTTTAGACAATGATAGCCTACTGAGCTGTGTTAGCACACTCCTACTTTTACTTTTTTTTTAAATCAAGGGTAAGGAGCGACCTGAGTAGTTTTGAATAACAAACTCGAATCTGTGTTGTAGGTATATTTTTATTAGTTTTAATTTTTGTAGACTTGACTTTTATTTTATTGTGTTGTCTATTATCAAGCGTTGTTGTAAATATCTCAAATTATACATATATTTTTGGATGATAAATAAACAATTATTTTAACATTCATTAGTCTTCCGCTTTATTTATATTCAATAGTAGCTCTGTGGTGTATTTAAATTGAAAATTTTATTTCATTACTTCTCCAACTAGATCTTAGGGTTTGTCTTCCCACAATCGAATACCATATAACATATATGATATCAGGTCATATCGAGTCGTGATAACCATTATAAAATATATTTTTTAATAGCCACAAACTAATTAAACTTTAATTGTATTAATTAAACACTACTATATAACTTTATTTGTATTATTTAAATATAACCTTCCATGTATTATTATGCTTCTACCCAAACTTAAGCTTCATTCATGGTGACTCTTACTACTTCAAATGACTTTTTAATTTTTATACTTAAAAAATAATGAAACCATCCCAAACAAAGCCATAACGAGACTAACAAATTAAGTTAATGACACCAATCTTATTACCAAATATTCATAATAATCAAATATAAATTTAATAATAAGCATATATTCATCCAAATTCAATAAAAAAAAAAGGCTACGGAAGATGGTATGTTATGCTAGGAGGTGACATATGCTAAAAACCCGCAGCAAACATCCTATCAAGATACATAAAAATATATTTGCTATTACATTTAATTATTCTTCAATTTAAAATAAAATAAGATTAAAATAGCAATACTCATGTTACAAAACCAAGGCCTCTCAAGGATGTTAATCCGCCCAATCAATTTATTTAATTTTCCAATCTTGCGAAACACATGCAAATGAGCATTCAAAATTTTATTTTAAAAGGGCCTTTCATATTATTTTTATTTTTTAAAATTTTATTTTATTTCTGTTCTTATTTTATTCTTCTATATATGTATTAATTTCATAAACAAAAAAGAACACATCACAGCTCTTCTTTAATTGCCCTTTCCTCGAATTATTTTTAAAATATTAAATAGGATTTGAAAATATTTTAATAGTAATAGAAATAGAAAAGCACCACATTAATTATCATAATAAAAAATTTTAATATCTTCAAACTTTGTAGATTTTTGTTTTATAACTCTAAACATTTTATCATCTCCATCATCCTGATGCAAATTACATAACAATATCTGATACAATTTTTATTCGAGCTTTACCATTTCATTTCATCAAAAATCAAACAACAACAACAACAACAAGCCTTTGTCCCACTATGTGGGGTCGACAACATGAATCCTTTTTCTCCATTGTGTCCGGTTCAAAGTCAAATTCTCGTTTAAATCTAATAAAGAAAGATCATTTCTAATATTTTCTAACCAAGTCTTTTTAGGTCTACCTCTGCCTTTCTTAACATAAGTAAAATCTAATACCTCTACTTTCCTAACTGGGTCATCGGAAGGCCGCTATTTTATGTGACCAAATCATCTAAGGCGACTCTCTCTAATCTTATCCTCCACTGGAGCTACTCCAACCTTTTCACGTATATGCTCATTTCGTATCCTGTCTCTAAGAGTAAATCCACTCATCCACCTGAGCATCCTCATCTTTGCAACACATAACTTAGTATTGTGCTTCTCTTTTAATGGCCAACATTCTGCACCATAAAGCATTGCAGGTCTCACCACCATCTTATAGAATTTTCCCTTAAGTTTGAGGGGGACTTTTCTATCACACAACAAGCCCGATGCATTCCTCCACTTCAACCATCCAACTTGAATTCTACTGATAATATCCCCATCTATTTCACCATCACTCTGAACAATAGATCCAAGATATCTAAAACGTGCACTCTTATTAATGACTTGATCGCCCAAAGTCACAATACCCTCACTAGGTCTATTACTACTAAAATTACACTCCATATATTCAATTTTAGATCTACTCAAGCGAAAACCTTTAGACTCTAAGATTGATCTCCAGACTTCAAGTTTACCTTCAACTCCCTCTCTAGTCTTGTCAACAAGAAGAATATCATCAGCAAAAAACATACACCAGGGTACATCCTCTTGTAAATGTCTAGTGAGAACATCCATGACTAAAGCGAAAAGATATGAGCTTAAAGCTGATCCTTGATGTAATCCAATCGAAATAGGGAAATACTTGGTCAAACCACCTTGTGTTTGAACACAAGTAATAGCTCCTTCATACATATTTTTAATGATTTGAATATAAGCATTATTAACTCCTTTCTTTTCAAGAACTCTCCATAGCACTTGTCTTGGAACTTGATCATATGCTTTCTCTAAATCAATAAATATTATATGTAGATCCTCCTTATTCTCCCTATATTTCTCCATCAAACCTCTCAATAAATGTATGGCTTCCATAGTAAACCTACCAGGCATGAATCCAAATTGATTTTGAGAAACATTAGTATCACGCCGCAACCTACGCTCCATAACTCGCTCCCATAGTTTTAAAGTGTGACACATTAACTTAATTCCTCTATAATTCGCACAATCTTATGCATCACCTTTATTCTTATAAATAGGAATCAATACACTCATTCTCCACGCATCTGGCATCTTTTTAGTCTTCAAAATAATATTAAAAAGTTTAGTTAGCCAAAAAATTTCTTCATCTCCTAAGCATTTCCACATCTCTATTGGGATATCATCAGGTCCAACAGCTTTTCCACACTTCATTTTCTTTAAAGCCTCTCTAACTTCGATTTTACTAATACGCCGATAAAAACAGAAATTTTTATTTTCATTTAGGATGCTAAGGTCACTAAAGTCAATTGTATTCTTACAATTTTCATTAAAAAGTTTATCAAAATATCTCATCCACCTTTGTTAAATATCATCTTCTAAGAAAAGTATTTTTTGATCTTCATCCTTAATACACTTCACATGAATTAAATCCTTACTACTCCTATCTCTTTGTTTAGCTAGCTTATACATATATCTTTCTCCTTCCTTAGTATCTAATCTATTATATAACTCATTAAAAACTAAGATCTTTACATCACATATTGCTTTCTTAGAATTCTTACATGCCTCTTTATATCTTTTCCAATTATCAAAATTTTTATATCTAAACTAATTTTTATAACAAATCTTCTTATTTTTTATCTTTTCTTGCACAATTGGATTCCACCACCAGCTATTTTTACTATTAAGGGTTTTTCCCTTTGATACTCCAAACACATCTTTTATAATATTTTTAATATCACTAGTCACTTTTTCCCACAAAACATTAGCATCCTCATGCACAAACAAAATCTTAGAATCTAAAATCTTATTCTCAAAAATATTTCTATTACTATTCTTTAAATGCCCCTATCTAATCCTAGAAAATAACTTTACTATATTTTTTATTTTCTGCCCCTTCATCTTAAAGTCTAAAACTAATAAACTATATTAAATACATAAACTTTCACTCGGAATAATTTTACAATCTAAACGATCTACTTTTCTTATAAGAAAATAATCAATCTGAATTTTACTATAACCATTCTTATAAGTGATGAGATGCTTATCTCTTTTCTTAAATAAAGTATTAGCAATTAAAAAATCATAAGCTAAATAAAAATCTAATATGATCTTACCACCTTCATTAATCGTTCCAAACCCATATCCACTATGAATGCTTTTAAAATCATTTACCTCTCTACCAACATGTCCATTTAAATCTCCTCCAATAAAAATTGTTTCTTCGAGAGGTATCTTTTAAACTAATTCTTCTAATTCATCCCAAAATTTTAATTTTGAACACATAGCCAAACCTACTTGAGGAGCATAAACATTTATAATATTAATAATCTTAGCATCAACAATAATCTTTAAATTCATAATTCTATCTCCAATTCTATTAATATTTATAATATTATCCATCAAACTCTTATCTATAATCACACCTATACCCTGTCTAGTACGACTCATACCTGAATATCAAACTTTAAATCCTAAACTATCAATCTCCTTAGCCTTTCTCTCCAACACATTTAATTTCCTGAATGCACAAAATATTTATCTTCCTATGAATTATAATATCTATTAATTTCATTAACTTTCCTGTAAGAGAACCTATATTTCAAATTCCTATCCTAATATTAGTATCATGGACTAGCTTCTTTGCCTACATCCATTCTTGATATGAAAACCCTTGCCTATTTAACACTACACCCGAGGCCAATGCAGCGGCCCTTGCACACCTTTCACTAAATTCAGGCCATACAGTATGTAGCTTCCAGGGAACGCCCTAGCATTAACATAATTTATTAAAAGATTCATGTCATAATTATTCAACAAGTTTTACACTAGCTATCAACTGCCTAACACAACCCTCCTTTTTTTTCATCCAGGACTTGGGACCTAGCAAAAAACAAAATGAGAGAAAAATAGTAATGAATGCGAATAATGATCACATCTAAAGTCTCCAAACGCCTTACAAATAACTAGTGAGAATTCTATTCATCCCGTATGTTGAAAGTCTTGCAAATCTGAAAAACAAGCAAATGACCAAATTCAAAATATTTTGAGATCAAAGCAAAGCATTCAATGGTATAATGTAAGATACTCTTTTGCTACTGCTTTGAAAATTTTGAACCAACCACAGGATATATTATCATATATGGAAAACTCTAACTAGCAAATAAGATGGGTATAAATAACCCAGAAACAGCATAATACAGTTTATTTCTGGCTTCCAGCTTCAACTGGATGAACGATTTCAGCTTCCAACGGCTCGGTGGTTTGAAATTGAGTAGGTTGGCTGGGTGAACCGTTATGGCTTGCTTGAGAAGTTTCTGCCCACCTTCCTCCAATTGCCATGCTCATCATCTCGTAAATCTTTCCTCCAAGCTCTCCTGGGTTATCCGGCTGCAAAGTACACCATTTAAACATAAGAAATGTTCAATGTGAAGAGCATCTGTTACTGGACTGGACAGCTCTATTACTGTGTAGCACTCCTGTCTTAGAGTGGTGTTTTCGCTACAATAAACATTCAAAACAGCCCTTCGACAACATCTTCATATTCACGTCGAGAATATATATATATATATATATATAAAGATAATGAAAACCTAATAAAAATAAGGTTTGCACAATGGCACTCACTGTAAAGCCACTAGCAATCAGAGCTGTGTCATACAGAAGATCAATTGTCCTGAGAGCATCAGGATCATCTGGGTAACTTTTACTAGCAACCTGCAAAAATAAAAGATTTTGAACTTGATCATCTTCAATTGATAAGCAATAATCTGGAATCATAGAACTTGATATAATAAACACTCATCCTATCACATCATGCTGTAAAGCAAAAGAAAAAAAAATGTAGGAAATAATGAAATTGTTAAACACGTGCTACAGACGAAGATTAAAAAAAAGGCCTGAATTAACATCTTTAGCAACAAACACATCATGGTGTTAAAAAAAACAATACAAATCAAGCTTAAACAGGGCTTTCATTAACAAAAGTTCAATTTCATCATTATATGATACATATCAGTAGAACTTGATGAAGTTCTAAGAATGCTGAGGATCAAGTTTTTTAATAGACAATAGTGAGAAGAATAGGAATCAAAATATATTTCAAGCGGAAAAAAAAAGACTACTTTTTGGCTGACAAATATGAAACAAAATACGCAACACCCCAACAAAACATAATTCAGAATCTGAAAGTTGGAGTTATTCATTTGAAAAGCCTATTAAAATTGCTAAATTTTAAAAATCTTATTATATTTAGGAGATTATTTTCGCTTCCAAAATTACATGATATGTTCAGACAAAACAAATAGCCTAAGCTCTCCGAACATGTGAAGTCTTACTTTCAGATTTTTAATAATTGGATGCTCCGGATTAATTTCAAAAACTCTCCTCGAGCGCATGAACTCAAGACTAGAAGTATCTCCAAGTGTCTGTGCTTTCATCAACCTGCAAACAATATCAGTAAACCTTCTGAAACCTCCACAAAGCAAAAATATGCCGAGAGAAGAGAATTATTCACCTCTCCATGTTGGCGGACCAACCAAATTTTCCACTAACAAGCACACATGGAGAGGAACTAAGACGGTTAGAAATCTGAACGCTTGCAACTTTGTCGCCCAATTGCTTCTTTATCCAATCACAGGTCTGAACAAATTCTTGCTTGATTTCCTTCTCCTTCTCCTCATCCTTATCCCCTATGGCAAAAAGAAGGGGAAATTTAAAACATAAGTGCTAAAAAAGAATGAATGAAACAGTAAAAAAAAAGTTGAACGCTTACATAGAAATTATCCAACGGAAAAAAAAAAGGAATGTCAAATTAAATGGGAGTGCACAATGCGCGAAAGAATTATTGGAGATTGAGGTAGCAAATGAGTAGAGTTGAGCTTAAGTCACCTCCAGAGCTTGATTAATTAATCTAGTTTAAGCTTGAGCTTGATTTTAAAAATTTCAATCGGCTCACAAACTGACTCATTTATTATGAAAAAAAAAATAATTTTGATTCAAGAAATTGCTATAGTAAAAATGGTAAAAAAGAGAAATAAAAAAAATTAATAATAATAAAGAATTACTTGATATAAAAAAGTGATATATAATTTTTAAATATTTTTAAAGACTTTATTTAAGTTTTGGAATACAAATGTATTAATATTTTTTAAAAGAATCGGCTTTGTGAGTTAACGAGTCAAGTAGGAATTAACTGAAGTTTTGACTTAGCTCATCGAGCTTGGCTCATGAGCCATTTATTGAGATGAGCTCGAGCCATCCCACGAGCTAGCTTGAATCACTCATACGCTTTTTTCATGCAGCTAGAACTTTTGCTAGAAAGCAGATGGAAGTCTATAAAGACTAGGCTAAGGAAGAACTCAGTTCTTTTTAATTTTTAACCTTTATCATCATACATTTGAATTAGTAGTTGGGATATAGAAAAACATTGATAAAACAATTGTAACTGACCCAGATCTAAATCCTCCTTGCTAATATCAACAAAATTCTTTTCCTTGTAGGACTTCAGATTCTGGATAGCAAGTTCGTCCATGGGATCAACTAAAAATAGAACCTGCAAGAAATAACACAATCATAGAAAACATAAAATTAAGTTATTCATAGAGATTGAAAACAATCCTAATGTCTTGACATAATTCTACAGATCTTGGAATCCATTTTAGCTAGAAATTACCTCAAAATCCTTCTGAGAAAGTTTCTCTAGGAAAGGAGCATTTTTTGCGCTCGTCAAGCTGTCCGCAGCAATGTAATAGATATCTTTCTGTTCTTGCTTCATACTCTCCACATATTCATCTAAGCTGATCAACTCATCCTCACTTTGAGATGAGAAAAATCTAAGAAGCGGTGCAATGCGCTTGTGGTTTGGATGATCTTCGATGCATCCCAATTTCAAAAATTTGCCAAAATTATCCCAAAATTTATCATAATCCTGAGATATATGGAGGCATGAAACAAAAAAACAGTTAAATGCTTAGCAAAATAAAATGCAACTAGGTTGTAAAACTATTCAAATTAACACAAATTACTCTAGCTTTTAGTTCAAGGAAAAACTATATGCTTACATCTCTGTTCTCACTAAGTGAAATTCCTAATATCATATCAAAGGCCTTGCGAACTAGCCGTTTCCTCATGATCCGCACCTAGGCATGTGAAAGAATGCAGTAAGTTAAGGTAAATACATAAACACAGCCTATTATGAAAATCATGTTAGCATACTTACAATGCGGCTTTCTTGAAGGATCTCACGTGAGACATTCAGAGGAAGGTCATTTGAATCCACAACGCCTTTCACAAAGCTCAGATATCTTGGAAACTATTTATATAAATAAAATTTGTTTTAGCAACCCATAACAAAATATAGCAATCGTTTTGGGTAGAAATAATTTGCTCACCAGTTCCCCATCAAAGTCATCTGATATAAATACGCGTTTAACATAAAGCCTTATGTTCTTTGTTTTTGTATTCAACATATCTTCTTTTTTCACAGGAGGCACAAACAAAATGGACCTGAACTCCACCTCTCCCTGCAATTACAAAGACGTCTGTTATATGAAATCAACTAGAAAGCAATACAAAAACATCAAGGCGCCATAAAAAGAAGTTTAAATTTTGCATACAAGAATTTCTTTCATATGGGCATTTGAATCCTTCAAAAAGCAAATACAGTTTTCAAATTCGTCTTTAAAAATGACTAAATGCTGTTTTGTTATTTATAAGGAAATATTTCATGAAAATTCGCAGGTATTAATTTGTAACTATCAATAAGTGTGAAGCATATGCTTCCATTTAATCAAATTTTTTGGACTTCAATGTTTTCCAATAGCCAAGAATAAATGTAAATGACAGCATCACAAAACCCAGGGGTTTCAAAATCAATCACCATAACTCAGTGAAAGTTTAGCAAGGCTTCACAAAGCATCACTAACATAAGTGCATACGAGAACGATAATATGTAAAAAGAAGGCAGCTCCTAAAAAACGAAAAACCAAAAAACCCTACATAGCATGTGTTTGCATAGCATATTCTAGCTCTGAGTTCTATATTTAAACTATCAAATTAATATACTTCCTTAGTGACTCTTTCTATTGCAATTTAATGAGTCTAATGAACTTTAAAATTGTTGAGCCAATAAAACTGTGCCGTTCAAGGAAGAACAGCGTCAATACCATTACTATTATTTAAAAAAGGGCTTGAAACTTTACCCTCAATTCCATCTCCAAACATTAATCTTTAAAGAATCCAAAATAGTCAATTTTTCAAAACCTCAGCTTGATGGAAATTCCAATTAGACTCGCAAAACAATCTCTTACAAAATATTTGCGATTAAATAAATCTTAGAAATTCCTTCTTTTCAGTATGATCATAATCAGTTTTACCTAATGCATGCTCTGACTCTTACTCCCTTTTTCCTATTTATTTATAGCTAAAATTTAATAACTGCAACATTCATTCCATGGCCTAAAGAGAAGAGAGCCAGCACAGCTTCATCATTTTAGTTGTGTTTACCATGCTAAACTAATAATGTTTAAGCATTGAGAATCCATACATTTTTTAAAAGTATATCATAAACTTCAATTTGGTCAAAGTTCATGTACATGCATATGACACGTCCTGTCATCTCAAAATAAAGAGCCAACTATTTCGAATTCAAAGAGTCAGCACAAGGAAGGATAACATTCCATCTCTCCAATGCACTCCAACCATGAAAAAAAAAAAATTTTGATTGCATAAAGTAGTTTTTTTCCTGAATTGATTATCTAAAAAACTTGCATGTATTTGAATCCATAAAGCCAAAAAAACACTTAAATTCTACTAATCAACTTGGAAGACAATAGACGCTCTTGAGTGTGAATGTTTCAAGAGCACACTAGTTTCAGTTCAGAAGGAAATTCCCTAGCTTGTCATCAGAATTCCAAAGGTGTGCCCTCAGATATAATTAAGTAAACCAGTAGATATGTTGATCCCATGTGCAAAAGTTGAATGCATACTACTATCTCAACAAACCTTGCTATGCTAAATTATTTAAATCAAATTTCTATTTTATGGGAAAACAACGGACTTTCCAACTTGCAAATGACAATATAGTGATATATAACATAAATCGAATAGTTTGTGTTTGTCGGTAACACAATAATTTCTTTGCAAAGCTAGCTGAAAAAACTTTAAAAAGAAAGCATGACATAAAAAGCACCTCTGTAGTAAAATGTGAAGAAGCCAAAGGATCTAAATATTCATTGAACGTCTTCTTGTAGAATTCATTGTACTCATCCGTTGTAACATCTTTAGGATTGCGAAGCTGGAAAAACATGCTAGCATTAGCATATAAAGTTTGCTTGTAAGGAAGAAAAAACAAGAAAACATATAAATGGAGATTAGATACTCTAAGAGCACTAACCCATATTGGCTGCGTCTCATTGATAAGTTCCCAATCCCAATATTTCTCAATAACCTTTTTGGTCTTCTTTTTCTTCTGCAGATCAATATGTGTTTGTTATCAATCTATAGACAACTTTATTAAATCTATGGATAACAAAACAATAACTTAGAATTCTGTTAATAGTACCTCAACACTACCATCTTCTTCTGCATCCTTTTGAGCTTCTGTTGGCTCCTCCTCAATCTCAACCTGCAACATAAGTATAATCAAGTATAATCAAGAAAAATTAACAAGACCTTTCATAAGAATTTAGGAACCTCAAGAAAAACTTCAACAAATAGAAAAAGCTCAATACAAACCTCTTTAGTGAAACCTTTCTCTTTCCAGGTATAAATTGGAAAGGAGACAAACTGAGAATAATTCTTGATAAGGCTTTCGATTCTTTCAGGATGAGCAAATCCCTTGTCATCACGCTGATATTAGAATAAATCAAGATAAACATCCAAACACAGCCTTTGAAGTACTTATTCAAATTAGACACAAGAAAAGCATGCTGCTGCAAACCTTAAGATATAATGTAATGCGAGTTCCTCTTGGGATAAGTTTATCCTGGTCTGTCTCCTCCCTTATTGTATAAGAGTTAGCATTAGCTTCTCCTTCCCAAACAAACTGCTTCTCCGATTTTGGACTTTTTGTTGAAACAACTACCTGTTAATGACATTAAAACAGATCGTGCATTCATCTAGTTGCTAGCAATGTTTGGAAGAGAACAAAAGTGCATAGAAAGTGGGGCATATCAATAATCAGTTTAAAGTCGAACAGAATTGATCATATTAAAATTAAATGATATAAACAGACTAATGAAAATAGCTCATGTGGGAATGCCACTTGCCTTGCAAAAAGATAGAAAGCATTAAGATCCTGTAAAAAAGATGAGACACAAAGAATAAGCATACCTTGTCAGCAACAAGGAATGCTGAGTAAAATCCAACACCAAATTGGCCAATTAAATTGCTGTCAGCACCAGCTTCCTTACTATCCTGCAAGAGAAAGGGCGGCTAGCTGTTTAAAACCACATTCGAAGTCAAAGCATATCCCATCATTTTAGAAAGATAGAAAAAACTAAAAAAGTTGCTCCTTTTCATATCCACAACCTTCAATGCCTTGAAAAACTTTGCTGTTCCACTCTGAGCAATAGTTCCAAGACAATCAACAAGCTCTTGCCTCGTCATTCCAATTCCAGAATCACTAGAAAGCAAAACCAATTTCAAAATGTTACTATGTCAATGCAATAACACTTAATTGTTTCAAAAAAAGAAACAGAAGAATCATTTTTTGATTTTGAGAAATTGAAAATTAATAATTAAAAGCAACAAATGCCACATAGACTGAAACTTCGAAGACTCACGTCAGAGTTATTATTCCATTGTCCTTGTCCGTATGAATGCGAATGTCAAGATCAACAGCATCCCTCAAAAGTTCAGGCTGAGTAACACTCAAGTAACGCAGCTTGTCTAGAGCGTCACTAGCATTACTGTGACATAAGAAAAGTCATTGAAATAAGTCTCCCCATGCGATCACCAGAGACTAAGTATTGCATGGTTTTTAGAAGGTAATATGAAATAACATATGACATAAGAAAGGCTTTGAAATTACCCTTCCTCCTATATGCCATTTAACTTACCTACAGTGATAATGTTCAATGAACAACATCAATCATTCAAGGGATGAAAGGAACATGACAGGGTTGCCACATTATCAGAACAGAGCAATAATATATTAATGTAGATGTTTATCAAAAGATGTAGCAAGATATTACTACACTAATTTCCATTGCATAAAAGCTTTATAAAATATTAAGAATTTACAGACCTAATCAACTCCCGGAGAAACACTTCTTTGTTGCTGTATAAGCTGTGAACTATGAGATCCATGAGACGACTAACCTACAAAACAGAACATAGATGAACAACATTTGTCAACCTAGCACTAATGTCCCGGAATGACAGATCAGGTAAATGACTGCAATAGTGCAATAGCTATCAACATATCAAAGCTGTAGAAATAGTATCATTTCTATCACTATTTAATGCTTTAGCTTGGACTGCAAACCTCAGCCTGGTACTCATATTTCTCAGATGGCGGATCAGACGAATCAGCTGCAGTTGCAGTTGACTCATGGAGTCTGCTGACTAGATTGCTATTTAAGGCCACTGAGCATCCAAAGCGAGAAGTTTTGGAAGCAGATAGCATTGAAAACCGTCGAAAGGATGATGGAAGATATTTGGATTCATGCTCCAAAACCTAGGCAAATTACAAGAAAGAAATAAAGCCAGGATATGTCACAGGTAAGAAGTTATATACGCTTCAAATATGAATGAACATGTGTCCCATTTGTATGAAATTAGGATCAATGAAAAAGCATGTTTGCTCTTGAACAGAGTAAGTTAATGCAGACGTATGTTTAGTCAGATAACAATGCCAAAAGGAATGCAATACAGCACCCAATAGATTTAGAGACCAAATAACTTGGGAAGGCAGCAGCCAGCAGGGCACAAGTATCAACCATGGAGGACAACTTACAGGGGCCTAAGTGTCACATATATCGAATACAAGCAATACCCAAGCCTTCACATTTTAATGGACAGGTCAAGCCTCCGATAAGTAAAATTCCGGATACCATTTGGCAAAATCATGCAATTACTATCAATTAACCACAGTAAACTTTAAAAAGGCTGAAAATTACAGCAAAGATAAAACAAAGGGAATGCCGGGCACCTCCTACAACCTCCTACAAAATCGATTCCAAGTTGTTAAAGACCAAGTTCTAAAGAAGACAGCGTTCATAGGAGATAAGGCAAAAATCAGCCTCTTTATTTTTTCTTTTCTTTCTTATGTAAGAATCGCCTCTGAGTGCTAAAATTTGACAAATTTTGTTCCGGTTTTTTGGAAGACTACATAATTGTCGTGAAACCTTCGATGTTTGGACAGACTTCCATGGAATGCAATGCCAAGTAGATTTTCTTCTCTTTCTTAAGAATATAAGAATCGCCAGTAAGAAACTTCAAACGGTTTTACAAATATTACATAATTCTGGCGCTTCGAAGAGATTTCCATGGAGATCAATGCCAAGCCGATTTTTTTTCCTTTATTAATTATTTAAGAATCGCCCCTAAGCACCAAATTGACAATTTTAATCCTACTTTTGTCAATATTACAAAATTTTGGCGATACCTTTTAAGGCTTCCAAGAGATTTGATCTCCGTGGAGATCAATTCCAAGCCGCCCAAATCACAATTTGAAGTTATAAAACCCAAGAAAAAAGCCATGAACGGATTTTACCGAGTTCTGAGCGGAAGGGAGCGAAGAGTTGTGTGGCGAGACGGAAAGAGCCAGCCAGCTATGAGGTGCGCAGCCACATGTGCGCACCGCTGCTGAAAGCGATCGCCTTGAAGCGCCAAGCATTCTCCCGTCGAGCTCCTCTCCTCCACTCCGTCACAAGCTTCCTTGGGTCGGCTCCTCGCAACCTCAAGCTTAGGGTTTAAGAAGGGTTCTTCGGACACCCCGAAGGTTCTAGAGCAACAAATTATTATCACAGCCCCGGAGAAATTATTATGTGTGAATATCGGATTTGAGTTATTTTTGAATTTCAATAAAAATATAATTTGTGGATAAAATATTATTGTGTATTATTAGATATTATTATGTATTATTATATATTTAGTTATCTATTGTTATGCATTAGCTAGTACACAGAAATATACAGTTAATACACATTAATACATAGCAATACACAGTATTATTATTATGTATTAGTGTGTATTAGTTGTGTATTATTATATATTAGCCAATACATAGCAATACATAGTAATGCATAATAAAAATTAGTAATATATAGTAATACACTAGTCAACGCGTCATATTTTTATCAGAGTCTGGACGTACGTCTACGCCCATTGTACGCACGTAATAAATTCCGGTAAATGAGTGGGGTCGCGAGTCATCTCTATTTAAGTTTGAGCTTGATTAATTAATCGAATTCGAGCTTGAGCTTGAGCTTTATTCTACATGTTCGTTCTGGCTCACGAGCTAGCTCTTTTATTATGGAAGAGAGTAAATGATTATGATTTAAATAATTATTATAAGAAAATGATAAAAATATGAGAAATTATAAGAATAAAAACAAAAAATACTTATATAAGAAATAGAGATATAATTTTTAAATATTATTTAGCAACTTTGTATTTGAAATCCTGAATTCTAATATATTTTAAGTATATTTTATATTAAAATTTTTCAAACGAGCTGGCTCACAAGCTTATGAGTCGAGTCGTGACTAGCTTGAGCTTGGCTTGTTAGCTCATCAAGCTCGGCTGACGAGCCATTTATCAAACCGAGCTCGAGCCAGCTCATGAGCCAGCTTAACTCACTCACACCCCTAATTAGAACTAAAACCAATATTCATTATAACAAAAAAGCAAAAAAAATTAGGATTTTTTTGTTCCAACTGTTGAATTCTGTTGGTTTCAAATGCAAAATGAAATACAACCTATTTAGAATGTCTACATACTATTTTTTCAATTATAAAATAAATTCATAAGATTTTTTTAAATAAAAATAATGAAAACTTTTGTATTATTACTATTGAGTGCAAAAATATTCATAATAGTATAATAAAAGAGTTTAACTTCTTAGATTTGTATGAAGAACAAGCATACATAAATAAAAAAATATATATCACAAGAGATAAAAGCTTTTTAAGTAGAACCTTCAAAAAAGAAAAAAATTATGGGCTTAGGCTATTTAAAATGATCTGCCTAGCATATGTCACCGATTATAATGTCGCATTTTCATGAATTAGCGATGTTGTTCATACAATGTAAAGTATATGAATTATAGAGAATGGATTATATGATGGAAATCGATAAAGCCTTGAGGCATTATAATTATCTTTAAAAGATGTTTGATTGTTTTTCTTTGATAAGTGATATGTGTGCCAATGTTTTTGATGATGGTGGATGATAGAGTCAATGTGCATCAGTGTTTGGGTCGACGACATACATCAATCTTATAGGCTATGACGTGCACGATGATTTTGACGACAATGGGAGACCAAGTCAACGAGCATGGTGTTTGTATAGAAGCTGCCATCAACCTTGTAAGTAATAACGTGCGTCGATGCTATTAATAATCATGTAAGATATTAGTCAAGCAACGATGTAGTCAGTTGACAATCATCCGAAGACCATGATTAGGTGATGTTGGTTATAAGATAATAGTTGGATGACAGTGATCGAGAAACAACATAAGAACAATAGTTAAGAAAAAGCAATTATTCACGATAATCAATGTATCAAACATTGGATGGAGCTCTAAACTTTTTGAACTTCTCCAATTTCAAGTCAAGATGCAAATCCCCTTGTTGTAAAGAAAGGTGGTTTATTTATAGTTTTTTTAGTGGCACTTTTGTAATTTTTGCCAAAGAGAATTAATTATCGTCTGTTATCGATCGTTTGAAAATAACGATAATGATCGTTAAATTTAAATTTCCCAAAAAGAATTAATTAGAGTTTTGAAATTTTGATTTTTAAAAAATTTGGTATGGGTTCTAAATCTCTTACGAGCGTAAGCACTCATAGTTAATTACATCATAGGAAAACCGAAGTTTCCTACGAATACTCGCGATTAAAATAACGGTAGAAATTTTATTTAAGGATTTGAAAGCTTGATGTCAAAGGAAGTAGAGATTGAAATTTTTAAATGGGATTGGTTCAAAATTGAACACTTATTTCTGGAGTCAAAAGAAGAAGGGTATGAAGCACCTGAGATTCTGAAATAGTTTAGAAGTGCCCTAGTATATCCTAAGTGTTGGGCTTGAATTTGATTAAAAGAGATTTGAATTTAAATGGTTGATTTTATTAGAAGGCGGGGATTAAATTTACAGAGGTTGAGGTCTTATATCCTGAGCCTGTCTCAGAACCTAAGTCTAAAATGGTTACTGAAAATCAGTAGCCCAAATTTAGCTAAAGCAATGTAAACCTGGACTTACCCAGGCCTGAATTAGGGAGCCAGCTAAATCACCTAAATTCTTCAAAACCATGAGTCTGATCTTTTAATTTAGAGTGGTAGGGATGTTGTATTATGTTAAGTTTAAGGAAAGTGGTGCCGACATCTAGAGTAGATCCTAATTGATCCATTGACTTATGCTGGGTATTTAATGCTAAAGCTAAAATGCAATTAAAATTTTGACTCATTTAAATATATTTCTAATGCAATGAATGCAAATTGACTCGAATGCTTAAATTTGAAATGAAGTAGTTTTTGAAAAAGACTTAAAAATAATTTTATCCTAGAGACTACACAACTTTTCCTTGACAGGACTGCACTCTAATAGGTCAAGTGGCCTGTCAGAACCAGCAGGAGGGGATGTGCCTAACAAAGAAGAGAAGTATTCAAAATATATTCATGAAAGACTCTTGATGGTCCCGGGCTTACTTCTTAAAGCATTAGAATTATTATGTTGGCTTAAATATTTTAAATTTAATTAAAGTAGAAAAGATTTTGATGTTCTCTCACGAGCCTCTGATCGGGTTCTAAGCTAAATCAAAGATAGACATGCAAAAAAATGCCAAAAATTACTAAAATTATGCAATCCTATATCAAAATCAATACATTAATTATAAATCAAATCAATTAAATTAATATTTAAATTAAAAGTCCATGTGGTAAGTGCCACTTAATATTACAACCCAAGGTCTGAAGAAAAGTAAAGTGGCTGAGTACCACTGACAACAACTTGAATTCTAATCTTAAGACTCAAGTGACTTTGAGAATGGGTCTTCTCATTCTTCACTTCTTCATCCCTTTGCAGGTTCCTTGGATCATTGGATCTGGATATCAAAATGAAAAAAAACTCCCCCTTTAAAGGGGTGTTATCTTTTCCCTTTAGATATTTTAAAATCATCCTAATTTGGATCTCCAAATGGAGAGAGACTCTCCCCTAAGGGATGTCCCTTCCTCTTTGGATTCCAAATTGGATGTTAAACATCCCATCTCAAATCACTTTGACATTTACAACTTGATACTTGAATTATATTACATTTGAATAAAATTAAAAATCTAGACTCGAATAACCTGCAGGGTTATCTTAAGCAATTAATATTGAAATCCACATCAAATCTCAAGCAGTTAAATATTTTAAAATGCTCAAATCATAGCCATACTTGGCCATGCTCTTTTTATTTTAAAGGGGGTCTTAAACATGCGTAGCACCTGCATAAAACATTATTAATTTAAAGCTTAATTTTTTTTATTTTGCCCCTTTTAGCTTTTAAATATCATGTATAAGTATGGTCACCTATATAAGATTGAATTAGTATAAATCTCTCCTAACCTAAGGGTAATCTATCGTCCAATCAAATCAATTCATAAATTACATTAAACTTAAATAAGTAATCACATTAAGTAGTTATATCAACCAGCATGCAGTGAAAGCTTGAAAAATTTGGCACTCAACAACAGAAAAGTAAAACACCGACCTAGCCTAAGACTAGAGTTGGTTATCCTAGCAAACCATCTAAAGTGTATGAGACCTACTGTGTGGTTTGGATATATCCTATATAGGGTAATTAGTTAAAGTTGTTTAAAGTTCTGGTTGGTTGAAATGCTTAAGGGAATATTTAATTAAAGTTTAAATATTAATGATTTGAGATTAATTTTAAAGTATATTTTTTAATGTTAAGTGACTACCATCTTTGTTCCTCACCGAGGTCATGAAGTTTATTTCACCTTTCTTGGGGCTAATTTAATAGCCTCGTAGGCCTGTGTTACCTAGTGGTAACCGTATAATTAAGTAAATTTAATTGATTAATATTTGAAAGTTATTGAATTTCAATTAGGATTAATTGGTTGCTAATTTTTATTTAAGATCTGAATTAATTTAAATTTGCTATCAACTAGTTCGTGGCGTTGTGCCACTAAGCTCGAGGAACAAAGTCTCCCACAGCCCGGAGTCGTCCATCCTAAAACCTTAGTTGATATGATTATATTAGGGTTTTTAAATTTTATTGGATGATTAATAATCAGTTAATTTTAAGGTTTTAATACTCTATTAAATCCATTCGTGACGTTGTGCCATCAAGCTCGAGGAACCAGTCCTCCTTAGGACACTTAGCCCGACAGCTCAGAGTAGTCCATCCTAAAAACTTCTTCTTTGGAGTGGTTGTTATGTATCAAATGGTTGGCTGAGTGATTTAAATATTGACTTAATATTTTTTTGGAATTTAAGATTGATTCTCAAATATTAGAATTTTCTAGATTATTTTAATTATTTAATTAAGGGGTCAAAAGTTGACTTTTTTATTAAGCTTAAATTATAGAAATCTAGTATTTTTATAAAATATTAGACCTTAAGATGATCAGTTAGACTGTAAGTTTGTTGGAACTTGATTTTTCTACAATTAGTTATGAAGCTTTAAAGTTTTGACTTAATTTTGGCTTAAGTTTGACCGGATTGTTGACTTTTTCAATTTGATTGATTTCTTGTAGTTTAATATTTTTAATAAATCTTAGATTTTCATTTGAGTTCAATGCCTTTGAGTTTGATCAATTTGGAATTTTTTGAAATTTGTTATGATTTTTCAATGTTTGTGTATTTATTAAAATTATTAAATTGATTTAATTAAGGAGCTTTTATGATTTGAATTCAAATGAACTCCAAACTTCTTGAAGTCACCTCCAAAGATAAGAAATGACCTAAGGAGGGATTATTAGGTGTTTAAGAATTTTTGGAATTTTTAATTATTTTTAATGAATTAAATTAATTAAATATTAATTTTTACTTCAAATTAAATTAAACTTAAATATGATGTCAAATCAAGGGCTTTTAATTTTCTTAAGTTTAGGTTTAAAATCTGGTCAATTTGAGGTATTATATATAATTTTATGATTTAATTTTGATTTATTGTACTTTTTTGAATTTTTTAGATTCTTTAAAGAGCGGAATTTTGACTTGATTAATTTTTTGACCTAATAGGTTACAAATTGGGTGAAATTTGAACAGAAGGTATTAAATATCACTAGGTTTAATATTCTCAAGTTTCAACTGAAAGTTCGATAGGGATGTTAAGCCCTAGTGAACTAGTCCCGAGGCTAACCAAGAGAGGGGTGAATTGATCATTTAAAAATTTCACAACAACAATGAAAATCTTTTCGATACTTAGCAGTGGAAATAAGTAATCAAGAACGAAAAGATCAATCACAGATATTCACCTAAACAGTTAATATCAGTAAAGTAAAGTGCAAAACTGAATCAGAAAAAGCAAACTATATTTTATAGTGGTTCGGTCAACTTGACCTACATCCACTCCCCAGAGCCTCCCCTTCGGGTATTGCACTAAACAGAAAGTGACTCTCCTTTTGCTCCCTCAGCAAGGCGGAGAAGCCTGTACAACAACTCCTTTTCACCATACGGTGAGGCAGAGAACCCGACCTCCTTTTGCTTCCTCCTGAAGCAGGCAGAGAACCTTCAAACTCCTTTTGCTTCCACCTGAAGCGGGCAGAGAACCCTCGAACTCCTTTTGCTTCCACCTGAAGCGGGCAGAGAACCCCGGATCTTCTTGCAAACGATCCTCCCACAATGAACACCGACTAGACGAAAGACGACGAGCGGAGAAGACGGCTCTGATCCGTGCTTGGAGTAACCTTAGTGAATCCCTCACTAACTCCCCCTCACTAGATCCTCTCTCTCTCCCAACTCTCTCTCTCTCTCTCTAGGGTTACTCTGGGAAGGAAGGTGGTAAAAAAAGATTTTTCTTATTTCAAGAAAAAATTCTTTTATAGGAGGGCTTAAAATTTGCCCTAAATCTCAATTGGTCGGCCAAGATCGTCCAGGACGATCGATAGATCATCCTGTACGATCAGTTCAAAATCAGTTGTTTCAGCCTGGACGATCTGGCTCTTCTGGATGATCAGTAGAAAAAATTGTTCATATCGTCCCGTACAATCCTGCGATCATCCGGGACGATTAGTGCAAATCGAGGAATATCGTCCAGAAGACAGTTCGGGTCGTCCAGAGAAACTTGTGCTAGACGACCAAAAAATGACTTGATCGTCCAAGACGATATGGGTATCGTCCTGTACGATTAGTTCAAAAAGTGCCCAAATCGTCCTGAACACAGTTCGGGACGTACAGCTGAAATGCACTAGACAATCATGATCGTCCGGGACAATCCTGCGATCGTCCAGGATGATATGATTGTATCAATTAAATATTAATTGGATTCCTTAATTACCAGACTAATTTAGGCATGATTGTACTGAATCGTCCAGGACGATACACATATCGTCCGGGACGATCAGACCAAATAACTTAAAATAAAAACTTGCCTAACTTGTTCTGGCGGCTGAGAAGTTCTGATTTGAGCATATCGTCCCGTACGATCCAAAGATCGTCTAGGACGATCTGCTTAATCAGACTCACTTAACTTGGTCACCCGAATTAGGGTTTTTATTTTTGCTAGATCATCTAGGACGAGGTGAATATCGTCCAGGATGATTCGAACAAAAAATGAACAGAAACTCTAATTCACTCAAGCTCTCCCCCTGAGTGTGTGTGTGCAAGGTTACTTAGCTCGGGGATCAGTTACATTACAATTGACTCAATAAAAAGAAAAATCATACATTTGACACACTTGGACCCGATCTTGAGTTGGCTTGATTTGCTCGTGATCTCTTGTGCCTGAAACGGGTTAGCCAAGCAAAACACACTGGAAATATGTTTGTCATCATCAAAACCAGATTTGTAATAATCTCCCCCTTTTTGATGATGGCAAACATTTATACAGTAGTTTGAAAATAAAAATAAACAGGAGATCGAAAAATAGATATATTTTTTTCAAATTTTTATTTAACAATCAAACTAATATAAAAAATATAACACATAACAAAAACTGAAATGACTACAACTGACTCCCCCTTTTGACATCACAAAAAGGAGGAGGGTAAAATAGAACACAGAAATACAAGTACAACACATAAAAGAGAACAACTACAAAATAGAAAATTAGAACGGAGGCGAATCCTGATCGGAAGAAGGAGGTGGCGGTGGTGGGTTGAAGTAATGGTGAATGGCCTGAAAGTGGGCTCCAATCCAGGCAATGTCCTGGTCATGCTGTTGTTGCTGCTGCGCAGCATAGTCAGTGAAGCGCTGGATGTCTTCGGCGTGTCGCTGCTTATGGGCAACCACATAGGAGTCAAATCTTGCCTCCCACTGATCGAAGCGCTGCACCAGGTGGTCAAAGGGAGAGGCAATGCGAAGGGGAGCAGGTGCCTCTGGTGCAGCAGGAACTGGAATGGCCTCTTCCTCCTCTTCCTCAACATCCGGGGCGGGCTTCGGATGTAGTCGGGTGCTGTGTAGGACATGGAAGACATTATTGGTGAGGAAGGAAGGAGGAACATCTAGAGCTGCGAGATATTGCAGGTCATATTTGGTTTCGAGGGCATAGGCAATGATGTGTCCTAAGGCTAGATTTGGACAACGGCGATGACCTGGATCCCGAATGGTGGTGAGGTGCTCGAGGTATCGGATAATAAGGTCGGTGGCATTAAATTCCCTATGGGCCAGGATGTAGTAGGTGGTCAAGGACAAGAGTGGGGTGATGTGAATTTGATCCCTCGCCTTTGGAATGACGGAGGAACGAAGAACATGCTGAATAGTCCGAGTGTCCTTAAGAAGTGTGGAGCATGCATTGTCATGATAAGGAGCATTTGTATTGCGAAGGAAATGATTGGCGACACTCCAATCATAGTCTGGGTCGGTGATAAGGGTGTGGAGTTTGTCGCCAGTGATAAAAAGTTGGAGAATGTTATGAAAGTCCTGGTAGGTAAGTTCGACGGGGCGCTGATCTACATAAGAGCGGAGGGTGGAGTAATCAGCCAAAATCCGTAAGTTTGCAAAGAAAATGTGAAGAAGTTCCGAGCTAAAGGGAAATGCGAGAGTCATGATGAAGGTGAGGGAGGTGTGTGCGAAGAGGTCAAGGACAGGATAAGTGAGAGTGCGGGGATTTATGATTTTCGACGGTGTGATCCCCACTTTGCAATATCGCTCGTAGGCAACCTGATCGGCTGCATTGGGGAAGTGAGGATCAACAGGTCCCCGGGAGGAACTGGCACCCTTTTGACGGGACCGTTTGCCATCAGCCATTAGGAATCAAAAGTGTAAGGAAGTAGAAGGAGGGTGGAAGAAAAAGGTGTGGAAAATCCTTAAGAAAACTGCTGTTTATATAGAAAACGGCCTGATCGTCCTGTACGATCGCGACATCATCCGAGACGATATGGGCATTTATGATGTCCTGGACGATTGGTCAAAAAGGTGGTCCGATCGTCCAGGACGATCAGAGATCGTCCAGGATGATTAGACACAGGCGATCGTCCCGAGGAGTCAGGCTAGACGACCGTTGACGAAACATATCGTCCATGATGATTAGGTGGATCGTTTGGGACGATATGCAATAAATATGTCGGACGGGCCGAATTCAAATCGTCCAGCGGCTTGACATGCGGATCATCCAGGATGATAAGGTGGATCGTCCAGGATGATGGCCAATAATTGGTGCAATATCAGTCGTTTGATCAGATCAGGAAGATATGGATCATATCGTCCAGGACGATGTAAGGATCATCCAGGACGATCACCAATAATTTGAGTTTTTCAGCAGCAAGAGCAGTGTGGGGATGATTTTGAATGAATTATCCAGGATGATGTTTGGATCGTCCAGGACGATAGGGGTATCATCCAGAACGATGTGAAGAAAATAAAAAAAGATGGATGATGAAGATGACCGATCAGGATCCCAAAAATACAACCATGAAATCAAAATAACACAAAAATGAATAAAACTCAGAAAAAATATGCAAAAGCAAAGATTTTTTTTTTTGATCAAGCTGCTCGAGTAAATCAGAATTTTTTTTATTTTAGATTCAAAAACCAATAAGAAGACGATTGACAGCGCTGAAATCCAGAAAAGGTTGGAAAAATCAACTTTCGTAACTCCGACCCCGGGCACCTTATCGATGCAAACCTCTTTCAAAACAAAAATCCGATTCAGAAGAAAAGAAATTAGATTTGAAAAGAGATTCTTTCAAGCCTCGTTCCAGAAAAATACCTGATATAATAGTGTTACATGATGTAGCTCAATGTCCCCTTTTGTAACATAGTCCCTAATGAAGTGATGCCTTATATCAATGTGTTTGGTCCTAGAATGTTAGATTGGATTCTTAGAGATATAGATGGCGCTAGTATTATCACACAGAATAGAAATTGTGCCAACAGGTACCCCTAAATCCAAGACTTGTTGCTTCAACCAAAGAACTTGGGCCACACAACTCCCTAAGGCAATATACTCAGCTTCAGCAGTGGAAAGTGCAACTGATTCTATTTTCTACTGGACTAGGAGACTAACGACTGTCCTATGAATTGACAAGTCCCAGAAGTGCTCTTTCTATCCACCTTATACCCTACAAAGTCAGAATCAGAATATCCAATGATCTCAAAAGAGGTGCTGTGCCTAGGGTTCCAGATTCCTAGGTTTGGGGTCCCTAAAAGATATCTAAGAATTCTCTTAATAGCAGTCAGGTGGGACTCTTTAGGATCAGCCTGAAACCTAGCACAAAGACAGACACTAAACATGATATCAGGTCGACTAGCAGTCAGGTAAAGCAGTGATCCTATTATCCCTCTATACTTCTTCTGATCAACAGATTTTCCACTTGAATCCTTATCTAACTGAACTAAGGAGGTCATGGGAGTATTGATTGGCTTGGCTTTGTCTATTTCATATTTCTTCAAAATATCCTTAGTGTATTTAGATTAATTGAGAAAGGTTCCATCATCCGTTTGCCTTATGCTAAACCCCAAAAAGTAGAACAATTCTCCCATCATACTCATCTCAAACTCCTTACTCATTATTTTAGAAAACTCATCACATAAATATTTATCAGAAGATTCAAAAATGATATCATCAACATAGATCTGGATAATGAGTAAGTCATCCCCTATTCTCCTCAGAAAAAGGGTAGTGTCAATGCTCCCCTTAACAAACTCTCTTTCTAACAGGAATGTGCTAAGCCTCTCATACCAAGCTCTGGGTGCTTGTTTCAATCCATATAAGGCCCTTTTTAATTTGAAAATATAATTCGGATATTGGGAACTCTCAAAACCTGGGAGTTGTTCTACAAAAACATCTTCTTTTATTACCCCATTTAAAAAGGCACTCTTGACATCCATTTGAAACAGCTTAAATCCCTTATAACAGGCAAAGGCTAGTAGCACTCTCATGGCTTCCAATCTAGCTACAGGGGCAAAAGTCTCCTCAAAATCAATCCCTTCTATCTGATTATACCCCTTAGCCACCAATCTTGCCTTATTTCTCACCACCACACCAGAATAATTCATCTTATTCTTAAATACCCACTTGGTTCCCACAATACTTTGATTTCTAGGTCTTTCTACTAACTCCCTAACATCATTCCTTACAAATTGATTCAATTCTTCCTACATAGCTAAAATCCAAAACTCATCCGACAAGGCTCGATTGATGTTGGTGGGTTCAGTCATTGAGATAAAGGCAGAATGGTTTACTTCCTTCATAAGTCCATGCCTAGTCCTAACACCTTCAGAAGGGTCTCCTAAGATCAGTTCTTTAGGATGACTCGAAGAATATCTCCAATCTCTAGGCAACGTGGTTTGAAGTTCTACCCTTTCCTCCAGATTTGTATTTCCAACCCCTTGGATAACCTCAACAATCTCTTCATCTTCTACTTCAGATCTAGACTCCTTAGGATCAGATTCATCAAACACTACATGGGTTGTTTCTTCCACCACAAAAGTCCTCTTATTGAACACCCTAAAAGATTGCCCCACACTTGAATATCCTAAGAACACTCCTTCATCAGATTTGGGGTCAAATTTTTCTAAGGGTTACTTCCCGTTGTTCAGAATGAAAACCTTACAGCCAAAGACATGAAGGTGGGACAGATTTGGAGTTCTACCCTTAATGATCTCATAAGGTGTCTTGTTCAGTTTGACTCTCACATTCACCCTATTCAGCACATAACAGGTAGTGTTCACCGCTTCAGCCCAAAAGTATTTTGGAAGTGAATACTCGGCAAGCATAGCTCTAGCGGCTTCCACTAAGGTCCTATTCTTCCTTTCAGCTACCCCGTTCTGCTGAGGGGTTCTAGGAGCTGAAAAATTGTGACTATTCCCTTGATCCTCACAAAAACTTCTAAATCTTTCATTTTTAAACTCCCCTCTGTGATCACTATGGATGGTAATAATCTCACATCCTAACTTCTTCTGAATCCAAATAGAGAACAATCTAAACTCATCAAATTACTCAGACTTATGTGATAAAATTTTCACCCAAGTGAACCTCGAATAATCATCTACTATCACAAATCCATAGACTCTCCCCCCCAAGCTGGCAGTGCTAATGGGTCCAAAGAGGTCCATGTGAAGAACTTCTAGAGGTCTAGAGGTGCTAATGTCCTTAACAGAGTGAAAGGAGGACTGGACTTGCTTCCCTAACTGACAGGCATCACACAGGTGATCCTTAGTGAACTTAAGCTTGGGCACACCTCTAACTAAGTCCTTTTGGGTGACTCTCCTAAGGGTTTTCATGCTGGCATGACACAATCTCCTATGCCATAACCAAGACTCATCAGTAGTAGTTTTTAAGTAAATTGAATTATCAGATTTAATGCAACTTACATCCAGCTTTTAGACGTTGTTGATCCTTTGCCCCTGCAAAACAACTTCATCATTTAAGCTTAAAATACAGCCAGTGGGCAGGAATTTGATGTTGTATCCCTTGTCACAAAGTTGACTGATGCTCAGCAAGTTATGTTTCAGTCCATCTACAAGAAAAATATTATCAATCATAAAATTCTTTGAATCACCAATTATACCTGAGCCTACCACCTTCCTAGTGGTGCTATCTCTAAGTGTAACCTTGCCTCCAGCTCTGGCCTCAAGCGAAATGAACTGATTTGCATCTCCTGTCATATGTCTAGAACATCCACTGTCTAGGTACCACATGCTCTCACGAGGTCTTGTGTGAGAGCATACCTATAAAAATATCAAATGCCAGTATTAGGAACCCAAACAAGTTTGGGTTCCTTCTTATGAAAAGAAGAATGCAATGCATGCGTGCTGTGCTGTAAAACAGGTAATTTGGATCTCCACACCCAATATATACTACGGTGAACAGTGCATGTGTGGGAAATGTGTCCTAACATGCCACATGAAAAACATCTAACACCAGGAAAATGGTTAACTAATCTACGTGGGTGATAATACATCTTCCTAGATGTATATGAAACATGCTTTGATGAACTTGCAACAGATTTTTCAAAAGGTGGCGGTGCATAAAGCTGTTCAAAAGTAGGCTGTGTTTTGTTCTTTTCAAAAGCACTGATTTTCACTTTCAAAAACTCAATATGTTTATTTAAACTAGCAATTTCAAAAGTTCTTGCACTTTCATTACTTTCTAAATCACATACCATATCATTCAATTTCTTAAAAGCAAATTCTAATTCAACATGCGATGTTTTTAACAAATAATGCTCAACAGTTAAATTAGAATATTTTTTGTTCAACTCATCGAATTCATCAAGCAAAGACATGTGATTGGAATCAAGTGTGGAATGATTTTTAACTACAGAATCATGGTCTTTTTGCAAAGTCAAATAATCTAATTTCAGACTAGCATGAGTTCTCTTAAGCTTCCTATACGATGTATGAATTTTTTCAAAAACTTCAAATAATTGATCGTAAGTAAGCTCACATACCTCTTCCTGGTCCGACTGACCAGGGTGATCATCAGTCATCAGACACAAGTTTGTTTCTTCCTCTTCAGCTTCAGTCTCAGAAGAATAGGATGTAGAGTCTGCCCAGAACACCTTCTGAATCCGCTTCTTATCCTTTCTGAACTTTGGTTTCTCCTCACCCTTCTCCTTGCTTGGATGGGCTTTAAGTGTAGGACAATCAGCCTTAATGTGTCCAGGCTTTCTGCATTCAAAATAAACAGATTCAGATGAACCTTTAAAGTTTCTACTGGTCTTACCTTTATTCTACTTTTGAAAATTCTTATTCTTCTTCCTTAGAAAGCTCTTGAATTGCCTTGTGATTAAGGCAACATCATCGCTATCAGACCCGAAAGTGATAACATCTGAATCTTTGGCCTTTAGCGCCACTGTCTTCTCCTTCTTTCGTTCACCTACATCAAGTTGTCTTTGGTTCACCCCTTGCTCGTAAGCAATGAGTGATCCAAGTAAGCTGTTAATGGAGTAAGTATTTAAATCTTTAGATTTCGTGATAGCATTAATCTTAGCATCATAAAAAGCTGGCAAACATCTAAGAATTTTGTTCACTTTTTCGTAGTTAGTAAGTTCTCTACCTAAAGCATGCAAAGAGGTAACAATCTGAGTGAACCTTGTGTACATTTCTGAAATAGTCTCACTAGATTTCATACGAAAAAGTTTGTAATCTTGTAACATGATGTTTAACCTAGACTGTTTGACTTCAGTTGTACCTTCATATATTATACACAATCTATCCCAGATTTCTTTACCCGTTGTACAAGTAGAAACACGCATATAGTCCTCAGATTTTAAAGCACAAAAGAAATAGTTCAAACATTTTGCATTTAATTGTGCTAAATCACGATCATCAAACGTCCAATCAGCAAAGGGTAATTCAGTTTTCACATTATTAATCAATCTAAAAGGTGGTTCGTATCCATCCTTAACTAACATCCACATGCGATAGTCAATCGATTGAAGAAAAGTAGACATGTGTGTTTTTTAAAAATCAAACTGAATATTATAAAACAACGGTGGTCTTGTAATAGAATAACCTTCAGCAGTATTACGATTGTTACAGTTAGCCATGGATCAAATTCAAAAGTTTTTCAAAACTAGATTTTATGAATCCCGCTCTGATACCACTTGAAAGTTCGATAGGGATGTTAAGCCCTAGTGAATTAGTCCTGAGGCTAACCAAGAGGGGGGGGGGTGAATTGATTATTTAAAAATTTTACAACAACAATAAAAATCTTTTCGATACTTAGCAGCAGAAACAAGTAATCAAGAACGAAAAGATCAATCACAGATATTCACCCAAGTAGTTAATATCAGTAAAGTAAAGTGCAAAACTGAATCAGAAAAAGCAAACCAGATTTTATAGTGGTTCGATTAACTTGACCTACGTCCACTCCCCGGAGCCTCCTCTCTGGGTATTGCACTAAACAGAAAGTGACTCTCCTTTTGCTCCCTCAGTAAGGTGGAGAAGCCTGTACAAAAACTCCTTTTCACCACACGATGAGGCAGAGAACCCGACCTCCTTTTGCTTCCTCCTGAAGCAGGTAGAGAACCTTCAAACTCCTTTTGCTTCCACCTGAAGCGGGCAGAGAACCCTCGAACTCCTTTTGCTTCCACCTGAAGTGGGCAGAGAACCCCCGATCTTCTTGCGAACGATCCTCCCACAACGAACACCGACTAGACGAAAGACGACAAGCAGAGAAGACGGCTCTGATCCGTGCTTGGAGCAACCTTAGTGAATCCCTCACTAACTCCCCCTCACTAGATCCTCTCTCTCTCTCCCAACTCTCTCTTTCTAGGGTTTCTCTAGGAAGGAAGGTGGCAAAAAAAGATTTTTCTTATTTCAAGAAAAAATTCTTTTGTAGGAGGGCTTAAAATTTGCCTTAAATTTAACTGGTCGGCCAAGATCATCCAGGACGATCGATAGATCATCCAGGAAGATCGATAGATCGTCCTGTACGATCAGTTCAAAATCAGCTGTTTCAGCCTGGACGATCTGGCTCTTCTGGACGATCAGTAGAAAAAATTGTTCATATCGTCCCGTACGATCCTGCGATCGTCCGGGATGATTAGTGCAAATCAAGGAATATCGTCCAGAAGACAGTTCCGGTCCTCCATAGAAACTTGTGCTGGACGACCAAAAAATGACTTGATCGTCCAGGACGATATGGGTATCGTCCTGTACGATTAGTTTAAAAAGTGCCCAAATCGTCCTAAACACAGTTCGGGACGTACAGCTGAAATGCACTAGACGATCGTCCAGGACGATATGATCGTATCAATTAAATATTAATCCTTAATTACCAGACTAATTTAGGCATGATTGTACTAAATCGTCCAGGACGATACACGTATCGTCCGGGACGATCAGACCAAATAACTTAAAATAAAAACTTGCCTAACTTGTTTTGACGGCTGAGAAGTTCTGATTTGAGGATATCATCATGTACGATCCAAAGATCGTCCAGGACGATCTGCTTAATCAGACTCACTTAACTTAGTCGCCCTAATTAGGGTTTCTATTTTTGCTGGATCGTCCAGGACGATGTGAATATCGTCGAGGACGATCTGAACAAAAAATGAACAGAAACTCTAATTCACTCAAGCTCTCCCCCTGAGTGTGTGTGTGTAAGGTTACTTAGCTCGGGGATCAGTTACATTACAATTGACTCAATAAAAAGAAAAATCATACATTTGACACACATGGACCCGATCTTGAGTTGGCTTGATTTGCTCGTGATCTCTTGTGCCTGAAACGGGTTAGCCAAGTAAAACACACTGGAAACATGTTTGTCATCATCAAAACCAGATTTGCAACATCAACCCTATTGATTGTGTGTAGAATTTTTTAGAAATTTTCTAAGTTATCTAACTCTTATCCATAATTATTTTTTCTAGGTGACACTAGTTTTTAAATGGGTTTGAAATCAAGTGTGTCTAACCCTTACATACATCTAAAGACATCATAGCAATCATGTGTCCTAATGCGAAAAAGCATATCACAGTAATCACGTGTCCTAATGCAAAGTTTGCAAAGAATTATGAATTTTTAAATTTATAGGTCCAAAATGAACCCATACATTTGAAAATTCAATTCATAGAAATTCTGGTCAAATCATGACCCAAAAAAATTAGGGTAGGTTAAGGATTTCCCCTAATATAAGCCATCCAAATTTGAGGTCAATTTGACCATTGGATTTTGAAAAATTGAAGAAAAATAGAAAATTATTATCTCTATTTTTCTCTAAATTCAATGGTCAAAATTGTTTGAAATTAGTTTTAAAATAAAGTAGAAGTTAAGAGCTTTCCAATAAGCCTAAGAACACCTAATTTAGATTAAAAATAAAAATTTTATGAATTTCTAAAATTTTTGGGCATTTAATTAAAATTTTAATTCTATTTTGAGTCAAATCAGTCGTCGCCTACCATCGGATCCAATCATTGGCCATGATTGGGATGACGATGGTGCTGTGCCATGTTGCATGCCACACGTCGGTCTCTGGGCAATCCACTTAAACATGTCGAATCCTTAGATCTGATGTTCAAATTCGACTGCGGATAATCTGAAGGCTAGGAAACAGCCACGTCGCCCTTTGCCGTCATGCGTTGACCCGCGTTTGAATCCCGTCAGACAAATTGACCGTCTGACGCTCTATAGATCGACCGATCACACGTTAATCACGATCGGATGGTCAGGATTGCGCTAGAACCATTAGTTCAAAAATGAACTGGGAATTAAAATGCCCATAACTCTCAAAATACTCAACCAAACATCATGAAATTTGAAACATAGATTGATGGTAGCATAATCTTCTAATGCCTGGAGTTTGGAGGCTCCATGTACTATAATTTTGCGACAAGTTCAAATTGAAAGTTAAACTTAAAATCGACATAACTTATAATCTAGCTAGTGGATTTTTGACTTCTTAGGCTTATTAGAAAGCTGAAGATGTCATCTTCAACTTTGATTAAGACTCCAAGACCTAGATTTGGCTAGATTGGATGTTGTTCTTGACTCTCCTGATTCTCTCTCTAGACCCTCTCTCTTCACCAATAAGGGTTTGGAGGCTAGGATCTGGTGGGGGAAGGCTCGAGCGAGCTAAGAAGTATTTGGAGAAGCTTAAGAGAGAGTTTGTTTTTGGGCTAGAATAGCTCTAGAAGAAAGAAATGAAGTGAGAGAGAGAATAGGTTAGAATGGGACTCAATTTGAGGGTTTTGGCCAATTCAAACTTCCACAGCTCAAATGGATGGCTGAGATCAATTTGTTGAGCCCCTAGATGTTTGCCAAGTGGCATAGGAGTGGTTAGAGGCAGGAGAATCAAAGGACCCTAAGGACATCCTAGGTGTAAAGGGATTTTGGTCCCCACTTACACATGGGGAGATCAAGGTCATTAAATCTTGATCTAAGGGTTAAGGGCTAGCTTTTGAAGTCTCTAGAAGAGGTTAGAGTTGTTGGAGGGGTTTAGAATGAATGGGGAGGTTTTAAATAAAGGGTTTTAACCACTTTGACCACTCTTAACCCAATTTGAAGCTTGTTGATTATTGTTGACCAGTCAATGGCCAAGTGGGCTGCAGAGGTGGCAGTGAGGGAACTCTTGAATGTTGACTGGCTTTGATTTAGAGGGGTTTGAAGGAAAGGATTGAATATATGGTGGGATTTGACCAAGTTCAAGTGAGTTGACTTGATCAAACCCACTCCGCTTTACATAATCCATGGTTTGGATAGGTTCAAATCATGAAGTGGATTGGTTTTGAAAGCTTAATGAAGTTTGGAAATTTAGAGAGCTTGAGTTAAATGTTTGAGGTGATTTTGACCCAAATGGGTCAAGTTTGATCAGACTTGGATTTAGTTGACCCAATCAACTGATTGAAAGTTTGGTAGGGTTGTTAAGGTCTTATGAATTAGTCCCAAGGCTAACCAAGAGGGGGGTGAATTGATATTTTAAAAATGCAAAAAAAATAAATGAAAAGAGCACATCAAATTTATAGTGATTCGATCAACTTAACCTACGTGCACTCCACGGAGCCTCCCCTCCAAGTATTGGACTAAACTATAGTTACTCTCCTTCTGCTCTCACAGCAAGGTGGAGAAACCCTTACAAAATCCTTCCACCAACACCGATGAGGCACAGAACCTAGACTCATTTTGCTTCCTCCTGATGTAGGCAGAGAACCCCAGAATCCTTTTGCTTCATCCTAAAGCAGACAGAGTACCCAAAATCCTTTTACTTCCTCCTGAAGTAGGCAGAGAACCTAGATCTAATACTGATAATCATCTCCCTAGAGCCACCACGGAACTAAGGATGGGGAAGGAAGACAAAGATCGAATCCTTTCTTGGAGCAACCTTTGTGAAACCCCTCATAAACTCCTCCTCACAAGATCCTCTCTCTCTCTCTCTCTCTCTCTCTCTCTCTCTCAAACTCTCCTTCTCCTCTAAGCTCTATTGGAGTGGAAAAGAGTAAAAGATTTCTTTTACAGGTAAAAATAATTTGCTTAAATAACAGGCTTCAAAAACCCTAGTTTTCTAATTTTGCACAACTGATCATCCAGGATGATCACGGTTAGTATAAAACTAACTAAATCGTCTAGAACATAGGTCAAGTCATCCCGGAGATAAATCGAGATGATATGTAGAAATATAACTGATCGTCTAGGACTATGTTGTGATTGTCCTAAACAAGTAGTTCAAAATAAGATATTATCATCCAATAAATAGTTCAGGACGTCCGGCAGATGAGTCAGGACGACTTGAAATATAACTAATCATCAAGGATGATGCTGATATCTGCTTGTATGGTTAGTATAAAAAGGAATATATCATCCAGCAGATAGTTCGGGACGTCCAATAGATTGAGGAGAAAGTTAAAGTTTTTCTTACTGATAGTCTTGGACGATCCTACGATCGTCTTGAACGATATGATTGATCAATCTAACCTTAATTACTCTTCTTAATCACTTGAATAATTTAGGCATGATTGGTACGAATCATCCAGGATGATGTGGGATCGTCCTGTGCTATTAGACACATAAATCTAATTTCAAAAATTTGCCTAAATAAGTTTGACGGCTGAGTATTTTTTATTTAAGAATATCGTTCAGGATGATGGGGTATCATCTAAAATGATTTACTTAATCAGGATAACTTATCCCAGATGCCCTAATTAATGTTTCTATTTTTAACTGATCGTCTAGGATAATATTCAAATCATCCTATACGATATGATTAAAAATAAAAAAAACTCTAACTCACTAAATTTCTCCCCCTGAGTGTGTGTGTAAGGTTACTTAATATTAAGATCCACTTTATTACATTTGACTCAACAAAAGATAAAAAACTAATGTAATTTGAAATTACAAACTGACTCAATCTTAATCTACCTAATCTTGAGCTAGCTTGAATTGCATTTGATCTTATAGACCTCAAAAGTTAGTAGGTAAGGCAACCATAATCATATGTGTAGTAGTAACATTAGTAGAGAAATAGAAATATTTGTTATCATCAAAATTATGAGCATTGAATCCAGATTTGCAATAATCTCTCTCTTTTTGATGATGGTAAATATTTATTAGATAATTTCAAATTAGGTAGATAAAGAATAAAATTTAATTAAAGCAAGGCAAAGCAAAACATATTTTACTAACACAAGCAAATGATACAGAACTAACACTACAAGCAAATAATACACCACTAACACTACTCCCCCTTTTCACATCACAAAAAGGAGAAAAAATACAAAGCAGAACACATATATGAATGAATAATAATACAATCATCACATTTTTTTTTGAATCGATCACTCTATTAAATCAAAATTTTTTCTTAATTTTTAATTCAAAAGCCAACAAGAAGAACTTGACAAAGCTGAAATCCAAAAGAATTGAAAATTTGATTTTTGTAAACCCTACCTCGGATACCTTACAAGTTCAAATTTCTTTCAAAAAAAAATCAATTTAGAAGAAAAGAAATTAGATAAGAACAGTGATCATTTCAAACATCACTCCAGAAAAAATATCTGATAAAATAGTATTACAAAGTAAAGAACCAGAAATCATGATTTTCTATCTCAAGTGTTTGAATATTTTAAGTGACACATAAATTCTTCTAAGATTTTTAAAGATTTGAAAGAGGAGGAAGCTTATTTCTTTGTAGGCTCATTTTATGCCTCTTTTTTAATTATTTGGAGTACTTTATGCATCTTTTGATTTTTGATATACTTTATGTATATTTTCAATTTATTGGCAAACATTGTTCATTTGTTTAGTGTTTGGCTCATTTTGTGCCTCTTTTTTAGTTGATTAGCACACTTTGTGTATCTTTTGTGAGCTTTCTTTCTTTCAAAACCTCTAAATAACTCTCAGTTATGAGATTATCTTCCAGATATAAAAGAAAAAAAACTAACTCTCTTAGATAAAGAAAAATAATCCATAAAATAGAATCATTCTTATATGATAAATGCAACAACCTGATTAAGAAAATATGAAAGTGATTCAATGATTTGGAACACTACTCATATAGATTACTATAGAAAGATAAAATATATCTCTATTTCAAAGTCGAATTTTTTAATTTTGAAAAAAAAATTATTCAAAAAGAAAAATGCACCATTCAAGGAATTAAAGGAAGAGAAACAATCATTAATATTTCTTCTTTTAGCTATTTTAGAGAAGTCAATCATTACTTACAAGCTTCTGAACAAAAATAAGATAAAACTCTTATTTAAAATGTAAGTTTATCAACAGAAGTGAGAAGTGATCATATCCTTAAAATACTGAAATAAAAGATAATGAGAAATCAAGAATATAAAGTAAGAACACTAAAGGAAACAAGCAAATAAATCAACCAAAAAGTGAGGAAAAATATTAGGAAATAAAAAATAATAAAAAAATAAACAAATAAATTAAATAAAAATTAGGTGCAGAAATATAAATAAAAAGCATCAATTTCAAGCATGAATATCTATCACACCTAATCTAGTTCTTAAGGTGCTAAAGGTTTCAAAGGCCAGTGATTTTGTGAAGATATCTGCTAGTTAATTTTTAGTGGCTACATGATGTAGCTCTATGTCTCCTTTGGTAACATAATGCCTAAAAAAGTGGTGCCTGATATCAATGTGTTTGTTCCTGGAGTGTTGGATTAGGTTTTTGAAATGCAGATGTCATTAGTGTTATCACCTAGGATAGAAATTATGCCTACAGGAAGTCCAAAATCCAAAATTTATTATTTTAACTAAAGGACCTGAGCAACATAACTTTCTAATATAATGTATTCAGCTTCAATAGTAGACAGTGCAACTGAGTTCTATTTTTTATTGGACCAGGAGATGAAGGATTATCCTATAAATTGACATATTCCAGAGGTGCTCTTTCTATCAACCTTATATCCTATAAAGTCAAAATCAGAATATCCTACTATTTTAAAGGAGGTGTTGTGCCTAGGATACCAAATTCCTAAGTTTTGGGTCCCTAAGAGATATGTAAGAATTCTCTTAATAGTAATCAGGTGGGACTCCTTTGGATCAGCCTGAAATCTAGTATAGAGATAAACACTAAACATAATATCAGGTCTACTAGCAGTCAGGTAAACAAGTGATCCAATTATTTCTCTGTACTTCTTTTGATCAACAAATTTTTCATTTGAATCCTTATCTAACTGGACACTGGAACTCATGGGAGTATTGATTGGCTTAGCTTTATCCATTTCATATTTCTTCAAAATATCCTTAATGTATTTTGATTGATTAAGAAAAGTTTCATCATTCATTTGCCTTATGCTAAATCCCAGAAAATAAGACAATTCCCTTATCATACTCATCTCAATTTTTTTACTCATTATCTTAAAAAAATCATCACATAAATTTTTATCAGAAGATTCAAAAAATGTATCATCAATATAAATCTAGATAATGAGTAATCCATCTCCTATTCTCCTTAGAAAAAGGGTGGTGTCTATGCTCCCCTTAACAAACTTCTTTCTAGTAGGAATGTTCTAAGCCTCTCATACCATGCCTTGAGTGCCTGTTTTAATTTATAGAAAGCCTTTTTTTAATTTGAAAATATGATTTAGAAATTAAGAATTCTTAAAGCCAGGGGGTTATTCTATAAACACACCTTCCTTTATTATCCCATTTAAAAAGGCACTCTTGACATTTATTTAGAAAAGCTTAAATCCTTATAACAGGTAAAGGCTAGTAGCACTCTAATGGCTTTCAAACAGGCTACAGGGGCAAAGGTTTTCTCAAAATTAATTCCTTCTATTTAGTTGTACACCTTAGCCATTAATCTTGCCTTATTCCTAACCACCACACCAGAATCATTTATTTTATTCTTAAAGACCCATTTGGTTCCTACTACACTCTGGTCTTTAGGTCTTTTTACCAGCTCCCAAACATCATTCCTAACAAATTGATTTAGTTCCTCTTATATGGCTAGGATCCAGAATTCATCAAAAGGGCTTGATTGATGTTGGTGGATTCAGTCATTGAAATGAAGGCAGAGTGTTTCACTTCTTTTCTAAGTCTATGCCTAGTTCTAACACCTTCAGAAGGGTCTCCTAAGATCAGTTATTTAGGATGACTCGAAGAATATCTCCATTCTCTATGCAGTGTTACTTTAAGTTCTACCCTTTCCTCTAGATTTGTAGATTCTACTCCTTGGGTAACTTCTATAACCTCCTCTTTTTCTACCTTAGACCCTTCAGAATTATCAGATTCATCAAACATAATATGAGTGGTCTCCTTAATAATCAGGATTCTTTTATTGAAGACTCTATAGGATTTCTCAATACTTGAGTAACTTAGGAACACTCCTTCATCAGATTTTGGGTCAAACTTTTCTAGTTGAGACTTCCCATTATTCAGAATGAATATTTTACATCCAAAGATACGAAGGTGAGAGAGGTTGGGTATCCTACCCGTAAGAATTTCATTGGGTGTTTTGTTCAGCTTAGATCTAAGATTTATCCTATTTAGAATATAACATGTTGTATTCACCGCTTCTACCCAAAAGTATTTAGGAAGTGAGTACTCAACTAGTATGACTCTAGCGGCTTCTACTAGTGTCCCGTTCTTCCTTTCAACTACCCCATTTTGCTAAGGGGTCCTAGGAGCTAAAACATTATGATATATCCCTTGCTTCTTATAGTAGGTTTCAAACTTCTCATTTTTAAATTCTCCACCATAATCACTATGAATAGTCATAATCTCATAACGTAGCTTTTTTTAAATCCAAGTGGAAAAATATCTAAACTCCTTGAATGATTCACTTTTATAAGACAAGAATCTAACCCAGGTGAACCTTGAATAATCATTTACAATCACATACCCAAAGACTTTCCCTCCTAAGCTTGAAGTACTGATAGGTCTAAAGAGATCCATGTGTTGGACTTTTAAGGGTTTGCTAGTGTTTATATCTTTGATTGAGTGAAAAAAGAATTGAACTTGCTTCCCTAACTGACAAGCATCACACAGGTGGTCCTTAGTGAACTCTAATTTGGGGATACCTCTCACTAAGTCTTTTTGGGTGATTTTCTCAAGACTTTTCATGCTTATATGACACAATCTCCTATTCATAACCATGATTCATCAGTAATTAATTTTAAGCAAATAGTAATGTCAGCTTTAAAGTAATTTAGATCCAGCATGTAAACATTATTGATCCTTTTTTCCTACAAAATAGTTTTATCATTTAAGCTTATAATGTAGCAAGTTGAAAGATATTTTATGCTGAAGTCTTTATCATAGAGCTGGCTGATGCTAAGCAAATTATATTTTAGTCCATCTACAAGTAAAATATTATCAATGATGAAATTTTTTGAATCACCAATTATACCTTATCCCACCACTCTTGGTGGTGTTATATCCAAGTGTTATCTTATCTTCTACCCTGGTTTCCAGCGAAATGAATTGATTTGTATCTCTGGTCATATGCCTTGAATATCCGCTGTCTAGCTACCACATGCTCTCACGAGGTCTTTTGTGAGAGCATCCCTACAAAATTATCAAATGTCAGATTTAGGAACCCAAATAGGTTTAGGTCCCTTGTGATGAAAAGAAGAATGTGATGCATACATGCTATGCTGTAAATTTTGTAATTTTGGTCTCCACACCAAATGTGTTCTAGGTGAATGATGCAAGTATGGGAGATATGTCCTAGCATGCCACAAGAAAAATATCTAATACCAGAAAAATAATTTACTAGTCTATTTGGGTTATAGTGCCTCTTCCTAAGTTTAAATGACGCATGCTTTTTATAAAACCCTACAAGTGCAGGTGGAGCTTCATTTTGTTCTAATGTAATGATTTTTTCTCTTAGAAATTCATTTGCCTTTTTATAGCTTGCCACTTGCTATTTCAATGCATGCTTATTACTATCTAAATCACATGCCATGGTGTCAAGTTCTTTGAAAGCCTTTTCTAAATCAGTCTTGTTGTTTCAATGTGTGCTCACTACTATCTAAATCACATGCCATGGTGTCAAGTTCTTTGAAAGCCTTTTCTAAATCAGTATACGATGTTTTCAAGGAATCATGCTTAGTAGTTAAATTGAGATAATTTTTGTTTAATGAATCAAATTCATCTAGTAAAGCCATGTGATTGCTATTCAGAGTTGAATGATCTTTTCTTAAAATTTCATGCTCTTTTTGTTGATTTAAAAATTCAATTTGCAAGCTTGCATGAACTTTCTTAAGATTCCTATATGATGAGTGAATTCTCTTTGAAATTTTAAATAATTGATCATTTATAAGCTCACATACCTCTTCTTAATCAGAGTGATCAAGGTGATTTTCCATGAAGCACTAGTTGGTTACCTCCTCTTTAGCTTCAGTTTCAGAGGAGTCAGATGCTAAATCAGCCCAGAATGCCTTTTGGATCTTCTTCTTGTCATTCTTAAACTTAGGCTTTTTCTCACCCTTCTCCTTATTTGGGTGAGCCTTCAGTATTGGACATTCAGACTTCACATGCCCTATCTTCCTGCATTTAAAATAGATAACATAAGAAGAAACTTTAGAATGCTTATTATTATTACCTTTATTCCACTTTTGATGATGCTTTTGTTTCTTCCTTAGAAAGCTCTTAAATGGCTTTGTGATTAAGGTCATGTCATTATCATCAAAACTTGAAGAGCCAGAGTCAGAATCATTAGCCTTCAAGGCTATGGCTTTCTCCTTCTTCTTCTCACCTGTATCAAGTTGCCTTTAGTTCACTCCTTGCTCGTAAGCAATTAGTGGTCCAAGTAAGTTGTCAGTTGAATAAGTATTCAGATACTTAAATTCAGTAATGGTAGTAATTTTAGCATCAAAGGAAGAAGGTAAACATCGTAAAATCTTGTTCACTTTTTCATAATTAGTGAGTTCTCTTCCTAAGGCATATAACGAGGTAATAATCTATGTAAATCTAGTGTACATATCAAAAATTGATTCTTTAAATTTCATGCGAAAGAGTTCATAATCATGTAACAGAATGTTCAGTCTAGATTTTTTAACCTCGTTCGTTCCTTCATAGGTAATACATAATCTATCCAAGATTTCTTTCCCAGTTGCATAAGTTGAAACACACATATAATCTTCAAATTTCAATGCACACAAAAAATAGTTCAAATATTTAGCATTCAATTAAGTAAGATCTTTATCATCAGTTGTCCATTCAATAAAAGGGATTTCAATTGTAACACCATTAATAAGTCTATAAGGTGCAGTATAACCTTCTTTAACAAGCATTCACATACGATAATCAATCGATTGTAAAAAGGTGAACATACGAGTTTTCCAAAAATACAAAGGAGTATTATCAAATAAAGGTGGTCGTGTGATTGAATAACCTTTTGCAGTATTTGATTTATAAAGTTAGCAATGGATCAAAATTCAAAAGTTTTTCAAAACTTGATTTTATGAATCCCGGTCTGATACCAATTAAAAATTTGTTAAGATTATTAAGCCCTTATGAACTAGTCCTAGAGCTAACCAAGAGGGGGGTGAATTGATATTTTAAAAATTCTTACACAAAATAAAAATTATTTTTATCTATTTGAATATTTAAAACACAAATAATGTAAGCGGAAGTAGATAACCAAAATCAAAATTTTAACCATAGATCAGATCACAGAAATATGCAAAAATTAAAATGTGAAAAAATAAATGAAAAGAGCACACCAGATTTATAGTGGTTCAGTCAACTTGACCTATGTCCACTCCTCGGAGCCTCCCCTCTAAGTATTGCACTAAACTATAGTGACTCTCTTCTGCTCCCACAGCAAGGCGAAGAAGCCCTTACAAAATCTTTCCACCGACACCGATGAGGCAGAGAACTTAGACTCCTTTAGCTTCCTTCTAAAGCAGGCAGAGAACCCCAGAATCATTTTTCTTCCTCCTAAAGAAGGTAGAGTACCCAGAATACTTTTGCTTCCTCCTGAAGCAGGCAGAGAACCTAGATCTGATGCTGCTAGTCATCTCCTTAGAGCAACCACGGAACCAAGGATGAGGAAGGAAGACAAAGATTGAATCCTTGCTTGGAGCAACCTTTGTGAAACCCCTCACAAACTCCCCCTCACAAGATCCTTCTCTCTCTCTCTCTCTCTTCCAAACTCTCCTTCTCCAATAACCTCTCTTGGAGTGGAAAACAACAAAAGATTTCTTTTACATGTAAAAATGATTTGCTTAAATAATAGGCTTCAAAAGCCTAGTTTTCTAATTTTGCACAACTGATCGTCTAGGATGATCGCCAGATCATCTTGTACGATTAGTACAAAACTGACTAAATCATCCAGAACATAGTTCAGGTCATCTAGGAGATAAATCGGGATGATATGTAGAAATATAATTGATCGTCCAGGATAATGTTGCGATCATCCTGTACGATTAGTTCAAAATAAGGCATTATTGTCCAGCAAATATTTCAAGACGTCTAATTGATAAGTCAGGATGACTTGAAATATAACTGATCATCCAGGACGTGTTACAACTCGAATTCACTAGTTTATATTTTTGATGATAATAAACATTATGGCTTACATCTTTATGTCTCATAGTATTTTTATTCTATACTTATTTTTGTGTATAAAATATTTCAAGAACATTATGCACCATCCAATGAAGAATAAGAGCTTAAGATTGGGTAGAATAGGTTATGCTACAAAGAGTCTGTAATATTCTTTGATGTAATTTTTTATTTCTTGAGTTGAGTCATGTAAAGGTGTTTGCTAGCTTGGTGACCATGCATACACACACTCAAGGAAGTGAGATCCAGTCAAAACTAGAAGTTCAATTTGTGAACTAATCATACTGGATGATTTCTATCATCCAAGATGATTAACTCATTGACCTAATCATACTTTATATCATCCAGGATGTTTCTTTATGATCTTGGGAAATAACTGCCAATGATAATTTAGGTAAGGATTTAAAATTTAATTTTTATTCTAATCGTCCTGGACGATCTAGATCATTTTAGACGATCAATATTAATCATGCCTAAATTGATTATATGATTAGGGGACTAATTATAGTTAAATTGTTCAATCAGATCATCCTGGATGATTTATATATCATATAGTACGATCTGTGCAAATTTGAACTGATCGTCCAGGAGATCGTCTAGGTGATCATCCTGGACTATTAGGTCAAATTATGCACATCATCCTGGATGATCCCGAGATCATCCTGGATGATCTTTGGCAATAAAATTAAGTTTTTAGGATTTTCTGAAGCCCTCTTTATGAGCACATCATCCAGGATGATCCTGCGATCATCCTGGATGATCTTTGCTACTAGAACTGATTTGCAAGAGTTTTTCAAAACCCTCTATTTAAGGGTTATCAAAAATTTTATAAGTGTCTTTTGGCAGCCATTGAGTCTTCATTTCTTTTGGAGAAAACTTGAAGAGAGAGCTTGAAAGGGAGAGTGAAAAGGGTGGAGTTTGAGAGGGAGAAGAGCCTCAGAAGGGGGATTTTTAAGGGAGTGTGAGGGGGTTCACACAGTTGCTCCAGCAAGCTTGCACCTAAGTACCATCAAATTCAAGGGTCATCTCGAGGGAAGTTTAAGGAAGAAGAAGATCTCTTAGGTGTCAAAGGACCCTACTACTCTACCGCACCAGGGAAGGTGGAAGTGATTTTGTAAGGGCTTCTCCGCCTAGCTATGGGGGAAAAAGAGAGTCACTAATGGTTTAGTGCAATAGTCAGAGGGTGCCTCCAGGGAGTGGACGTAGGTCAAGTTGGATCAAACCACTAAAAATTTGGTATGTTCCTTCTAATTGATTTTTATATTTTATTTTACTACGATTAACTACTTAGGTGAAATCTATGATTGATCTTTTTATTATTTATTTAATTTATTTTCGCTGCAAGTTATAAAGATATTTCTTTTTGTTAAAGAACTTTTTTTAAATATCCAATTCACCGCCCTCTTAGTTAGCCTTAGGATTAGTTCTTTAAGGTTTAACACCCCTCACGAACTTTCAAGTGGTATCAGAGAGGGATTCATAAAATCAAGTTTTGAAAAACTTTTGAATTTTGATCCATGGCTAATTTTGGAAATCGTTATGTTGCGGAAGGATATTCAATTACCCGACCACCTTTATTTGAAAATATTGCTTTTAATTTTTAGAAAATATGTATATCTACTTTCTTGAAATTAATAGATTATCACATGTGGCATATGATTCAAATTGGTTATTCTGTACCGCCACATATTCTAGATGGAAATAAAACTAATATTCCTTTTTCTAAATAGAGTAGAGTAGATCAGATCAATGCTCAATTGAATGCTAAATATTTGAATTATTTTTTTGTGCTTTGAATTCTGATAATTATATGATAATATCTACATGTACTATTAACAAAAAAATTTAGGATAAACTGTGCATTACATATGAAGGAACTAGTGAAGTTAAGTAATCTAAGTTGAATATTCTAATACACGATTATGAACTTTTTAGCATGAAACCTTATGAGACGATTTTAGAAATGTATACTAGGTTTATGTAAATTGCGACATCATTACATGCTTTATGTAAAGAATTTTCAAACTTTGAAAAAGTCAATAAAATTCTACGTTGCCTACTTGATAAGTTTGATGCCAAAGTTGTTGCTATTTATGAATAAAAAAAGTTAAATGAATATTCTATTGATAATCTTATTGGCTCACTCATTGCCTACGCGTAAGACTTGAGTCAAAAGCTTTTGGATGCAGGTAAAACTATCGTACTGAAAGCTGAAGACATAGATGAAAGTAACTCAGAAGATGATGAAAGTAAGGAGTTAGCATCAATAACAAATAAATTAAAAAGTCTACTAAAACACAAGTATCAACATCATCAAAAGTGGAACAAATGTAAAAAATGTAAGAATATTAAGATTTCTTCTGATATTATTTATTTTAGATGTAGGAAATCTGGACATATAAAAAATCAATGCCCGAACTTAAAAACCTTTCCTAAAAAGGACAAGGGTAAAGCTAAGCAAATTATAATAAGGGAAAATAATACAAAACAAAAAATCTCCTCGGTAGACCTAGCTTTTGAATCATCAGATTAGGAGCGAGATGATTTGGATTAAAGTTTTGCTTATGTGTTCATGTTTATTTTTTTTGTGTAAATGTTTTTACTTTTTATGTTATTTTTTAAGTTTTCATTTTATTCTTTTTTTTGTAATCTTTTATTTTATTTTTTTTTCTATATGATTGTTAATTTCTCTGATCAGCACACACATATCACATGTTTATTTAGTATACGCTTTAGAAAATCAACTGACTTTTCAAAAGATCACTTTCTTCTAAAAATGAAAAATTTATCTCCTATTTTCTTAAAATGTTATGTAAGTTATGGTTGACTTCTCTTAAATTAGTCAAAGAAAGGAAACTCATAATTTTGTCTCTCTATCTCATGTCTTTAATGAGGCTATTTCACTTTTGATTCAAAATCATCATCAAATTATAAATTGGATCTTGAAATTAAACTTTTTTTTATCTTTGTATATTTTTTCTATCTCATAGGGATCTTTTATAAGTTATTAAATCCACTTCATTTTTTTCTTGATCAAGCTGTTCATTTTTATCACTAGATTGGGTTTGCTTTAGTCTTTAAAATTGTAGAAAGGAAGCATATTTAAAAAAAGGCATAAAATGAGCCCAAAGTTGAAAAGATGCGTAATGTCGCCAAAATGAAAAGATATACAAAGTATCTTAAAAGATGAACAAAGTGTACCAAAAACTAATCAATAGGAATAAAATGAGCCCACAATAAGTTAGCTTACCTTTTTTATATTTCTTAAATCTTAAAAGGAAACCCTTATATCTATTGATATTTTCGATACTTGAGTTTGAAAATCATAACTTTTGATTCACCTTTTTGCATTAATCTTCTATTAGATATATTTCATGCAAGGAGTTTTGAAAAGATTATTGTTTCCTTCTCTAATTTGTTCCTTGATTTAGACATTTGCTTTAAAAATTTTTTTAGCCCTTAAGAAACCTGAGCTTGGATTAATAATTTCTGATTCTCTAACCTTTTTGAGATTATGCAAGGTCAATACATGCCTTACTAAGTTTTTGAATAAAATCAAGAGGTAACTTTCACATTCCAAGAAAAATTTAATATTTCAAACAGATTCTTCTAAAACTTTTTCACCAGATCAGGGACCATTTTGATATTTTAGTCTGTTTTCTCTATTTTATTTTTCTATGCTCCTCTTCTTTTTGATAATGTCAAAGAGGGAGAACATACTATTGTATTGTGTTTGAACGTACTGTTATTTTTTTGTTATATTTATTTAGTTTAACTTTTTTTATCTAGTTATTTATTTTATTTTATGTATTTTATTTAAAAAAATTAAAAAGAAAAAAATTATGTTTTTCCTAAGTTTTAATTTTTTTTCTTAGTGAGGGAGAGATTAGGAGAAAATACTTTTAGTTTACAAATTCACCAATAATATTTGTCATCATTAAAAAGGGGGAGATTGTTATGACTCGAATTCACTAGTTTATATTTTTGATGATAACAAATATTATGGCTCATATTTTTATGTGTCCTAGTTTTTTCATTCTATACTTGTTTATGTGTATATTAACATTTCATGAATACCATGCACCATCCAACGAAGAATCAGAGCTCAAGATTGGGTAGAATAAGTTATGTTGTAAAGAGTTTTTAATATTCTTTGATATAATTTTTGATTTCTTGAGTTGAGTCATGTAAAGGTGTTTGCTAGCTTGGTAACCATGCATACACACACTCAAGGGAGTGAGATCTAGTCAAAACCAGAAATTTAATTTTTAAACTAATCGTACTAGACGATTTCGATTGTCAGGATGATCAATTCATTGAATTAATCATACTAGACGATTTATATCATGTAGGACGATCCTTTATGATCTTGGTAAATAACAGCCAATGATAATTTAGGCAAGATTTTCAATTTAATTTTTGTTCTAATCATCCTGGATGATTTAGATCATCTTGGACGATCAATATTAATCATGCCTAAATTGATCATGTGATTAGGGGACTAATTAAGGTTAAATTATTCAATTAGATCATCATGGATGATTTGTATATCGTATTGGATGATCTGTGCAAATTTGAACAGATCGTCCAGGAGATCGTCCTGGACTATTAGGTCAAATTCTGCAGATCATCCTGGATGATCTTTAGCAGTAGAATTGAGTTTATAGGATTTTTTAAAGCCCTCTTTATGAGAACATCATCCTAGATGATCTAATGAACGTAATGGACGATCCTGCGATCGTCCTAGATGATCTTTGCCGCCAGAACTAATTTCGAAGGGTTTTTCAAAGACCTCTATTTAAGGGTTATCAAAGATTTTATAAGTGTCTTTTGGTAGCCATTAACTCTTCGTTTCTTTTGGAGAAAACTTGAAGAGAGAGCTTGAAAGGGAGAGTGAAAAGGGTAGAGTTTGAGATGGAGAAGAGCCTTAGAAGGGAGATTTTTGAGGGAGTGTGAGGGGGTTCACACGGTTGCTCTGGCAAGGTTACACCTAACTACCATCGATTCAAGGGTCATCTCGAGGGAAGTTTTGGAAAGAAGAAGATCTCTTAGGCGTTAAAGGACTCGGCTACTCTGTCGCACCGGGAAGGTGAAAGTGATTTTGTAAGGGCTTCTCTGCCTAGCTGTGGGGGCTAAATGAGAGTCACTAAAGGTTTAATGTAATACTCGGAGGGTGCCTCCGGGGAGTGGACGTAGGTCAGGTTGGACCGAACCATTATAAATCTGGTGTGTTCTTTCTGATTATTTTATGTATTTTATTTTACTACAATTAACTGATTGGGTGAAATCTATGATTAATCTTTTTATTTTTAATTTAATTTATTTCCACTGTAAGTTATAAATATATTTCTTTTTATTAAAGAAGTTTTTTTAAATATCTAATTCATCCCCCCTCTTGGTTAGCCTTGGGACTAGTTCTTTAAGGTTTAACACCCCTTATGAACTTTCAAGATGATGTTGATATTGTCATGTACGATTATTATAAAAAGGAACATATCGTCTAGTAGATAGTTCGGGACGTCCAGCAAATTGAGGAGAAAGTTATGGTTTTTCTTACTGATCGTCCTGGACGATCCTGCGATCATCCTAGACGATATGATCGATCAATCTAACCTTAATTACTCTCCTTAATATCCTTACTAATTTAGGCATGATTGGTACAAATCATCCAGGATAATGTGAGATCATCCTGTACGATTAAACACATAAATCCAATTTCAAAAACTTGCCTAAATATATTTGGCGGCTGAGTATTTTTTATTTAAGAATATTGTCCAATGACAATGGGGTATCGTCCAGGATGATTTACTTAATCAGGATAGCTTATCCCAGATGCCCTAATTAGGGTTTTTATTTTTAACTTATCGTCTAGGATGATATTCGGATCGTCCTGTACGATATGATCAAAAATAGAAAAAAGCACTAACTCACTAAATTTCTTCCCCTAAGTGTGTGTGCATGGTTACTTAGCATTGTGATCTAATTTATCATATTTAACATAAGAAAAGGTAAAAAATCTTTGGAATTTGAAATTATAAACTGACTTAGTCTTAATCTACCCGATTTTGAGCTAACTTGAAATGCACTTGATCTTGTGGAACTGAAAAGTTAGTAGGTAGAGCAACTATAAATAGATGTGAAGTAGTAACATTAGTACAAAAATAGACATATTTGTTATCATCAAAATTATGATCATTGAATCCAAATTTACAACACTGATGATTGGGTCAAAGGTCCAATCAGGTTTAAATCACCAAGAGAAGTGTCCAAGGGAGTTTGAATAAGGTTTAAATGGATCTGGGGTTTGATTGAGTATTAAGGAGCTTAAGGGTTGATCTAGTCAACCTAGATTTACTTGGTCAACCAGGTTGACCCAAGGTCAAGGATTGGACTCAACAGGTTTGAAATGATTTTTTAAGTCTGTTAAGAGTGGTCCCAATGTCTGGAGAGTTTAATTTGGTTAAAATGACCATTTGGACCCTTAAGGGCCTGTTTGGTTAACCTGGTTGACCCAAAATGTGAGTTTAGGTCCAACAAGTTTGTTTTGATATTTAAAAATTGTTGGAAGTAGATCCAAGCAATTTAGAGCTCATTTGGTTTGAAATGTGTATTCAAGCCCTTAAAGGGTATTTTCGTCAAAAGGGTTGACCTAGTCAACCAGGCTTGACCAGGGTCTGGGCTTGAATCCATTACACTTCTAATAGTGATTAGGATGCATTTGAAGAGGTTCTGGGGTTTGATTTGAAAAGGCCAGGTTAGAGTTTAGTGAAAACTCCAAAATTTCCCTTAAGGGGCATTTTGGTCATTTTGACCCCTAGTAACTGGGAGTCAAAGTGGATCCACCAAAATGCAGTTTAATGATCAATAGGACGTAATCAATGGTTTGGAAGTGATTAGAGGCTTTGGGCAATTCTCTAAGGTCAGGTTCTACTAAGGGACAGGTCTAGTGGCATAGACCATAAATATTTGAAAGTTTTATAACCTATGGTAATAGATTTAGTTTCTAAGGCTAGAGATCTCATAATGGGCTCAAATTTAGAGGGCTACCTCTACAGACATGTCCTATCAATATGTAATTGATAGACTCTAAATCAGACGTCATTTGATAGGGGTTTAAAGTATTTAAATAATTATAAATGAACATTGGATTTTGGTCTGGAAATTTGGATTTGATTTGGATTATGGGTTTCAAAGTTTAAATTTGAATTATCCTAATCATTTATAATCATTTAAATAATTATTAATAATTGGATAGGTCCTAAACTGGGTTTGATATTGGTTTGAAGGCTGAATCAGGGCTTGAACTAGAGCTTGGGTCTTGAGCTGGATTGGTTTAAAGTCTGGCTGGGTTTGAAGCTTGAATTAATTTGAATTTGAATTGATTGAAGGTTGAATGGATTGAAGTCTGGATAGGTCTAAGATCTAAGTTGATCCTAAGGATTGAATTGATCGTAAGGTCTGAGTGCATCTTAGGGCCTAGATTGATCTGAAACTTAGATAGATCTAGGGTCTAGATTGATTGAAGCTTGAATATATTTTATATTTGAATTGATTGAAGTCTCGATTGATTTAAATCAGGATTGACCAAGAATCTAAATTGATCCTAAGGTCAGGATTGATTGAAGCTTGAATTGATTAAGATCTGGGTGGGTTTGAACTTTGAGGTTTGAATGGATTTGAATCTAAGATCTAGATTGATCCTAGGGTCATGATTGATCCTAAGGCTAGAAAATATCCTAGGGTTTGGATTGATCTGAGGTCTGGAAAAAGTCCTAGTGACCTCATAAAAAAATGAAGTCAACACCTGGTAGATGATTTTGACATAAAGATGCTGATGAGGATGTTAGTTACTTTAAGTGGGTGAGATTATGAAACCCCTTAAATAAAAAAAGTTAAACTCTTAAACATCGAGGCACCTTTTGGTGTAATTATTAGAATTTCAATAAGAAACTCTGCAGTTAAGTATGCTTATACTAGAGAAATCTTGAGATTGGTGACCTCCTGGGAAGTTACACAAATAGGATAAAACTATGAGTCCCTTAGGCTAAAATAAATAATATCTTGATAGTTAAGAGTTTGGACTGTTACAATATACTAGTTAGATTTGGCCAAATTCAAAATATGCCGAAAATAAATTTATTACATCACTAGAAAATGTATCCAATTAAGAATTATTCTCTATTTATTATTTTAATTGAAAACTTTCAGAACTAAATTCAGGATCATTATACTCTAATTTAATTTTAACAAACTTATAATTAAAATAAACTATTTGATGAGGCAAACCCAACTATACTTATTGTGGGTTGGTAGATTTGCAGGGGTAGAGTGAGAAAATTTTTTACTTATCGATGCATGAATGTATGACACACAAATAAATAGGTGAGAGAGCTTGAAAACACAAAATTTTTTGTGGAAAACCTAAAAAGAGAAAAATTATCACGACCCAATTTGATATGACCCACAAATAACATATCATACCGTGTTGAATTAGGACTGGCCAACCTAAGGTCTAAGTTTTGGGGAACTAATCAAATATCTTCTACCAAATTATACAGACCACAAAACTTCTACTTAACTTTGATAAATTAAATAAAATAAACTCATCCATAAATTTTTTTAATTTTATCAAAATGTTAACATAATGTTTACAATACAGTATACGACTATACAGACCCAAAATATAGAAATGAACCAAATAGCCATGATTGTATAAAAATAAGGGGAATACCTATATAGATTTAGACAAATCCAATCATGAATACTAAGTTACTAAACTGGCTTTTCCCTTTCCCCTGATCTACAATAAAGGTAGAATAGGTGTGAGCCAACACAACATAATATATCACACCAATCAATCTGAATTTTTCAAATAATTTACTTATTTTGCATTTAACAGAATTTAAAAGTAGTAAATAAGAAACATATTAGACTGAGCTTAATATTAATTACAAATATCTAAAATAAAGTAAATTATACACTAAAAGTAAATAAATAAGCACTGTAAATATTAGAATAAAAATAACATATTTTTCTTAGGCCCTTATACCTTACATCAGAAATAACTATTTATGACTCTCATGTTAGTATATCAGAAAATAAGCTTTTATGACTCCTAATGCCTAATACATATCAGATATTCAAAATTTGAGACTCTTATGACTCCCTGTGCATGTAACACCAAATTAGAATTTCCATCACACAACAAATCTCCTCAGAATCACACAACTCAAGCAGATAAGCATATATATCATTGTATTACAGTAAAAAAATATAAATATACTAGTTTTAGAATTTTATAAAATTCTTTAACTATAGGCAATAGAACTATCTACTGAGCAGAATTTTCATAATTTTAAAATATTATCAAATTACAAGGAATTGTTTACAACACTATTTTAAGGCTTCCATCATACTATAGCCTTATTTTTGGGTATCAATATTGCAAATTTTGATTCAAGGATTATGATTTTGATGATAACAAATATTTCTGTTTCTGTTTGAGTGCCTAATCTTTCAGGTTCACAAGATCAACTGCAATTCAAGCAAGCTCAAGATCGAGTCAGTCCGTTTGTGTTTTCAGGTTCAATGTAATTTTTCATTTTTTTTTGGGTCAAGTATAATGTAACGGATCCCTAAGCTAAGTAACCTTGCACACACACACTCAGGGGAAGAGTTTTAGTTAGTTAGAGTTTCTGTTCAAATTTTGTTCAAATCATCCTAGACGATATACATATCGTCCTGGACAATCCATTGAAAGTAAAACCCTAATTAGGGTGACCATATTAAGTCGGTCTGATTAAGCAGATCATCCTTGATGATACACCCATCGTACAGGATGATATGCTCAAATCAAAAATTCTCAGCCGCTAGACTAAGTTAGGCATATTTTTATTTTTAGATATTTAGTCTAATCATCTCGAACGATCCATTACAATCATGTCTAAATTAGTCAGGTGATTAAGGAAAGTAATTAAGGTTTGAGTGGTTCGATCATATCATCCTGGATGATCGCAAGATTATCCTGAACGATCAATTAGAAAACCTGACCGTCCAGTGCATTTCACATGAATGACCTGAACAGTATGCTGGATAATATTCCCGATTTTAAACTAATTGTACGAGACGATAAAAATATTATCCTGGACGATCAAGTCATTTTGAAATTATCCAGCATGATTTACCTGTACGACCCGAGTAGTGTGCTAGATAATTTTGGGCTTTTTGAACTAATCGTACAGGATGATATACGTATCGTCTGGGATGATCAAGTCATTTTGAGATTGTCCAGCACAAGTTCTTCTGGACGACCCGAATAGTCTTCTGGAAGATATTCCTGAATTGAACTAATCATCCCGGACGATCGCAGAATCGTCCTAAACGATATGCATAGAATTTATCTTCTAATCGTCTAGAAGAACCAATTGTCCACGCCAAAAAGGCCTAATTTACACTAATCGTACAGGACGATCTAAGGATCGTCTTGGATGATCTTTGATGGCTAGTTGAAATTTAGGGTAATTTTTGAGCCCTCCTATTTAAGATCTCTTGTCTTCTATCTTTGAGATCTTTTACCAATGTCCTTTCCTATGAGAGCTTTGAGAAGGAGAGAGAGAGAGAGAGAGAAAGAAGATCTTGTGAGGGGGTGTTTATGAGGTGTTCACAAAGGTTACTCCAAGTAAGGATCTGAGTCGTCTTCTCCGATTACCGTCTCTTTTCCTTGGTGTCTTCATGGAAGGATTATCTGCAAGAAGATCAAGGTTCTCTGCCTGCTTCAGAAGAAAGCAAAAGGAGGTAAGGTTCTCTGTCTGCTTCAGGAGGAAGCGAAAGGAGTCTGGGTTCTCTGCCTCTTCGGGTTGGTGGAAAGGAGTTTTGTAAAGGCTTCTCTGCCTTGCTGTGGGAGCAGAAGGAGAGTCACTTAGTGTTAGTGCAATACTGGGAGGGGAGGCTCCGGGGAGTGGACGTAGGTCAAGTTGACCGAACCACTATAAAATCTGGTGTTCTTTCTGATTATTTTCCACATTTATTTTTTTATTTATGATCATGTGATTGTAGGTATTATTTTATTATTATTAAATATCTACACATCATCACAAAATTAGAATCGTTTTAAAACATTAAAAAAGATTTTCTAAATCATTTTTACTCACGAATTTTTAAAAATACCAATTCACCCCCCTCTTGGTTAGCCTCGGGCTAGTTCATAAGGGCTTAACATCCTTAATGAACTTTCAATAATAATTATTTTCTAATTTGCTAGAAACCCATAATTATAAATATTCCCGATGAAAATCTCCAAGAAAAATATCTAAATGTTAAGAACTATTGCATCTATAACATATAAAAAGTTACGTAGTGAAAGTTTTGTAGGTATAAAGTTATCCCAATTTTTCTCTAATGGAGTTATGATTTAAATAAAAAATTCAAAATTCTCATTTTTTTTTAAAATTGAGATAGATAAAATGTAATCTACCTCGAGCCAAATAACTTTTAGAATAAGGTCGATACTAGAAAGTATACTAGAGTTACCCAAAACCTAGCTTTCTCTTACTGGAAACCTCCTTTCACTCTCTCTAAGCTATTGCCCAAATGAGAGAAATCGTTTTGACAACGGTGGAAAAGGATTTTTTTAATATTAAATTTGAGTCAAAAATCGAAGCATCCGAACATTTATGATGTATCGCTCCCCTTAAAGGAGCATAGTACCATAATGCCGCCACAATGTCGCAGTACACAAATTATTTTGCCCAAAAAATAAAGAGCTCAAAGCCATAGCGCCGCCAAACCCTGTGTTAGAGTGCCCCAAGGTAAAAACTTTAAATTGCCCAAATATGCCCATAGACTCCCGAGACTTACTTTAGACCAGATTCAGATACCCATATGCATATAGAACCTTCCCAAACATATGCAAAGGAGTTCAACCATAGAAATTTAGTGAGTTTTTGATGGGGCTATGGAGTAAACTTTTGAATTATATAAACATTTAGGGCTATATTATCCCTAAATAATGCCTAGATTTTCTTTGATATAAAAAGAATAAAACCCCACTTAATATATGCAAGTATACATGCCAAATCAAGTAATAAAGTGATAGAATAGAGTGTCGAACCCATAAGAAAGTATGTTTACTTGTAACAAACTACTATAGTTTACTCTAATTGTAATAATTATCCTACTAAAATAAAAATGATATTTGTGGACATTCTATCACTGAATAAAATAGTAAAAATATTGGATTAAATACTTAATAAAAGTGTTTTGGATTGATGAGTGTAATGTTTATATCTTTCCTAATAAGACTCTTAATTATTGATGTGATTAAAAGTATATGCATCTCTAGATTTTTGTCAAGCTTTTAGGGGTGAAAAGAATATCTGCTCACCTCCTATGGTTATAATATCTCCTTAAGAACCTAGAATATTTTACATACTATGTCTAGGCATGCAAATATCATATCTCAATATTTTTAGTTATTCTTGCATTCCTCTGTCGAGGTTATACACCATACTATATTTTAACCAAATATCTGACCACTATGTGCATTAAATTAAGAACAGAATAATATTGAAAATATTATTTAACATTTATAAAATAAGAGCCTTCATGAGTACTTAATATGTACTTTACATCATCAATCTAAAATAAGAGAATTAGTCAAACATAAAATAAATGACAAGCAAACTCATTTACATTAAACTCATGAAAGAATGAAAATACAAGAGAGTGATATCACCCAAAAGGATCAAAGTATCTCCTCAACACTCTTTCTTCCTTAACATACAGAGTTGCTTCAAGAAATACAGGCTAAATAGTCTAAATAATTTTATCTTGCACTTACCTAGCCTCCCTTAGATTTTACTCTAAAAAAAAACTAGAGAAGTACTTTAAAAATAAGTATTGAATTTTACTCAAGTGAGTGAACTCTCTTACAAACATAATATCAAAACTATTTATAGCATAATATAAAAAAGCATATGGCATTGCGGCGCTTGAAAGAGTGGCACCGCAATGCCATTGAAGTAAACAAACGTCTCAATGCTGAAACTTTTATCATGGCACTTGCTGATGTGGATCAGTAACTTAGTGAACGGTTGCATCTCTTTACTGAGAGAATGTGGTACTTAGAAGTTCTGGACCTCCGAAAGGACACCACTCGACGGGGATAGAATGCAAAGGGTATGACCACACTATCTCGTTGGACAAAACGATCATAGGCCTTTGCGCTCTTCTCAAGCGGGCCAATAGGAGGACAGATTAGATCATACATATGATTAATTATTGAGGATAGTGACTTTCACCTACGCACCACGATGGGTAATAATATGTATGACCTGATTAGAGTCACAGGGTTTGCCCCACCTGATACATCAGCTCGAGCAAGGTTTATTTGATGTGATATTTAGTTTCCCACGGGTACAAGCCTTTGGTTAATTACATCTTAAGCTGGGGCCTAAGAAGACTCTTGATTAAGGATCTTACATTATTCTCTCGAATGGGATTGGTATATAGGGGGAGACTAGGAAGTTTCTACTCAAAGGGAAAGAAAGGTTCAACTTGGCCTAGTCAACATACACTACTCATATAATCATCCATAAGGACTAAGATAGTAAAACAATTGGAGAAAAAGTCAACACTGCACTCTGAGCATGCATGAGAGAAGGATGGAGGTGGCGTCATCCATGTGATGTGGATAGGCAGGATTTATAGCCTTTGAAGGATAGAAAACCTACCCACCGATGAGAAATATTACAGGACACCGACAGTAGTAGCCTTGAACCATAAATCTATAGTGGGTTTAGTGTTCTACACACAACACTAATAATCGTATCCTAGCTAATACATCCTGGACTTATATCCTACCTGAAAAGAAAAGCCAACTAACCACCTAGTCATATAAAATCTATGCTATCCAATTATTATGAAAGATGGGTGGGTGGCTAAGTTTTTAGAAGTTAAGGTCGACATCTAGAGGGGTTCCTAAGTGGCCTTGTACTTATGAAGGCATTATGCTCCTAAAACTAATACAATTAAATTTTGATTTAGTTAGTTTTAAATATAACACATGCTAGTTGAAATCTCCAAATCATGAATGCTTGAAATTAAAAAAAAGGCTTAAAAATAATTTTTTAGAAGACTAGACTTCCCTAGGTTCAGCACCTCATCCTTATAAGTCAGATTATCTGAACTCTACCCACAGGCGGGGAAGTGTTTTAAAGTAAGGAAAGAGAGGATGCATTAATATACATGTGACCACAAATGATTCCATCTATTTCCTAGATCGTTAGATTTCTATATTATTTAATTCTTGAAATCTTAAATTTTAATTACGAGTAGAAAATGTTTTATCCCTAAAAGAGCCTCGTGAAATTAGGTGCACACACATGTAAGAAAGAAACTTATAAAAAGCAGGTAATTTTTACTACACAAATAAAGTAAACACATCAATAAATCCACAGAAAATAATATCCAAAGTCCATGGCAAGTGCCATATAATATACAACCCAGGGTCTGCAGAAAAGTAATGGTGTCAGGCCCCATCGACAACCTAGATTTTAATCCTATTGAATGATGTAAGTCCTAAAAATAAGGCATTTCAGCTTCATCTTCGTCTTTGGGTCCTTATATGGATCGCCGTCCTTCGGTCTTCTTATGATTCGTCTTTTGGAAGAGTATCCAAATGAAAAGAAATTTCCTCGTCAGGGGTTTTCTTTTCCCTTTGGATCCCTTATATTTAAAATGCCTTATTTTTAAGGACTTTTACAACTCGAAAAACCGTATACAATTACATCATAAAAAAGAAAAATCTAGACTCTTCTGCATGGTTATCTTAAGCAGTTAAGGATAATACATCCCAAACAGTTATATATAGAAAGTAAAGTACTCATTACTAGCCACACTTGACCATGCTCTTATTTATTTGGGGGCTAAGCGGGTGAAACACCTGTAGCAAGCATTGATATTATTATTATTTATTATTTTAGCCCCCTTTATTAGCGCTACATGAGCATGGATACTTGTGAAAGATATCATTAGTATCAAGATTGCTCATAACCTATGGATAATCTATCGTATATCACATCATAAATATAATATAAAGATAAAGCTCACCATCACAGTAATCATCACAGAGAATTAAAATAACTAGCACACATGTCACATGTAGAGCATCACATCATATAAATAAAAAAGGAAAACACCGGCCTAACCTAGAGCTAGAAGTAGTGTCCTAACAAATAATTCTATGTGTGTGTAGTAGGCTGTGTGGTTTTGGATATATCCTATGTTAGGTAATTTGTTCAATTTGTTTGTGATTTGATTTATTGGAAGCTAAAAGGGAAATTTTGATTTAAGTTTAAGTATTGATGTCTTAAGGTTGACTTTAGAAGTTTTATTTTTAATGTTTAGTTGATTACTACCTTTATTGCTCACTAAGGCTGTAAGGTTTATTTCACCCTCCTTGAGGCTAACTTAATAGCCTCGTAGGACTGAGTTACCCAGTAGTAATCAATTGGATTAAATTAATTTTATTTGTTGGAAATTAAGAGAATGATTGATTAGGTGATTTTTATTATTAGTTTGGAAGGTTGATTTAAAAAAGATTAATTAAGTTTTAGTTGAGTTATTAAATTCTACAATTTTAAGTTACAATTAAGCTTTAATGAATTTCTTATGTTGTTCATTTAGTTTACTTAGGTTTTAATTCATTTGCGTTCAATATTGAAAGTATTTTAAGTTAGGTGTAGAACTAATTAAAAGAAGGTTTAATAAATTAGAGCTTGGGTTTTATAGGTCTTTTTACTTAACATATTTTGAATTTAGGTTTGTTCTCTAATTTAACCCATATCTTTCAAGTTTAGGTTTGTTAATTTATGATTAATGGATTAATTTGATTTAGTTCTGGTTTATGTTCAAGTTTTACATTTTTAGTAGTTATGTGTGTTATTAATGATTTAGTTAACAAATGTCAGATGTTTTCATGTCTTCTTATTCCAATTATTATTGATTTGTTAAAGGGTCTTTTAATTATCGATTGATTGTTGCTTATGTTTAATTAAATCTAGATTAATGACACTAATTCTAGGGTGGAATGTCACTATATTTTTTATGTTTAGTGTTTCTATCCTAAGGAAGCATGCATCCTAAGTCTATATTTTCTAAGACCTGATCCTTAATTTTTATCCTTAAACGTTACTAGTTTGTATAGGACTATAAAGACTTTGTTTCTAACTCTTTAGACATACTCGTGTGTAAGTAGGTTTAGGGATCTATAATAAAATAAGAAAAGAAACTAACCTAAGAATTGAAGTTTCTACAAGGTCCTAAGGGTAGGGGAACATGCACGCAGAAGGGCTCCCTAAAGGCTATCTAAGTTTTAAGAAGACTTACAACACCAGGGGCTATGACCCGGTGGTTCCGCCGTAGCACCCCCACTAGAATAAGTGGGAGTGACTGATGCTCGATCCGATTGTCCAAGCACCTTCGTCTATCGTCCAGTTACTTCTTACTCTTGCTCTCCCAAAAGTACCTCACAAAGAATACAGAAGTGAAAGAAGGTTGTGGTAGAGCATGGTAATATTAATTAGGAAAATAATTAAAATAAAATATAATTAAAATACTAACGTACCTTTCTTTGGGCTTGCACATCGGTTCTGATGTTTTGCCTTTTGAAACTTTGGGTTTTGGAAGTATTTCATGCACTTTTCATGTTTTACCTCTAGGCACAAGTAAAAGAGAAGTGGGGCAAAGAGGAGAAAGAGGGATAGAAAGAGAGAAAGAAGAGCTATCATTTACTTTCCAAAGCTCCACTTTCCAAGAATCACCCAACAACTCAACCTTCCAACTTATCACACTTTACCCAAAGCCAATAAGAAACATTTCAAGTGACTTCTCATTTTATCCATGCAAAGAGACAATTCAACATTTTTCTTTCCAAAACAACCACACAATACAAGTTAATGCAAAGCACTCTCTCCAAAATTCATGATCATCAAGTGGCTAAAGAAGTGTAAGACAAGATGCTTTTGACTTAAACCTATGCATGCTCATAACTAAAAATAAAACCCATGAAATCAAATAGCAAGGATACAAATCATATAGCATGGTTACCAAAAATGCTCATAAAATATTCACAAAATACTCAAAAAAAATATGTGCAATATAAGAAGTAAATAAGCAGCAAATACGTAATAAATATGCAGTAAATACGTAATGAATATACAGTGAATATGCAATACAAAATACGTAATGAATACGTAATACAAAATACGTAAAGAATACGCAATAAATACATAGTAAAAATACACAATAAATATGCAGTATATACGCAATAAATAAGCAATGAATACGCATTACAAAATACACAATGAATATGCAGTATAAAATACGCAATGAATATGCAGTAAATACATAGTAAAAAAATATACAATAAATATGTAGTATAAAATATGTAGTACAAAATACACAGTAAATACGAAGTACATACGTAGTTATACACAGTACTAAATATGTAGTGCAAAATAGGCAATGAATACGTAGTACAAAATACACAATGAATGCATAGTGAATACGCAGTGAAAATGTCGTGCAAAATATGCAATGAAGACGTAGTACAAAATACGTAATGAATACGCTACAGTATATACGCAATGAATAAGCAAAAATATGCAATGAATACGCAGTACAAAATATTCATCGAATCTGGATGGTTTTCGTCAACCTGATCCCGCACATAATGATTTCTTGTAAATACCAAAGTGTTTGGAATGGTGTAGAAAAGCTAATAGTGAGATTTACATACACAAATGGAAGGAGGAAATAGGATTAGGTGAAAAAAAGGGTACCTGGGAATGAAAACTTGCTCTCGGTGAGTTGGGCAGCTCCAAAACAACGGCAGGATCCACAGCCAAACTCACAATGACGGATGGAAGGCTATTTGATATGAACTGAGCAAATAAGAGTTACTCTATTCAGCCCTTTTTGTTCGCACGAGAGGAATAAAGAAATGGAGGGAGCTCCCACGAGAGGGCTAGAGTGGGGGCGTGTGAATGCTCGAGATGGGAGAGGGAAGATCGTGAGTCCTTCGTATGGGCTGGTTCGGGCAGAAGAGCAACGAAGGAGGCATGTTGGAGTGCCAATGGGGATTTCAAACATGAGAAGAAAATTGGCCCAGAGTGCTGGGAAAAGTATCAGTTAAATGCTTGTCAATGACGAAAAGGGAAGCACCCCCCTTTGTCTCCTCTTGCTCCGCCCATTTTGAAATCCTTCCATACATGCTCCCCACTAATAGCGTGATCTCAGCTGAATCACGGCACTCGCTTGATCGTAGCCATAGATGCAAATTTCTTGATATAGAAGTTAATTTGAAATGCTGATAAAATTAATTGAGTATTAATAGGATTTAATTTGGCTAGATTAAGTTGAATTTGAGTCTGAATCTAACTCGATTTGAGTCGAATTGGGCTCAATCTAATTTAACTAATTCAATTATACAAAATTAAACCCAAGAATAACATCAATTGAAATCAAATCAGGCCCGACAGGGGCGATATGAAATAATCGAGGTTAATCAAACCTTGTCAAGTCTAATTCGACTCAATTTGAGTCGACTCGAGCTCCATTGGGGCTTGATGAGGTTCAATTAAGTCAATCGAAAACACTCAAGAGCAAACTAACATAAAACAAGGTCAATAAACGGACCCCCAACAGGTACGGTGAACAACAAGTGAACCATACGTGTTGGCGTTGACCTCTCTACATCTAGGAAAATGTAACCTTATGCTCAACTAACGAAACTCGCTAGGAAGATGCAATTCTACAATCAACTAATGGAACTTTCGAGAATCATACAGTCACACAACAATCATGCAATAAGTATCCCGCCATGTTATGATCATACAATCACACAATAATCATGCAACCATATGATTATGAGATGATCATTCAATGACACAATCATCATCAAATTACATAATAATCATATAACTATAGAATTATTGTACACTTATGTCACAGTCATCTCATCATCAAATCAAGAAATAGTGATGCGATCACTCAGCAACACATAATCAAGTCATAAATACATAACATATAATATTCACATGATCATATAATAATTGTCTAGCTACATGATGATTATCAAAATACACGATAGGCGAACAATCATGTAATGATCATATAGCAATCACACAATTATTACATAATCATGTCATAATCATCTAATCAAATAATAATCACCAAATTATATAGCAATTATATAATCACACATTAATCAAACAATCATGCGATAAATATGCAATAATGCAATAACCATATAATCATGCAATGATCACATAATAATAACATAATCACACAAGAATACAATAATCAATCACTCATGCCGTGATTACACAATCATATAATAATCACACAAGCATACAATAATCAATCAATCATGTTGTGATCACATAATTATATATTGATCACACAAGCATATAACAATCAATCAATCATGCTGTGATCACACAATCATACAATGATCACACAATCAAGTAATGATCACACAAGCATACAATAATCAATCAATCATATTGTGATCACACAATCATGACATAATCATACAAGCATATAATAATCAATTACTCATACTATGATCAGACAATCATACAATGATCACACAATCATACAATAATCAATTAATCATGTTGTGATCACACAATCATATAATGATCACACAAGCATATAACAATCAATTAATATGCTTTGATCATACAATCATATAATAATCACATAATCATGCAAATATGATGGGATAAAAGGGTAGAAAGAATTCTAACAGTCGCCTAACCAGATCCAAATAATGAATGAAGGAGACTCGACGCTCACTAAACTAGCTCAGCATAATGAGAGAGAGTCAAGGAAAGAGGATCGACTGTCTACTTGACCACATCAAAGCAGTAGAGTGGAAGAAAGAGAAAGGGATCTTATGCTCACATGTGCAGAATCGAAACAAAATTATAAAGAACTAATAAAAATTCAACGATCATCTAGAACATGGGTCTGAAGGTTAGGGAAAAGATGGTCAACGGTCATCTGACCATAGCTCTGGTGCATACACCGACGTGATACAAAGAGGATAGGGATACTCGACGATCACCCAAGAAAGAAGGTAGGGAAATCATCTATCTGCCTTACCCTTTGTAACAGCAAAATAGGGAAGAAAATAAAGGTAAAGGGTCTCACATCCACCTAACCATATCAAAATAGTGAACATTGATAACTCGATGTTCACCTGACCATATCAAAACAGTGAAATAAAAAATAGAAGGGGTAAAGTAAAACAACTACCTGCCTGACCATATCAAAATAATAGAATAGACAGTGGAAGGGTCCTGCATTCACCTGACCATATCAAAATAGTGAATGGGAGTGACTCAATACTTGTCTGACCATATCAAAATAGTAAATAAAGAAGTCACGAAATATGATGTCCGCCTAAGCATGTCGAAATAGCAAGATAATCAAGAAAGGAGTTTGACATTCACCTGACCATATCGAAATAGTGAATGTAGACAACTCAATGTTCACTTGACCATATCAAAATATGGAGAAAAAGAAGTGGTGAGGTATGCCTCCCAGGGACTCTATCGGGCACTCAACCAAAAAAGTTCAACATTTGCCTAACCATATCGAAATAGCAAATATGAACGACTCAATACTCACCTGACCATATAGAAACAGTAAGGAGTTAAGGGTCTAATATCTGCTTGACCATATCAAAATAAAAGAATAAAAGAGAAAAGGGGTCGACATTCACCTGACCATATCGAAATAGTGAATATAAACTACTTGATTTTCACCTGATCATATCAAAATAGTGAAACAAAGAGTGAAAGAAGTGGTGAGGTATGCCTCCCAAGGACTATATCGGGCAATCAACTAAAAAAGATTCAATATTTGCCTAACCATATCAAAATAACAAATATGAACGACTTAATACTCACCTGACCATATCGAAACAGTGAGTAAGGAGTTAAAAAGGTCTAATGCCTGCCTGACCATATCGAAATAGCAGAACAAAGAGAAAAGGGGATGACATTCACCTGACCATATCGAAATTGTGAATGTAGACTACTTGATGTTCGCCTAACCATATCAAAATAGTGAAATAAAGAGTGAAAGAAAGCTTAACTACCTCCCTAACCTAAAGTATAAAATAGGGGAAGTGAAGAGGTGGTGAGGTATGCCTCCTAGGTTCTTTGTCAGGTACCTAACCAAAAAAGGTTCAACACTTACCTGAATATATCAAAACAACAAATGTGAATGACTCAATACTCACCTGACCATATCTAAATAGTAAGGAGTAAAAAATGTCTAATGTCTGCCTGACCATATCGAAATAGTAGAACAAAAGAGAAAAGTCACCTCAATAATAACCTGGTGCATACCTGCGTAGGGATGTGAGGGACAAGAAAAGGTAGATGGAAAAATTCTAATAAAATAATTATCTAAAAAATCTTGAGCTAACATTTTAGTTACCACGTGAAGAGGACAAGTCGTCGTAACCACGAGTATCCAAATGCCATGGATTTTCTTAGGCAATGCTAAAATCATACGAAACGGAAGCATCAAACTGATGCCTCAAGGGCCAGCAGAGTGTGAGAGGGGCTATCTCATTCCAAGTGGATAACAACTAAAGTAGTGAGGGAACACACTCGCTACAAAAAATAAAACTACATCAAGGAGAAACAATCATCAAGGAACCACAATGATGCTCCCATACTAACTGACGGGGACCCTGTAAGAAGTGAACTCAACATCAACACATCTAAGGAACCTCACTGGCAGCCAAGAGTTGGGTTCTAATGGGCAAGTATGTGGCAAAAGAAACTACAGAGCTGATCTTCTGCTAGAAAATTAGAGCTCATAGAAAGGTGATGGTAACACCTGAGACATGATGTACTACATCACAAATGGGGAGAAAAAATGAGGTAGTGAGGGGACACACTCACCACCAAGAATAGTAACTTCGAATAATATCAATAATCATCAAAAAGATCACAGTGGTAACACCCATACTAACTGGCGGGACCCTACGAGAAGTGAAAGCAATGCAAACACATCTGTAGAACTACTCTGATAGCTAAGAGTAGGGTAGGAATGGGAGAGTAGGTTGCTAAAAGAGAGCAAAAGGGGGCTGATTTTTCCTTAGGAAAATCCAAGTTCATGAAGAAGTGATGTTAAAATCTAGTACATGATATACCATATTACCAATGAAGAAAATGACGATCACAAAGAATCATAATAAAATGAGTGCAGGGTCATCCCTGAAGCAATCACTGAGACGCTTTGAAGGAGAGGGAAAGGGAAAGTTTTGGGGGAGCTTAAGCTCTTGGAGAGTAAAGGCGGGTTTCATATGTGACAAGGGCAACCAATTTTGCTCAATCAAGAGCTTCCCTCTTTTTTTATCATCATATATATATTTTTTATATATATTCTTTTATTTGTTCATAATCATAAATTGGGCATATCCCATACTATCAAAGATAACACACGATAGAGGGAACATTTATCATGAGTTACTGTTAATATGAAATATCCTCTAATGACTGGAATATAGAGAAGAGGGAGATATGGTTGGCTTTGATAACCCAAGCCATATTCTTCATATGAATAAAACTGGGGAGAGAGAGATTATATAGGGTCTTATAAAAAGTGAAACATTAGCTTTGATAACCCAAGCCACATTTAACTCATACGAATGAACTGGGAGCACCATCACAATAAAATTGATGTATAAATGAAATCCATGTTAAGAAAGTGGATCAACATTATCATTCCTGACTAATATAGGTGGTATGAACCTAGTATCACATTCTCTAATGGATCTAAGTTAATGGTTTTGATATCCCGGACCACATTCAACTCATATGAATGAACTGGGGAGCATAATTATCATAATAAGATTGATAGAAGAAAGAGATTCCCACAGGCATAGTGGGTCAACATCACCATACCTAACTAACATAGGTTGGTATGGACCCAATATCACATCCCACAAAGGAGTTTAAACAAGTGGTTTTGATATCCTAGATCACACTTGGGGGAGAAAAGTGAAACTAGGGGTCTAAAACTTATGGTGAATGTAAATGTGTATGAATTCCATAATCCTATAAAGAGCTAGGTAAATCATACATATGAATCGTATGATTTATATTAGAGGTATAAGAGAAATTCAAGGAAATAATACATATTAGTTTTGATAACCCAGACCATACTTGGGGGTGAGAAGTGAACTGGGAGGAATCAAGCCTTGCAAGGGGAGACAAATTAAAGGTTCTATGTGATAGCACCAATATGATTGGTGTAAACATACGTAAGCACAAATATCCCTACGACGTATTAACATATCACCTTTTAGGATAGCCTTATACTCTTCGTAATGAACATCGTGTGGTAGAGGGCAAATCGTCGTGGCCATATAAACTATCAAAAAGTAAGAAGAAACCCTTTAAGTGGCACTTATATAGAGGGACATTTATAGGTGGTAGGGAGGCTCCCCCTGCAATGCGCTAAACGAAAGTATAGTACTTTTTTAAATACTGTCCGTTGATGACAGGCATAGGGTGAACACCATTTACATCAATGAGTAGGTAAGCATCACTTTCATAGACTTGCTCTACGGTGAAGGGGCCTTTCCAAATAGGCTCAAACTTATCACTTCAGTGATGGTGCAAAATGATAGGCCTATGCAAGATAAGAACAACCCAAAAAGTACGGGGTCGAATAAGGCGATTATGTGACCGGGCCATGCAAGCCTGGTATAGCTTAAGGTTATGGTGAGCTTATAGACGAAGCTCTTTTAAACTGTCTAACTCTTCCAACAGTAGTCGAACATTATTCTTATGGGAAAGATTATGGCTAACCGCTGCACGTAATGAGGGGAACTCAACTTCAAGTGGGAGGACGACTTCAACCCCGAAGGCCAAAATATATGGGGTAGACTGAGTATGAGTATAATATATAGTCCTATAAGCCCATAATGCCTCAGGTAACTTATGATGCCACTCTCACTTATTTGCCATAAGAATTTTTCATATCAATTGCATGAGAGTTTTATTAAATGCCTTTGCCAAGCTATTGGCTCTAGGGTAGTAAATCAAAGAGTATAACCAATTAATGTTATGACGGCGTGTAAACCTAAGAATCTTGGTGCTTCTATATGACGGGTCGTTATCAAAAATTATATGGCATGAAACACCAAAGCGATAAATAATGTGATCGCGAAAGAAGTGGATCACATCCTCTGATTTAACTTCCTTAAGTGGGATGGCTTATGCCCATTTAAAGAAGTAATCAGTGGCAGGTAAAATAAACCAATGACCCCTAGAGGAAGAAGGGTCGATAGGACCCACTACATCTGTGCCCCAACCTTCAAATGGCCAAGATGATACAGTATGGTGCAATGGATTAAAAGGTTGATGAATCACCGTGCCATGAATTTGGCACTAGTGCCACTTTCTAGCATGCTCCATATAATCACACATCATGGTCGGCCAATAGTAACCAAGATGTTTAATTTTACCTTTCATCTTAGGTCTGGACTGATACGCACCAAAAAGTCCTTTGTATATCTCACCCAAGACTTTACGAGCCTCCTCATTATTAAGGCAACGTAACCACATTTGGTCAAAAGAGCGTTGATACAAGGTGTCATTCATATATGTGAATGATAAAGCTCTCTTCCTAATCTGAGTTATAAGAGAGCGATCATTTTGAAGCCTACCATGCTTCAAGTACCCGATGAAGGGGACTGTCCAATCTGAATCTTCCTTAACAGTAAACATTATAAGGGTCTGATTAGGAAAGGACAAGTCTGCGGGGCACATGGCTTGATGATACTGGACAATAATAAGCAGTGGGTTTCCAATAGGGTCAGCCAGTTCTTTAGTTAGCTTGGCCAATGCATCTACTTTACCATTTGCAGATCGAGTAATTTTAGCCAATGTCACTTCAGGAATTAAACATAAGAGCTCCATTTCCTTATTGTGATAAGACTAGAGCTCAGGCTTAAGTGCCTTGAAGACTCCAACTACTTGATTTATGATAGTTTGGAGTTTCCAAAGATCTTCACCCGTATAATCTTTATCTGAATGGCCAACTCAAGTCCCAAAATTAGAGCTTCATAATTAGCTTCGTTATTAGTATGATATTCTGAAAGACAATAGGAGTATCGAAGGGTATGGTCTTCAGGGGATACAAAAATAAGATCTAAACCTACCTTAATTATGAGAGTTTCATTTGAATGTAAAGATTTAAAGGATGATGCACCGTCAAAGTAGAACTCCCAAGTAAGGGACCCCTGTTCATCCACAGTCATGATTAGTTCATCAGATAAATCATCATTGAGTGGGGAATCTGCAGGGATCGGGTGAGCATCAAGAAAGTCAGCTAGAGCATGTCCTTTGACGGCCCATTGAGGGACAAAAGTAATATCAAACTATAGTAGGATTATAGACCAACGTGCTAAATGACCTGAAAGGATCTGATGGGTCATCAGATACTGTAAGGGGTTGACTCAAGAAATCATGTTAATCTTGTGCGAAAGCATGTAATATCTAAGCCTCTGCACTACGAAGATCAAAGATAAACACTTCTTTTCCATCACTGGGTTTTTTAGCTCTGTAGGTGTCAATCGTCTGCTAAGATAGTACAAGGTATTTTCCTTGCCTTCCTTATTTTCTTGAGTTAAAAGTGCATGCAAGGATTCATCTAGGGCCATAGTATAGAGAATTAACGACCTTCCTGGGATGGGTGCAGTTAACACAGGGGGGTTCTTCAGGTAGCACTTTATAATCTCAAAGGCCTCCTGACAATATTCATCCTAATGAAAACAAGCATCCTACTTCACCAGGGCAACAAAAGGATGACATCTACCAGAAAGATTGGAGATAAATCTCCATAGGAAAGCGAGTTTACCTTGAAAAAACCTCAACTGGGAAAGACTCTTAGGAGGCTTCAAGTCCACTATGGCCTTGATCACGGAAGGATTAATCTCAATGTCACAATAGTGAACTATAAACCCCAGAAACTTTCTTTCACTAACACCAAATGCGTATTTCAAAGGATTGATTTTTAAATTATTCTTGCATAGGCGTTCAAAAATGATTCATAGATCTTGAAGGTGATCTCCGTGGACCTTAATTTTGACCATAAGATTATCCACATAACATTCAACTTACTTGTGTATAATCTCATCGAAGATAACAATTATAGTATACTAATAGGTAGCCCAGACATTCTTGACACTGAAGGACATCACCTTATAACAAAACACACATATAGGTGTGCGAAACACAGTGAAATTCTCACCTTCATAGGCCATCTTTATCTGATTGTAACCAGATGAACCCTCCATGAAGGAGAATATGCTATGGGATGAAGTGATATCCACTATAAGCTCAGGGATAGGAAGAGGGAAATCATCTTTAGGGCATGCCTTATTCAAATAACGAAAATCAATGTAAATACGAATCTATCCACTCTTCTTCCAGGATGAACAATGTTAGCGAGCCAAGTAGGATACTTCTCTTCTCGAATGAATCCAGCTTCTATAAGCTTCTTAGTTTCAGCGACTGCCTGTTGTTCAATCTCTAACCTCATCTTATAAGGTGACTGTTTAACAGGGACTACATCAGGCTTGATGGCCAACTTATGGACTGCTACTTCTGAATTTAGATCAGGTATCTCTCTATAATTCCAGACAAAGCAGTCTCTAAACCTTGATAGTAGCTTGATATACTCTTGAGCTTTTGAATCAGATAATAAGGCACCATAAAAATAGGCATAGGATCTGACTCAGTGCCCAAGTTAACCTCACATAATTCATCCATGAAAGAAGTGGTACCATCTTCGAACTCAGGTGGAGCATGAGCAACCCTGTCCTTAACATCACCCTGGTTTTCTGCATCGGCAAGGGAAATAATCGGATATGAATGAGAGACAGCATGAATATTGGCACGAGTAATTTGATACTTCCCTATATAACCCAAGCCTTGTTGGGTTTGAGGCATATCAGTTCACTAAACACAGGCTTGCTGTAGAGCTCGTTCATCGGACCAAGTCGAAGGAACAACACCTCGCTCTACACAGCCTTCCATAAAGGGGAAAAGTAATGAGGGACATGTATAACCTCATTATATATAACAGTCTCTGCAGGACCTTGACTCTTAGGACCCAATGGGGCACCTATGTTATGGGATAAGGAGGCATACTCACTAGATCATGGTGGTACAAAGAATTCATGCAGTGGAGGCACATAACACTTGTTAGTCTGTAATGGGCCACCAACACTAGTTGAAATAGTAACAGAGGATCTTTGACAAGACTCTTTTGACTCTTATTCTATATATTTGATTGGAAAGAGATTGTTTGCTAGTAGTTTGACATCGGAAGTCTACTTCCTTATCTGAGCTACTATTAACAACTAAGCCACTCTCAGGTATCATGTACCTACGAAAGGTAGGGAGCAAATTATAATCAGCAAAACCAGGGGCTGGTGAAGGAATTGAGTGATGTGGAACTTCGATCATCTCATCATCAGAAGAGTCAGACTCGATAGTTAAAGAGGAGGTGTAAAGATGTGAGGGAGGAGGAATTTGAGTGTTAAAGTTTCTCGCGGGGCCAGCCGACTCCCTACCTCTACCTCTACCTCGCCATCCCCTACCTCTACTAGGGGGAACATCGTGCCCAACTGCAAACTAAAAGGAAAATCCAACAGGATCTGTAGCGAAAACACATGCCTCAATATCAACCTATGATGGACCCTTTACTAGTGGTTGTATAGGACCCTATGCAAGAAGTTACGTAGGACCCTATACAATACTAATAAGTATCACTAGTGACTGGTCAGGGGGAGGTCTACAAGTCTTTCGAGGCATGTAATGCTCAGCATCATTATAAATATAGACCTTATGCACAGTAAAAGATTGAGTATCCCTAGGAATAAAATACTCCATAACATTTCTCATATACTTTATACATTGATGCAAGGTAGAGGGCATAATTTCATATTCATGAATCTAAGGCCTTCCTAAGAGAGCCTTATATAAGTATCTGCTTCTATAACATGAAACTTTGCCTTAATTAAAAAACTTTTAAACTTTAAAGGTAGGGTGATAGACCCTAAAGCGTGTTGTCCTTGGTCATTGAAGCATTTCAATATAATCTTATCGAAGGTAAGCTTCAAATGATTGAGGGAGAGGCTCTTTAAAGTTTCACAGCTCAAGATGTTAACTGAAGCTCCTGGTCAATGAGGACCCTATTCAACTCATAACCATTAACTTCAGTAATGACATTGAAGGGATGATTATGCTCGAAAATCCTTAAAAGAAGATCTCAATCTAAAAAGGTAATACATGGTATCTCTCTCAAATAACATGTATCCCCATCAAATTTAGAAGCAAAGAAAGCTTGATAAGATTCTAGCTCCAGAAGTGCCTTTACTAGAGTCTCTCTTAAGTCAGAAGATATCATAAGAGCATCATAGATACTAAGAAGGGAAGAAATTTTTTTCAAGTGAGCCAACACATTATAATCAACCTCCAACTGAGGGCCCTTCCCTTTCTCCTTAGACTGCTCTTGGGAAGAAGGGATATGATCATTCTACTAGGTAATAATATTTTTATCTTTTTCTTTGGTATTCTTAGCCATTCTAGGTGGAAGGACTTTCCCTAAACACAAATGAACTTCCTTTATTGAGTCAGACTCGACAGGAGATTTATTTGGCTCAGTGGTGATAGCTTGTGTTGGCTCTAAGAAAAGTGATTGGAGTGGGTTCTCAAACTCATCTCCTAAATTCATATAATAACCACTCTCTGGAATGGTAAACATAAGCTATTCCTCACACTCAGAATCATCATCACATAAAGAATTATTAATATTATAAGAAATATGTAATATACAAAAAAGAATGAGTGCTAGAAGAAGAAGAGCTAGAAGGAACAAAAGACCAAAAGTAACCGGAATCATTTTCTTCCATTATTTCAATATCAGTCGAGGGAGAACGAAATCCTTTAGTGTAAGCACTGGAAGGGGTCCCGTCTTCCCCTCTGAAGTTACAATAATATTTTCTCTTTCGTACATTTTCTTATTACATGAAGAAGAAAAAGGAATGTTCTTACTAGGCACTACAACAAAAGAAGAAAAAGAAGCTGGCATATTAACTGGGCTGGCAACTATCAACTTGGCCTGGGAAGGCCTCCTCTCAACTACCTATGAACTCTGAACTACTTGCTTGATCATATGCTTTATCTTATGAGAGAGTGCTAGCTTTCACTCTCCCTCAAAACCATGGGGTGATCTACTCCACTGCTCTGACCATCACTCTGATTGTCACTATGGTTGGAACCTGAGATTATCTAAATAATTTGAGCAGCCTTGCCCTAGGGCTGCACCAAATCACTATCCTGTAGGTAGATCTTTCCACTGGCATGAGTCTTTCAACTCTATCCTTGAACACATAAAAGTCCTCAATGACATGCCTAATATGTCTACGGAAAAGATAATAGAGTAGATGATCTGTCTGCCCCTCTTCTTCCACTCTACTATTCATTAGGAATGTCAAAATGTTCTTCTTAATAAGGAATTTAAATATCTTCTTTACACTCTCCCTCTTAAAGGGATATTCCTTACTAAGCTTCTCCTATAGGTACTGTTGACTCTCTAGAGTGCTATGGGAGGGTCTAACTATATTGCTGACTGCCTAGATGTGTACGATGGCTGCTGTGGTGCTGAACTAACCATGGGATTCTTGCCCTTATCTTATGGCTCATAAGTACTATGTACCTCCCCTCTCCTGAGCAAAGGTGCCCCTGAAGACTTCTACTACTGAGATCTATGCAAGGGTTGACTTTTAACCTTAGGAGGAATTGTATCGGGTATGCTGTCCTACAAGCTAATCACCTTCGTTAGTAATTTCTGAAAAGTTCTAATACTGAAACCCTTCAAGTAAGGAGATATAGGACCATCTATATTTTTCAGCAAAATCTCAATTGCATGCTACTCCTGCAGCTGAGGCTCATACTACAAACTAAGGTTCCTCCATCTAACTATATAATTTGGTAGAGTCTCACGGGGATTCTACCTAGCTATAACTAACTCACCCACTGTAACTCTGTGCTCGGCACTAATGAACCTCTAAATGAACAACTACTCGATCTCTGTAAAGATACATACTGAATCATTGGGGAGGTCAGTATACCATATAAATGTTATCCCAACTAAGCTGCTGACAAATAGTCTTAACATTAAAGCATTGTTCCCTCCTATGTTATAATATATGGCCCGGTATTGAGCCAAATGCTGCCTTGGGTTCCCAAACCCATTAAAAACTCTCAAACATGGAAGAAAAAAACTAGGGGGTAAGGCTCCTTCTCGTACTCTACTAGGTAATGACACCCTATGCTAACTACCTTTCCAGACTTCCTGGAGGAAATGGCTTGCTCGACCTTCTATGTAATCAAATCTTAAATCTACTTGGCTGACAACTGTACTGACTGACTCTAGACTGGGGTAGTGAAATTAACTGCTATAGGCGCCACTGGAACTGCTCTCTGGATCCTGTACACTCCTACAGAGTTTGGTGCTGCCATATGCGGTACTACTGGCTCATCCCTGGATGTAGTAGGACTACCTACGCCCCTAACTTGGGGCATGGCCCCCAGTGCTGTCAACTGAGCAGTCATTGTCGCCATGGCTCTAGCCATCTCTATCATCTGAGTTTGTAACTATAGAACTGTGGCATTTGTCTCAACTGATCAGGGAGATCCACCTACTTCAGCCTCTCCTTGCTCATCATCATAATCTAGCTTTCTCTATTCATCTGAAATGTCTCATCCAGTGATCACACATACTCAGTGCACATGTACATCTTCATCTGACTCCTCCTCGAGTAAGTCCTTGGAGAAGTTCTGACAAAAAGCCTCTATATGCGGGTCCATAGAGGAAGAGATCCTATGGGGGCTAATAGCAGGGGCTGGCTCTACTCGGACTGGTGAACTATCTGGAGGAATAACATCATCAGTATCTGCCACTATATCCCAGACCATCAAAACTGTCACTACTCCAGAAGGAACGACTATGTCAAACTACCCAACTGCCACAACTAACTGTACTGCCTCGACAGGAGAGTCTACCTATCATCGTCTCGATACCCATCTGCTACGATGGGACCCAATAGGGGCCTCTGGCTATGGAGGAGGGGCTATAACAACTTAACTGAGCTAAGTCAGGCAAGCTCCAACTGTTGTCTACATCCGTGACGATGTGGGCGTCGTCCAATAGCGAGAACACCTGCTTGAGGTCTAATTGGGGGAACTGTACTGGTCTGCTACCGTGGTGGCTATCCTCTCTGCCACTGGTACCTCTTTCTCAAAGACTATCTCTGCAACTGAACATGTGCTTGAGAAATCTGACAGAGTAACCTCTCTCTACTTATAGGACCTCTACCTCGCGCTAAGCGAATAATGCTTTGAATCATGTGAGTGAGGGTTCGAGCAGCATCATCCCTATGGACCCTAGCGAGTGGAAGAGTAATAGTAATAGGATGGGCCATCGCAATGCGAGTGACATCCTCCTCGTCACCACTATATGTTAGAGGAGAGAAGCGTCATACTTGGACTGCCTTTATCTCAGGTGCAACTACTATCTTAGGAGTCTACGTAATTGGAAGTGGGCGTGGCTCCCACTACAAGGGGACCACCCTAGGCTGAACCGGCTCCTACTAAGCCACAGAACCTACCATCTGTTACCTAGCTTCCTCATACATAGCTAAATGAAGTCTCTGGTTTTTATTCCCTCAGGCCCTTCTCCCAAGGCCGTAGGTAGAGGACAAAGCTAAGTCTGAACCCACGGACTGAAGGATTGGGGGAAAATGAGCTACTGGTACAGGAAGTGCCGGGGTCTGCTTGGTAGTCTCTAGGTGAGAGAGTTGAGCAAAAGTAGAAACCCGATAAGAAGAGGGCGAAGGAGGCTCGGTCTGCGCACCCCTCTTCCTAGAGGAGGAAGAAGGAGGGGGAACTCGAACATGAGTGACCTCCACTAGAGCAACATAAGGGGTAACTACTAGTTACCGGTGCTGAGGGGTCGGAGCAGTCTGAATAATAGGTATGGTAGGCACTGGTTGCCTGACCGTTGGATGAGTAGGCTGAATAAGGAGTGGCGTAGGCACTAGCTACCTAGCCACATGGTGCATTGGCTGCACACTAATAGGAGTAGGACGAGTAGGTGCCCGGGCTTTCCGTCGAGCAACAGGACATCTGAAAGAGCGCATGGTTGCACGGCCTCTCCTCTGTGGAGGAGACAAGGTGGCAACCTCAGAAGGGGTCAGCCCGCCAAGGGTGAAGAAGGCTGAGTCAGTGAAGGAACCAAAAGTGATTCCTCCAGCGGGAGGACTAGTCAGCAGGGACTCAGGGAGTGTCACCCATGCATCAGAACTAAAATGGAAAGTAACAGAAGGAACAAATGATGCCATGGCACTGTCTGCCAATAAAAGAATAAAAAAAATTTAACATGATTAGTAAAGAGATGATATCATTCGCCTGTACTTGTGTGAGCTTATCCCCCATATATGACTTATTTCACTTTTCCATCACCATTCATTTCTCACAATCATACAATGTGTTAATATAATCATTATTACTTAATGAATCAACAAAATTAGAATTAATTGAAAAAAATGCTATCATAACATAACAAATAAGAATTTATAAATATATAAAATTTACTATTTCCTATGTGTCATTTGGGTATGACAACTCATCATCAATTGACTCTTCTACAATACTCTTCCTTTTTTTTCCTTCTATAAACAGCCTCAAATACACTTTTCTTCATTCCACCCAAAATCTTTCACTTACCACTCTTTTCTCATTCTCCCTTCATTTCCCTAACAGATTTTAGCAACCCTTTAACCAACAATATAGCAGCCATATTGCAACACAAATCATGAATTAATTTCAGCTTTTCTGCTACTTTATCTTATTAATTTCAGCTAATAATTACTGATTTCTGCAAACTAAATTTAACAAACATTACTTTTAGCACACCTGATTCAGATACCTGAATTCAACAATGCTAGTGGCAATAACACTCGATGTGAGCCCCTTTTTACTATTTTCTGAGACAATTCCCGAATTACAACAAAAATACATTCATTTCCCAATTAATTTCATCATTTCCAGCTAACTACAACTTATTATAGCAAACTATAACCTACAATAACTTTAATATTCTTTATATCTTATCGTAATGTTGCTAACTACTTCCTCTACAGCAGCTGATAATAGCAGCCTTTCCATCTCTAAGCTCACGACCTACTGTTCCCTCGAGTGCCAAAAGCAAAGTGATGGAGAAAAGGAAAAAAAAGGAAGTGCTAATGCTAAATAATGCTTTTAACTTAAATTATATACTACTATAAATTGGCTGCACTTCCACTACTAAATTTTTCCAATTCATTCTTAGCCGTGGGATCTCATTCGGCTTCTACATATTAAGGTAAGTGGGCTATAGTGGAAATCTGTCAGCAATAGTTAATTTCCACTTAAATTCAACGGAATTTCCACTAAATTTAGTAATAGTATTTATAAACTTTAGTGGGACAATTAGGCTTGGTTTAAATTAAAATTATGGGTATTATACATTCAATGTTGGCTGGTGGTATGGGTTAGTCGTCGACTATCACTCTTTATCTTCTCCAAGCTTTAAATCCCTCCACTAGAGGTCATCAACAAATTAAATATTTAATTTCATAAATTCCTTTAAACTACTAAGAATCATGATAGTAAGATTTGGACCAATTGGAATTAAGACATGTTGCCTTGTTTTTGAAGGTAGCTTCAGCATCAAATCTATTTTTGATGTGAGCAAAGTCATGCTTCTTAAGCTGTGGAAATTTAGACTAAATAATTTTATTTTGTCTAAGTTTCTCCATACTAAATATTATTCCCCTAAGGATTTGAGGATGGTCTGGAAAGAGATTATTGATAACCCAATTTAGAGTAGCTCAACAGTATTAAAGATGAAACTAAGAATTGCAACTATTGAGAGCTAGGAAAAGGAAATATTTTGTTTGGTATGATAGGTAGGCTGGCCCTTTCAAGCTTGGTGATATGCATTTGGTTTGAAACCATAATCTTAAGATATGTCATTTCTTCAACAATGCAACAATGCTGAATGGAATAAACCTTTGCTTTTAAGGTATCTTATTCTTGATGGGGTCGATAATATCACTTCTATATACCTTAATTGCAAATACAATGACACATTTTTTTTTTTGAAAAAAATGGATGAATGGTCACTCTTTTAAAGACAAATTAAAAAGTATCAGACAACTAATCTATTTAGTTCCATTTTGAATAATTCTAACCATATATACTTGTCCATTTTCATATGAAGAATCTTCAATGGCTTCATCTCAATGGATGGGGTTAGCCAATCTAGAAGGATCCATTTTCCTCAAATTTTCCTAAGGTTCATATTTTGAATACTCTTCCTACCTCATATGTTGTTTTATTTGGAAGTCTAGAAATATGACAACATACAATAGTATCAAAGTGGATTGAATATATATTATTAACTTGAGATGAACCTCTTGATTGATTTGAAGCTAACAACCTCTGACTGTTTGAAGGGTGTCAAGAACTTGGCTAATCACATAGTTTTACCTTAAATAGTAAGAGGAAGCATAATGTGATGGTGATCACATGGTATAATTCCCTAGGTGGTTACTTTAAGCTTGGGATTGATGAATGTTCCAAAGGTTTGTCAAAGGTGAGTGTTTGTGGGAGCATGCTTGAAGATGTTAAAAGGGATGCCCTTTTCTGATTTTATAAATTGTTGGGTAATATTTCTTCCACTAAAGTTAAATTTATGGGTTTTTGTCCAGGCTTAAAGTATTGTATTTCAAATATTATTGCCAACAATCTTATAAAGGAGGATGTGAACATCATTATTCAATATATTTCTCATAGAAATTCTTGCAAGTTGGTCACAAAATGCAATTATAAAATTATGCATAACTAATATGAGCCTAATCAAGCTGCTTTTTTTTGTTAATCTTGGATTTAAATGTAAATATATCATAATTTTTCAAGGGTATTATCCCATAGACATTTTAAGGGGTATTTTGCAGTTTGGCAAGTTTCATTACCCTTATTTAAAAGCTTGATTTTTCCATCTTGTTGAGCTAGTTTTCTTTTTATTACCTTATGGTGGTGTTGTTTTACACTTTTCCTTGTCATCCATATTGATATTATGGCTCATTACTTAGGAGATAACTAGTTTCATTTTAGTTAATTGTGGGTGGTGTTTATGGTCAAACTACTCATTTGATGGTAGCATTAAATAGCTTCGGTTGGTGCTTTTCCGAATGTTTTTGGCATGATTCATTTATTTTAAATGATGGCTTTAAATATTTTGTTATCTTATAATGTGTTCTTATCTCATTGGTTCTGAAATGAGTACTTCGTGATCTTCACTTAATTATTTTGTTGGGCAATGTGACATAAACTTGTGATAGGTTTTGCATCAGCTTTTTACTTTATTGTTTCTTGTGCTAGCTACTGCCCTATATTACAGTTTCCCAAGACTTCTGAATATAGTCGTAGCTAACTTGTCCTAGTATTTGGTTTTTTGTTTGGTGTCATTGATCCAAAATCTCATTCACCATTCCCTGTGGATAGTAGCAGGGCATATCTGAACATTCTTACCCTTTTTTTCTGGAAAAATTGGGGCAAAAGCCCATGTATTAAAGGAAAAAGTTACAAGTAAAAATCAAAACCTGTAAAAAGGAAAATAACAGGAGAAGCCAACAATCCCCCCAAAAAAAACCACATAGGGGAAAGCGGACAAAAACTGGACTCAGGATAGCAGGCATTACATCAAGAGATCAGAAAATTTTTAATTGGTAACAACCGCACAACATACCCTCGGTTGCCACAGGCCATAGAAGGAGAAAAACGGAGGGTGCAGGGCCATCCACAGGGAGAGCAAGTGCCCAGAGAACATGCGACAGGCTAGCCTGGTTCATCATTGTCCAGTAGTCAAAACTCAAAACATGCAAAAGCAGCTCCGGAAGTCGGAACGGGTTACAGAATATTAGCAAAACCTTCCTTAAGCTTATCATAATATTTCCATCTTCTCACTTTGTATCTAACCGCCGACTTAATAGAGTGGATGACAGAATAAGGATTGACCCAAATATTGGAGAAACAATGATTGTTTCTTTCCCTCCATAAATGATAAATAGTGCAGCCAATCAGAAGGAAACAAAAGTTTTTCTCCAAAGAGCTGTAATAACTACCATTATCCAAGAAATCAAATACTTGGAATATATTCGGCCGTAAAAAAAGGAGCTAAAAATCGATAGCAAATCCCTCAATACCATAAAAGAGAAATCGCAGTCAAAAAACAGATGATGATGCATTTCCAGAGAGCTTTGACAGAAAGAACAACCAGGAGAAACTTGAATTCCCCTCCTGATCAGAATATCCTCACACTTTAATTTTTCAAGAATAGCCATCCACGAGTAACAAGCAAATCTAAGAGATCCCTTCTTATGCCAAATGTATTTAAACCAGTGTACCTTCTCTAAATTTGAGTGAAAAAGATCAGTAAACTGCTTGAAAGAAGGATGCTTCGAGTCATCCAAATCCAAAGCCAGTTGCTCGGAGATATTGACATTCAGAATAGCCACACGTAAACTGTCAAGAAAATCAGCCGGGATAACCCATTGTCCATTAGAAATGAATTCATCTACCGTTTTATGAGCCAAACCATTCCAAGAAAGAATTTCGGATAAAGAATGGCCATTACACCAAGGGTCCCAGAGCATGGAGTATTTGTACATAGGCCACAGAGAAAAGGATAGAGGATTTAATATTATAAGCCGTGGAGCATATCATCTTCCATGACTTTGAAGCCTGAGATGGGGGAGTCCTCCAAGGGGATTCATATTTAGCTCTAAACCACAAGCTAATAGGAGAATTCAAAAGGTAAAACCTCCAAATGCATGAATAGTAGATACCAAAATAAAGAGAGTCAAAAGATGGAATGCCAAGGCCGCCATTGCACTTAGGCTTGACAGTGGAATTCCAAGAAATAAGATGCATCTTCTTATCCGAAATGTCCCATGATAAAGAAATTTGGAGCAAAGTTTTGATATTGAAGTACGACATGCTATAGGTATAATAGAACCCCTGATCCAGTACACAATGGTGTTAGCAATAGTGAACTTCAAGTATTGAACACGACCTGCAACAGAAAGGAATTGAACTTTCCAACCCTCAAATAGAGAAATAACTTTGCTCAGCAGAGGTTGGAAGTGAGTAAACTTAAGCCTGTGAGGAGAAATAGGAATGCCCAAGTAGGTAAAGGAGGAGTCTCTTTGGTGAATGTCAAGCAAGGTAGCAATATGGGAAGCAGCTTTAATATTAGGGGCAAAAATAATGGTGCTTTTAGTAGGGTTGATGTGAAGACCAGAGTTGTCGGCAAAAAGTTGAAGAGTATTTTTGAGGTTGTTGGCATTGGAAACCGATGCAATCCCAAAAACGAGGAGATCGTCTGCATACATCAAATGATTTATGCTAACCCCATTGGCGGAGATCCCTAAGAAATTTGAGGAATGAAGGCAGCAAGAAAGGCCATCCATGGCAATACAGAATAGTAGAGGAGAGAGGGGACAACCTTACCGAAGGCCAGAGGTGGAATTAAAGAAGCCTTCGAGGGAACCATTCAAACATATAGAGAAATAAACATCTGAAATGCAACCTTTAATCCATTTGATAAATAAATCTGGAAAACCCTTCATTCGAAGTCTATCCAATAGAAAGTCTCTAGAAAGAGAGTTAAAAGCTTTTTTGATGTCCAATTTAGCACAAAACAAGTTTTTACCTAGTTTGAACTCTTTCAGGATGTCAGCTGCCAAAAGGATGTTATCAGTAGGGCATCTGAAAGAAATAAAACCCTCTTGGCCATTATGGATGATATGTGGTAGCACTGGTTTGAGCCTATTTGCCAACACTTCGACAATAATCTTGTATAGAACATTACACAGCGAGATGGGCCTATAGTCAGAAATGTGGAAGCATGAGGATTTTTTGGAATCAAGGTGATGGCCGTGGCCTTGGCCCCCTTAGGAAGGTAACCAGTGCAAAAAAAACTTTTAACAACATTAAAAACTTGAAAACCAATAAGGTGCCAAGCCTTCTTGTAAAATTCAAACGAGAAACCGTCAGGACCTGGGGCAGAAGAAGCTTTCCCAGCAAAAACAATAGCTTTAATTTTCTCATAGGTAATCGGAGCAAGTAGAGAGCAATGAAAGGATTGAGGGACCCTATTTCCCATAGGAAGAGAATCAACATTCCTAACACTAGGAGGAGGAGAATAAAAAATTTCCTGAAAATGAGAGATAATAGCCTTAGCTTCAGGAGAGGAGTAGTGTCCATTGTAGGTAGTGATCTCCTTTATGTTATTACGATTATTCTAGACTTGATTCTAGTATAGAGGAATCCAAGGTCATCCTCTCCTTGAGTGAGCCAAGAGGCTTTGACTCTTTGGGAAATCCAGGAGGACCAAGCCGATTGGTAAGAGGCCAAATTGTTGTTCATATTCTTTAACAAGGAGTTAAGGTCCTGGTTAAGAGGATTATTTTGAAGCTGAACCAGATAACTGTTTTGCTGACTTTTCAACTCAAAGATAGCTTGAGAGAGATAATTTGAAGAGGCCCATCTCATACCCTTAAGAGATCTTTTAAGATACTTTAAACGAATACATAAAGCAGCAATTGGGCTACCAAAGGTAGGCATATTGAAAGCATTGAACACAACCTCCCAGAAACCATTCATGTAAATACAGAAGTTCTTGAACATGAACCTAGCAGGAGGTTTGTTCAAGATTGAAGGCATAAAGATGATAGGAGAGTGATCTGAGCAAGAAGGAGGAGCCACTTTGTAATAAGCATGTTGAAAACAATCCAGAAGGGTAGAGTTCACCAGCATCTGATCCAATTTAATATGGATAGGGAGATCTACCCTTTGATTGAACCATGTGTAAACAAATCCCACATAAGCAAGGTCCTGAACCCCACAATCAAAAATGACTTTATTAAGCTCATTTAGCCGACTAGAATGAAGCAGATTCCCACCAGACTTCTCAGACTCAAATCTGCAGCAGTTGAAATCCCCTAAGATGAGCCAAGGGTGATCCGAGGGAGGGACCAAGCCCCTCAATTGATTCCAAAGTTCTCTTCTATCTTCAATGTTGTTAGCGGCATAAATAATAGACATAAGAATCGGGGGAGATGAACCAGCCGAGAGAGTTCCATGGATAATTTGGGAGGAAGAGAAAATAGTGTCGAATGACATAAGCGATGAATCCCATTTGATCCAAATTCTACCAGGTGTAGAATGATTGAAATTATTACAGCTCCCTTCATTCTCAAAGATAGAATAGGATTTAACAAACCATGGATCAGAAACCAAATGACGATGCACTTTGGCTTCAAGAATACACAAAAGCTTTAAGTTAAGAGACTTAACCAGATAATGACACATCTGGACCTTGTCGGGGCTATTCAACCCCCTCACATTCCAACAAACAAAAGGGGAAACAGACATTAATACCTAGAAGATTTTTCCTTCTTGGCATTTTTGGACTTAGTATTTTTTGACTTTGGAGGTGGAGCGGGGCTCGGGTATTGCTGCTTAGAAGGTGAGGGGGAACCCCTAATGGGATGACTGGATTCTTCAAAAGAAGAAGATGGGAAGGTGTTATCTTCCAAAGGTTTGGTAGAAAAGGAAGGAATAATAGCAGATGTAGCTAAAGAAGGTTCCACTGTTTGCAAGGAAGCAAACATATTAGAAGTGTGAATATTAGAGGGGGGATCAGCACCATGAAGAATAACATGTTCCGAGGATGAGGGATCCTCCGAGGGGGAATTGAGGTTAGGAATAATAGGTTCTTTATCCTTGTTGGGAGAAGGAGGCAATTTAGAGGCAATAACAGGGAGAGGAGGGGGTGAGTAGGTGGGATTTGAAGACACAATAGGCGGGGGGGGAGGGGGGGGGGGGGGGGGACCCAACTGGTTACCTGTTTGCAGAGGTTTGGAGCGGGAGGCCGGAAGCCTAGAAGAAGGATTCTTGCTAAAGCTCCTTCCTCTAGGTTTCGAAGGCAGGGGAGGTAGGATGGGTTTTGGGTTTGGGTTTGAAGGACAAAGGGTGAAAGGGTGGATTAAAGACCCACATCCCTCACATGGGGATAGTTTCCAGTCATATACAACTTTCAGTAACAGATCTTCCTCCTCAATTTGGATAGGAATTTCATCAGGGAGCTTGGAATCTTTTGAAATTTGAACACAGACTCGAGCAAAGGTAAGACGAGTTCTTTTAGCAGTAAGAGAATCTACAGTTAGGGGAATACCTATATAGCTCGCAATCCTGGAGATTCCAGTCAAAGTCCACAGAGCAAGGGGAAGATCAATAATTTTTACCCAGAGCGGAATGGAAGCCGATTCATCCCGAACAGGCTTGAATTTTGGTGGCCACCTTTGAAGGATGAAGGATTTCCTAAGAATGAACTAGGGGCCTCCTGTCCAAATCATTTCCAGGTCCTCCGGAGAAGTAAACTTCAGAAGAAAAAACCCATCCGCAAGTGAAAGCAAGGAGAGGGAGCCCTTTAGAGTCCAAAGTTTCTTCATAGCTGCAAGCAGACGTTCGTAATATGGTCGCTGACCTATCGAGTAACCCACAAGAGCAAGCGACCAAAGTGCGGTACCCTCGGATAAATCATCTCTAGAAAATGAGAGCTTTTGACTAGGTGAAAAGTAAGACACGGGGAAATCCGGGGTTTTAGGAAGGTTAGATGTAAGATTTTCGGCATAGGAAGTGGGCTTAAGTGAAGGAGGGGGCGAAGAAGAGAGGAGATAGAGAGAGGAGGGAACTCCATCAGCGGAGGGACGAGCCCTCCCTGACGGTCGGTGGGGGGGAACACAACAGCAAGAAGGAGAAAAACCCTAGAGATGAGGGTTTTTCCGGCTGTGAGAGAGCTCGAGTCTTAGAGAAAATTTTATGACATTCTTACCCTTGGATTGTTTATTGGATAAGCTGCCTAGAATACATGATTAATTATTCATTTTTCTATTATATAAAGTATTCCTATGGAAAGAATATTATTCAGCAAGCAAAAAAATCATACTTAATCCCATTCTCTACGTTGTCAACTCAAAAGATGAATATTTTTCAGCACGAACATGGCTCACCAATAAAACGAATAAGAATTTCTGGTTCCAAACTACGTCAACAAAAGGACCAAGTCAATTCAATCAGAACCAAGTGATTCAGCATTAGAAATTTAGAAAAAATTACAATAGCCCCCTTGAAGGAAGAGGGAGGAACAGAGAACAAAAAAAAATAGCTTATGTAAAACAATCAAGCGTAAGGAAGGATACAAGTATAACTCCTTTGATTGGAAAACTGCAGCATGGGGGACATTTAAAGGATGGCAACTCTGAGCATCAGATCAGAAACAGAAACAAATGATATTCCTCGCAAACATACATCTCAAAATGTACCTAACAATGTGTGCAATAAAAGGCTATCTTATATATTTAAAACCTATTTTAAAGAGTTTCTTTTTCTATTTTTTTTTTAATGAACTGTTCTGAGATGTTTTCATTCATATAACCTCAAAATGTCTGACATTGCCTAGACTTTGTGAAGTTCCTCCAGCAGGTGCAGTTTGTGATGCCACTAAATCACTATTTCCATGCATACGTTTTATAAGCTTTTGAGTTAAGCTTTTGCCTCCGCTGCCTTGTTTAGTTCATCTTCAGTAGCCACAAACTGCTGGACATGGGCTTTCTGCAAGCAAAAAAAAGGACATGTGAGGAAGTTAGTAAGAGATTGTCTATAGTGAAAAATAACAAATCCGTGCGTAAAATATTGCAATGTGAGAGTTTCTCCCTCAGAATCTCTATTTTGAAATAATTTTCTGTCATGCTCTAAGTTGTACGGCTATGTCCAACGCTAGCTGTAGAAGTAGGGCATGTTATAGAAATTCACTCAACAAAAGCCTAATAGTCATAGATATGCATAACTCGACGGGATAAATAAATGTAGAATCTTAACAACTTTGCGATAACACAAGAAGTTCACTGCTAAAAACCATTTAGTTTAGGCAAGAGGTTGAAAACTTCAGAAAATACACATGGTTCAACGAATGCAAAGCATGCGTAGGAAAAATAATGGCATTGGTTACTTTGCATGACGATATTTTGTTTTTTATAATTCATCACGAATGAAGTCTATATTAACAAAAGGGTCATACTTGGGCAAGTACTATAAATATGGAGAACACTTGCAAATCTAAGTAGAAAATCCTAGCTATAAAATAAAAGAAACAAAAATTCGTTAATCTTGTTAAGGAGAAAATTGTGGGCTTCAATGTAACCAGGTTCAAATCCTTACAGCAATCAATGCTACTTGTTGTTATTTTTCAAGTAGCAAACATAGCAAAAGATGGCACCCCATCATGGTAAAAACATTTGGCACAAAATTAAAGCTCCCAATCAAACAAATTTTAGTTCATGGTTTCAGAGTAATGGAGAGGTTGCCTCTATTATGATCTAAAGCTCATGAGTTCAACACAAACAAATCATCTATAATATAGCGATATGGCTACATACAGCAAACCCTCGCTAAACCTTTACATGATTGGGAAACCTCATGTGCAAAATACATCACCTTTAACCTAAATATTTTGAAGATTATTAGGTCTTTTTACCTTTTTTTTTAACTTACAAACCAAGTCCAGATGTTTAACTTGATGAAAATAGGTTGACTGGATGGAAATAGGTTGAGAAACTCATTCAAACTTCTGTCCAATGGAATGCTTTGGAACATTTTGCAATGTTAATTAATTTACATTTTAGATTTCTTAAACTACCATAGGACATCACTAGGGACTGTTTGGTTGGCTGTAAAGTGAATGCAATGTAAAGTAAATATTTGAGGCTGTTTGGTTGTCTGTAAAGTGAATGCAGGGGAACTATTTTTTTTGTTTGGTAAGATGTATGCAGAGTAAAATAAAATAAGTGCATTTTGAATACTTAAAGGTACTACCCAATAAATCAAGATGAGATGCACACACAAATGATTACACAAATGCATAATGAGGGTTGTTGAATTGTAGGCAACGGGTTATTCCAGGGGCATTAACACAAACATTTGGATTGCAAGCTGCAGTTTTGGAAGAATCCTAGAGGGTTGCATGAGGAAATTTTACACACCTGCATTGATCCTCCATAGCAGCCTAACAATTCATACAAACACTAGGAGCTGAACCAGTATTCACAAGAGCACCATCAAAATCCTTGACATCCATAGCAGCAAAAGAAACACCACATGCCTCAGCAGCCTTCGTTCGATCCCAGACAGAATCGAACCAGCACAGGTCCCTGCCAACATGAAATTGCAAGTTAATCTCCCCACCAAAGGCATTCGGCTTCCCATGGGGTTGTGCTCGTGCGACCTGGGCGGGATGGGGTTGGGCAAAATGGCCAGGACGGGAGGAGACGGACGAACAGATGGAGTTGTAACAGATTTTGATACCTTCAATTGGACGTTCGAATCACTCAGAATCAGGACAGGGACATTCGAGTCACAAGGCATATCTGTCTGCCCCAGCTCCCTCTCATCGACGTGAAGATTTCCCTTCATGCCAGGACGTTTCGAGAACTCGACATGCATAGGAATTTCAGCAGAAGACAGCGTATTATGCTCGAAATCTTCATCAAACTGTTGTTCCGATCCATCAATTTCAGCCGAGGTTTAAATGTTGCTCCCTCTGTCGCCTCGCCGACGATGTTCTAAACTCCGAGGAAGAAACAAGGATGGGTTCCCGCGATAATAGAGAAGAAGCTAAAATGGCTACCATGACAATGGAGGAAGAAACACACTTCTCTCTAGCCCGTGCGTTTGGTGAATTCCTTTTTGGCTTGATTTTGAGCGGGTTTACTAAATGAACTAAAGAGAGTGTTCCGAATACATTATTTTATTTTACTTTGTGTCAAAGCAAACACCCATGTTGATCTTGTTTTCACCCAAGATCCCTCCCGTTCAACTCAGTGGGTCAAATCAAGTCTGTTAGGCCCAAATCCATGCCCTAGGTCAACCCAGCTTGACCCCACTAACTCAAATGAGCTCAATTTGAATCATAATTAATTTCAAATCCTCCTTGGACTCAATCCCTCATCTCCTGGGTCTATTTGACCAGGTTGACTAAGTCACCCCTTGACTTGGTCAACCCAAGTCTCCCTTAGGTCAAAATTGACCTATTTAGGTCAAATTAAACCCACTTAATGCATTTAAATGCTTCCTAATATTCCCTTGGTTCAATTCATGGCCAATTGAGCTTGGTTTCCTCCTAAATTACCCTAGATGTGTTCCTAGCCGCTCATCATGAGTTTAGGATTATAAATAGGGATTTTATGGTTCTAAATAGAGGACTTTTGCTCTTGCTCTCTCTCTCTCTCTCTCTCTCTCTCTCTCTCTCTCTCAGTATTCCCAGCCCGAGATTCTGTGTGAGAGCTCTCCTAGTCTCCTTCCATCTTTCCTAAGCAAAACCCCACCAGTCAAGGTCGCCGGCGAGCGGATTCCGACCACCCTAAGCCTAGGTTCGTCCAAGGCTTCATCTTCTTGATCCACAGCTCGTTTGGTCACAGTTTCAACTAGAGAATTGTACGAGGACAATCTACAAGCTCAACCAAATTTAAATCCCGGAGATCCAACGGTGAGATTCTCTAAAAACTCTAACCCTAGGTCACTGCACATGTAGTTAAATAGCTTTGTTGAAAGCGCATTTTAAACCACAAAATCATGCCCACATGAATGATCTTCATTAGTACTATCTCTGTTTAAAATTTTAATGGATTTGATCGTGTCGTTTGCGAGAACGAAGTGATTATCACTTTAGGGTTTCAGTTCGGACGTGCGCATGCATAGGGCGGATCCTAGACCGTTGAGTTCGCGATCATCCGTCCGGATCTCATTGTATCATCGTTTAGATCCGTCCCGCAGTCCACTTGTTCGTTGAATTGGGTTGTTCGGCTCGATCAGAGCCGTCCACTCGAGACAACGGAGGATTAGACGGCTCCAAGACCACGCTTACGTGGATAAGTGGATGCCGCATCCGTGACAATCATTGTCGCGGTCATTGCGCCAATGATTGCTGGCGGCACAATGATCACACCGCCGCGTAATCATTGGCCTCAGACCGCGGATCCAATCTAGGATCGCCACATGTCCCGTTGCCGTTTTAATTAAAAAATAAGCATTACAATTATTTTAAAACCTTTTTTACTTAGATTTCTTCCATAATTAATTAAAAATTATTTATTAATCCAAAAAATACATATAAGGTATCAAAATTTTCAAAAAATTATTTTCTTTAATTTAAAATTAAAATTATTTTAAAAATATATTATATATATTCAATTATTTAAAAAACCTTTATTTTAACTATTTAATTAATATTATATTAATATTATATTAATATTATATTAATATTATATTAAATATTTTTATAAAATTAAATATTTTACATTAATTTATTTTAAATAATCATATGATTATTTTAAATATATAATAATATAAAATTAAGCTAATTTATAATATATTTATATATATATATATATTAAATAATCATAATCTGAATTATTTAAACCATTTAAATATTTTGTTAATATTAATATTAATCTTTTTTTCTTAAATAATAATAATAATAACAAAAATAATAATAAAATAATATTTCTTCAAAATTAGAAAAATATTTTTTTAATTATTTAATTTTAAATTAAATTTAATAATAAAGTTATATTATTATTTTAAATAATTTTCTTTTATTAATTATGCTTATATTTAAATGTTTAATTATTATTTAATTAAATTAAATTTAAATGATTTTTATTTCTTTGAGGAAAACTATTTTCAATTATTTTAAAATTTTAGAGAACTCTTAATCCTTAATTTAATTCAATTAAATAATTATTTTAAGTATTAATTATTTTAAATTATTTTAAAATCTATTTTAAATACACTAAGACTTTAAAAATTCATATCAAATTTATTTTAAATCCGAAAAATATGTATAATACATTAAATTTTTTAGAAAATTATTTATTTTAATTTAAAGTGGTTTTTAGAAGCTAAAGCCTATTTTTCTAAATTATCTATTTATTATTTAATTATTTTCATTACTTAAGTATTATTTAATTAAATAATGTATTAAATATTTCTAAATTAAAAAATTATTTTGAAACTACTTTTGAAACCACCTTTGGGTAATTAGTGGATCCCTCATATATATATGTATACATATACATCGAATTATGTTTGATTACGTTATTTTTAAACGTATACTTATATTTTAATACATATATGTATATTTTAAAAATATATTAAAATTATATATATTTAAATCCCTAATTTTGAGAGATCTACTTATGAAATTTCGAACATAGACTATACATGTGAATAGCATTCATGGGAGAGTGATTAGTAGATGATTGGACTTCAATCATCCACTAATCACATCATTAATCTAGTCTAATTTTTGTTTAGGTCTCCTTTTGCAAGTGTAGGATGCACAAACACTTAGCTTAGGTTCTCCTAACTCTAAGGACTTGTTGTGTTATGTTTTTATGCATTCCCACTTTATGTTATCCCAAGGGTTAGTCTTGAACACTTGATTCAAACCTGCTTAACGTAGTGACACCCTAACGATAATAATTAAGGACCCATCTAGCAAACTTAAAGAAATTTTAGGGGCTAGGATACACCTCTGATTGACATGAAACTTGAAACATTTAAACTTAATGACATGATAAACCCCTGGAAATTTCTAGTAATTTTTAGGGCTCTTTAAACCCCTTAATTAATATACCCTAATTTACCCCTTAATTAAGACTCGATAGCTTTGGAAAATTTTAATAAATTCATATTAAATTCAAAATTTACCTGTAATACATCAAACTCTTTAGAATTCAGTCCTTAATCTTAAAAAATTAAAAGCCTCTTAATTGGACCTCAATTTAAATTTTAGCTTAATTTGGATTGAAAATCACCCTTTTAATTAAATTAAATAATTAAAAAACTATTAAAAATTATAAAATTTTCCCAAATACTTGGGAACCCTTCTTTGGGTCATTCTTGACCTTTGGAGGTGATTCCAAGAGATTTGGAGCTGATTTAGACTAAAATCCCTAAAACAGCCCTTAATTAAATAATTTTAATAATTTATTAATTACTCAAACTTTGAAAAATCATCAAAAAAATCCAAATTAAGTAAACTAAAAGGCATTCAACTCCAATTAAAATCTAGTATTTACTAAAAATATTAACTTTCCAAAAATTAACCTAAATTAAAAAGGCAACTCTCCGGTCAACCTTAGTTTGATAACTAGGGCCCGAAGCTTCTAAAAATCATAACTTTGTGTAGAAAACTTCAAATCCTGTAAACTCAAACTCTAATTACTCCTTGTAAGGTCTAATATTTAATAAAAATACTGGAACCCCAAAATATAGTATGTTTCTAAAAGTGACCTTTTGGACCCTTTAACTTAGCCGATAGGATGACCCCGGACCTTCTAAGATTCATTAACTCAAATTAATTTTCAGAAAACATTACCGCAAGCTTTCAGCTAATCTCCTAAGATAATCTCCTAACTTGATAATAAGCATCTTTCTATTACCTTTCCAATCAACTAAATCCACTTAACCAACCCTAGTTGATACTAGGTAACCCAAGCTTACGAGGCTATTAACTTAGCTCCAAGAAAGGTGAAATAACTTCATGACCTCGATGAAAAATAAAGGTAGTAATCACCTAACCATTAAATTATATCTAATTCAAGCCTTAATATATTAATATTTAAATTCAAATTTAAACTTTCCCTTCAAACCTCCAATAAACTCGAACACTAAATAATTTTAATTAATTACCCAGCTTAGGATCTAGCTTAGCCACATAGCCTTCCACACACACTTTAGATGATTTGCTAGGACAACTAATTTTAGACTTAGGCTAAGCCGATGTTTACTTTACCGCTGTGTGCCGAATTTTTTAAGATTTTATTGCTTGTTGTGATTGGAAATTGATTGATATGTTTGTTTACTTTTACTGTACTATATGAATTGATGTGATGGATGATAGATTATCCATAGGTTAGGAATAATTTTTGATACTAATAATATTTTTTGCAGGTGGCCATACTCATGCAACACTAATAAAGGGGGGGGGGCTAAAAATTTATAAATAAATTTTATATAAATGCTTATTACAGGTGCTATTTTGAAGACTAAAAAGATGCCAGATGAATGGAGAATGAGTGTGTTAATCCCTATTTTTAAGAATAAAGGTGATGTACAAGATTGTGCGAATTATAGAGGAATTAAGTTAATGTGTCATACTTTAAAACTATGGGAACGAGTTATGGAGCACAGGTTACGGCGTGATACTAATATTTCTCAAAATCAATTTGGATTCATGCCGGGTAGGTCTACTATGGAAGCCATACATTTATTAAGAGGTTTGATGGCGAAATATAGAGAGAGTAAGGAGGATTTACATATGATATTTATTGATTTAGAAAAAGCATATGATAAAGTTCCAAGAAAAGTGCTATGGGGAATTCTTGAAAAGAAAGGAGTTAATAACGCTTATATTCAAATCATTAAAGATATGTATGCAGGAGCTATTACTTATGTTCAAACACAAGGTGGTTTGACCAAGTATTTCCCTATTTCGGTTGGATTACATCAAGGATCATCAGCCTTAAGCCCATATCTTTTTGCTTTAGTCATGGATGTTCTCACTAGATATTTTCAAGAGGATATACCTTGGTGTATGCTTTTTGCTGATGATATTCTTCTTATTGATAAGACTAAAGAGGGAGTTAAAGGTAAACTAGAATTTTGGAGGTCAACCATAGAGTCTAAAGGTTTTCGCTTGAGTAGATCTAAAATAGAATATATGGAGTGTAATTTTAGTAATAATAGACCTAGTGAGGGGATTGTGACTTTGGCCGATCAAGTCATTAATAAGAGTACACGTTTTAGATATCTTGGATCTATTGTTCAGAGTGATAGTGAAATAAATGGGGATATTATCAGTAGAATCCAAGTTGGATGGTTGAAGTGGAGGAATGCATTGGGCTTATTGTGTGATAGAAAAGTACCCCTCAAACTTAAGGGAAATTTCTATAAGATGGTGGTGAGACCTGCAATGCTTTATGGTGCTGAATGTTGGCCATTAAAAGAGAAGCATAATTCTAAGTTAAGTGTTGCAGAGATGAGGATGCTCGGGTGGATGAGTGGCTTTAACCTTAGAGATAGGATACGAAATGAGCATATTCATAAAAAGGTTGGAGTAGCTCCAGTGGAAGATAAGATTAGAGAGAGTCGCCTTAGATGGTTTGGTCACATAAAATGGCGGCCTCCTGATGACCTGGTTAGGAAAGTAGAGGTCTTAGATTTGACTTATGTTAAGAAAGGTAGAGGTAGACCTAAAAAGACTTGGTTAGAAAATATTAGAAATGATCTTTTTTTATTAGATTTAAATGAGAATTTGACTTTTAACAGGACATAATAGAGAAAAAGGATTAATGTAGCCAACCCCACGTAGTGGGATAAAGGCTTGATGTTTTTGTTGCTTGTTACAGGTGCTTTAGCCGCTTAGCCCTCAAATAAATAAGAGCACGGCCAAGTGTGGTTGGTATGAGTATTTTACTTTTCATATATATAACTGCTTGGGATTGATCTGATATTCAAATGCTTAGGATAACCTTGCAGGAGAGTCTAGAATTTTTACTTTATATTAATGTAATTTATTCATAATATTGAGTTATAAAAGTATACATTTGAGTTGGGATACATAGGTCCAAAGCTTGGATCCTAAAGTGGAAAGGATACCCCTTTAGGGGATAATCCTTTTTCATTTAGAAGTTCAAATTTGGATCATTTTACTACCCAAAGTAAAAAGAATAACCTCCCCTTCAGGGAAAGAGTTATCTCTTCCATTTGAGAATCTAGCTACGATGAATCCAAAGAGACTAAAGGGAAGAAGATTGAGGAGTTGAAGATAAAGAGTATCCCACTCAAAATCACTTATGTTAGTGCTAGGATTAGAATCCAGGTTATTTTTAGTGGTGCCTGGCCACTTTACTTTTCTATAAATCCTAGGTTGTAATAAAATGTAGTTAGCCTATGAATATTTATTTGATTAATTTGATTATTTAATGTGTTTGATTGCAATTAGATTTTGCCTGCTTTTTTTTAGTTTTTTTTTAGCAATTGCATGTTGTTCTTTTTTATTTAGCTTGGATTCAATCAAAGGCTCGTGAGGGTACGCCCAAAACTTTTTTACTCAAACTTAATTAAAATTTTTAAGACAACATAGAAACTCTAACGCTCTTAAGAAGTATGTCCGGGACCACTGGGGGTTCGCATAGTATATTTGTTGTATTATTCTTTCCATTTGTTAGGTACCTCCTCGCTTGTGGGTTATAGCAGACCACTTGGCCTATGAGGGTGTCGATCTGTCAAGGAGAGTCTGTACACTCTAGGAAAAATTTTATTTTTTAAGTCTTTTTTAAAACTGATTCATATATATTTTAAGTATTTAATCGAGTCGGCCAGCATGCATTGCATTAGAAATCAATTTAAAAGTGAGTCTAAAATTATAATTATATTCATTTTAGCATCTTTCACCCAATAAAAGTTAAGGGACCACTTAGGATAATCTCTAGATGTCGATCTCAATTCTCAAAAAACTTTAAAAGTCCCTACTATTCATTCATAAAAATGATTGGACTCATAGTTTTAAATTGACTAGGTGGTTAGCTGGCTCCACAATCCAAGACAAAATAAGTCCAAGTTTTACACTACATTAACTAGGACACAGGTATTAGTATTGTGCGTAGAACACTAAATCCATTAGATTTAGAGTTTAAGGCTAGTACTATTGGTGTCCCATAGTATGTCTCATCAGTTGGTAAGTTCTCTATCCTTCAGAGGCTATAAATCTCACCTATTTGCATCACATGGATGACACCACCTTTATCCTTCTCTCTTGTATGCTCTGAGTGCATGATTTTTTTTCTCCAGTTTCTTTCAACATCTTAGTCCCTCTAGATGTTGGTGTGAGCCTTATATATTGACTAAGCCAAGTCAAGCCCTTTCCTTCCTTCTTAAGTAGGAACTTCACAATCTCCTCCCTATTTGCCAATCCCATTTGAGAGAATAATATAGGATCCTTAATCGAGAGTCTTCTTAGGCCCTAGCTTAAGATGTAATTAACCACGGGGACTTGCGCCTGTGGAAAACTGAATCCCACATCAAATAAATCTCACTCGAGCTGATGTATCAGGTGGGGAAATCCCGTGACTCTGATCAGGTTATCCATATTATTACCCATCCAGGTGCGTAGGCGAGAGCCACTATCCTCAATGGTTAATCATATGTATGATCTAATCTGCCCTCCCATTGGCCCGCTTGTAAAGAGTGCAAAGGCCTGTGATCATTTTGTCCTGCGGGATAGTGCGGTCATACCCTTTGCATTCTGTCCCTACACGGCGGTGTCCATTCGGAAGTCCACAACCCAGAAAGTTAAAACTCATGCATTTACTTTACTTTAAACCCTAAAGTATTCCAACCAAACAGCCTCTAAGTTCAAAGGTATTTAAAAATTAAAATCTTTTTTTCTCTTTTTTATTAGATACTTAAAAATAATCTTTATTGGATATGACAAATCTAAAATTGATTTTAGATCATAAGATAACCAAAGAAAGAAATTAGCTATAAAAGTGCTATCAACATATGAGCGAACATTATTTCTATATAGAACACAAGGCAGAAAATAATTCTTTTTTATTCCACAAATTATTTAACACAATACTAGATTGATCTAGAAATGCAATAAAGAAATATCTATGTCTATATATTTTTAAAAAAGGCTTTGGATTTCCAACATTATTTTTATGAGCTATAGAAATAAGAACATTCATAGCAGATTCTCACCATCCAACAATCCACTCAAATAGGTGAATAGAGACATCTTCCATTCCTAACTTGTCAATACTCTCCTGAAATTGTGCGTTGTTGAGTCCCATTATGAAGGCATCTATTAGTTGATCCATTGTAGGCCCATATATTGTACAAACTAAATCATTATAAAATATCTTTTTATTTCAATATGCTTTGTTCCACCATGATACACAAAATATTTCAATATTTATTATTAACTTATTATTATAATAGTCTCTTTGGTCCAACCTACTCAATAATTAGATATTTAAGGCAACACCAAAAACACACAAATCCCTTTTATCATTGCATTGAATCCATCTTTTGTAGTAGCCTTGTTGCTATATTTTATATTTTACTTCTCTGTCCAAAAAAACGATTGCCTCAAAGAAAGGCATAACATCTATAGACAGATCATCGTATATGGGTGAATCTATATAGTCATCGTTTGTGTAGGCTTCAAATTTGTGTTTCTTCTAAAAAAAATTCCTCATGAATTAGCTTTTATGTAATGAAGAATTTAGTAGATAGCCGATAGGTGAACATCTATTGCATCATGCATAAATTGACTTACGACATGCATAGCTTAAGTTATTCAACCTTGTATATGCAAGATAAATAAGTATTCCAACTATTGTAGCTGAGCCAAATAAATTCATATTCTACACCCAACTTATGGACAAATTCACTTCTACCCAAAAGCAATCTCCAAGGTTCAATAAACTCTCCAAGGTCATGAGATAATCTCACCTAACGATTAATATACAACATCGAATGGCTATATTCAAAAATCCAAATTCTCTCTTTATATCACCATCCAATAACATTCTAAAAAATTTGCATAATCAAACCCTAAGCATGACATTTATGTATTGCCTTGAAAATCCATAAGGACAACTGATTTACAATAAGCATGGCAAACTCTATATGCACACCATATTTATTTGGGGGATATTTATTGACCTCAATATAATTCATACGAACAATCTGCTCGCATACCACAAAAATGGCAGACAACACTCTTCATATCGCACAAATCAGGTTTGAGACACACCGCAAAAGTTAGAATCATCCAATCGTCGCTCAATTCGTGAAATGGTGAGCATCAAAGTGCCTGAAGCATCAAAATTACCAAGAAAATGTATACACAATTAATTAAATCGAACATGATGAAAATGAGAGATAATGGATGCAATGCCACGCATATCTACTTTGAAATGCCTCAACAGAAATCAAATCATTGCTGCTTTCAAGAAATGTACTTTTTGATGCGTTGGGAGTGTTAAAAAAATTGCAATAAGTATGGCCAGCTCTATATGAACACCATATTTATTTGGGGGGATATTTATTAACACCAATATAAATCATGCAAATAATATGCTCACATACGACAAAAATGGCAGACAACACTCTTCATATATCATACAAATCAAGTTTGAGACACATCGCACAAATCATAATCATCCAATCGTCGCTCATTTCGTGAAATGGTGAGCACCAAAGTGCCTGAAGCATTGAAATTACCAAAAAAATGCATCCACAATTAATTAAGTCGAACATGATGAAAATGGACGTGACATCACACATCTACTTTGACTTTGAAATGCCATGAAGGTAATCAAATCATTTCTCTTTTTGAGAAACAAACTATGCTGATGTGTTGGGAGTGTTAAATTACTAAGAAAGAAAACTCATATTGCTTAGGTCATCGCACGAGAAAATGTCAAAGAATTTATCTGCATACTGGGACACAACATGAAATCAATATATTTGAGGGAACAAAAAATTACAAGAAAAAATGAATGAACACTTATTATTACTAGTTTAAATGCACATTGCACATTGCACATTGCACATTGCTATGATCTTAAAATTCTTATGCACGTAGCTAGAATCTTCAAAACAAATAAAGATATAAATTTAATGATTATGATTGTGATAAGTAATTGCATCTAAAATTGCATTCTCGTAATGTAATGCCTATAATTCATAAATAAATAAATATTTTTAACTACTGATGTAAGGTTGAAGCATGTATATATATATATATAGGGGAAACCCACAGTGGGCCTTCGTGTTAATATCAGAAAAAAATTACACCATCCTTAAAAGGGTCCTCAAGCTCACTAATGCACTAACGAGCTACAAAATGAAAATAAAAGAAAATTTCTAGGAGCTCGAGGTCCCTACTAGAAAACAATACAATAATCCCTAGTAACATTCTACGGTGCGCAAGAGTGAGCACCCAAAAAGGAAAAGAGGACCAAATATTAGAAAACTGATCCAGCTTCTTGGCAAAAAATAGGTCACACCTCTTAAGAATATAACTTTTCAGCGCAGCCATCCAAACCTTTAAACGATCACCTGCAAAAATAAACACTTGCAAAAAAAGATACCACCACCTGCAAAAGGGTAACTACCACAATCCATGTGAAGCAGATAAAAAAAAATGGCAAAAAAGATGATTACAACACAACATAAGTAATATATGACAATGATTACAATACCAATGAAACAAATTATCAAAAGGAGAACTGTTAAATACCATAACCAGGAACCGAAGAAACCCAAAGTATAACGAACCAGCATAGGTCAGGGAGTAATGGCAATCCAGAGCACCAAAGAATCCTGATGTAGCTCAATCCAGCCCATCAACCACCCCCCAGCATTACCCATCATACTCCAGAAACCCCCAATACTCAAGCTACAACTCCCAAAAACTGCACCAGTGAGGAGAGCAACACACAAGAAAAACCCTCAAGTAAAGGTCGCCACCAAAGCTAAGACCGTTCAGACCAGAACAAATCCAGCAGAGATTCACCAACCCACAAAAGTAGTACGAGAAAAATGAGCACCAACACCAACATGCATCAAACTCAGGCAACAAACACCATTCATAAAATGCAAAGCTCATCAACACCACACCCAGAAAAATCATGACAGAACAAAAACAAAAAAACAAAGCAAACAGGCAGCAGCTCACCAAAAAGAGAAAAGAAATATTAGGGAAACACCTAGGGGAAACCAATTTTATCCAAACATAATAGCCCACGAAGAGGAACAGGAACAAAAGAACCAATAATATTGGTGAAACAATCTAGACGGCAACCCCAGCATGCCAGCCAAGCCGTACAAGCATTAGCATCTTTACATATAGTATTAAAAGAGTGATTCAGGGTTAATAGCAGATTTTTAATCTCTCTAATCTTATAGAAAAGAGCAGAACTGCACACCATATCCCCCTCCACCAAGAAGGATCTAAAATTAAAATTAGAATTAGCCTCAATAATCAGGTTAAATAGCTTAAGGGAAACACACACCTGAATGCCATAAAGAGTGGCACAAGTGATAGCCATAGAAACATTCCCCTGATGGATCGGGCCAGCAAAGGCAAAAAGAAGGTGACCATTACTATCTCTAATAGTACCACCACAACCCCCAGAATTATCATAACAGAACCCATCCACATTTAACTTAAAGAAATCCTTAGGAGGCTTGGTCCAAAGGATGCTAAAAACATAAGGTTCACCAGTCAAAGAAAGTCCAAGCTCTTTCCCAACAAAGAGATAATTTTTGAAATTTTTATGGGACATTAATTTCACAGACATAAGAGAACAAATCTTATCTTTAACCCGCTGAATCACATTCAGATAATTCATTTTCACATTATTAAAAATAGAATTATTTCTTTCCAACCAGAGAAACTAAAGAACAATACAAGGAATGACATTGTGGATATGCCCTTTGGACTTAATAAACTAAGCATTAAGTAAATATTTGAGAGAAAGATTACTATTAAAACAGTTTAACCGAAAAATATCATCAAAATACACCCAAGTATGAACAGCCATAGGCCCAGAGATGAACACGTGATGCATGCTCTCAATATGGTAACAACATTGGCATTTGGAAGCCAATTTAAAACCTTTTTTAATGAGATTATCATCTGTGGCTAAATACTTGTGTAAGGCTCTCCAAACAAAAACAGATATAGTAGAAGGAATGCTCTTATGCCAAATATAAGAAAAACTTTTATCAAAATTATTTTTAGTACGAAAAGCATGCCAAGCATCCTTCAAGTGGAAGTTACCATCACTAGAGAAATCACATAAAATAATGTCCTTAGAGCCATTATTAATGGGCTAGTTAGAAATCTGATTGATAATGCATTGGGGAATAACATTAGCCAGCTTACCATAATCCCAACAATAATCATTCCAGAAATCTTTGACTTTAGCAGACGTAGTAGAAGCCGTATGTAAGATAGAGTCAATAGAAAGCTTAGTAAGCCACCTGTCTTGCCAAAAGAAAATATTCCCATTACCAAGGCCCCAAGAAATATAGGGCTCCATTTCCCATTTAACTTTGCAAAGCCTTTTCCACACTTTGGAATCCCCTTGTTTAGCACCACAAATAATAGGATGTTTAAAAAGACAGGATTTAGAATTCATAAAGTTAGCCCAAAGGTTACTATTAATGTGAAGTTTATACCAAAGTTTAAAACTAAACACCTTACTAAGATCATAAAAGTTCTTACAACCAAGAGCACCTTCAGCTAAAACACCACAACAATTGTCCCAAGCAGCCCAAATGATTTTAGAGGTAGAGGTAGTGCCTTTCCAGAAAAACTTGTTAATCAGTTTATGGAGTCTATCACAAACACCTTGCGTGGGAAACATAGTTTGAAAACTATAAGCAGGAAGAGCAATAAGAACACTTTTAATAAGAGTAATCCTATCACCAAAACTAAGAAAATTAGAATCCCACGCTAAAAGTTTGTTTTGCACCGAGGCAATGAGATCATCAAATAAATAGGCTTGCCTCCTCCCAATAAAGAGAGGAACCCCAAGATATTTGATGGGTAAATAGGCCTGAGTAAAACCAATGAGATTTTTAATAGCAGAGATACGAGCGTTAGAAATTCTCTTAGAGGCAATAACACAACTTTTGTTTTTCTTGAAGGTAATACCACTAACCTTCTAAAACTTGTACAAAAAATCCATAATTTTCTAAATTTTACTACTCAAAGCGTTAGGAAACACAATAAAATCATCAGTAAAACATAAATGAGATATAGGAAAGCCACCCAAAGTCTTAAAATAGAGTGCAGGATTACTAACAAACTGATTAGAAAGACCTCTAGAAAGAAATTCAGCAGCTATAATGAAAAGGGCAGGAGAAATAGGATCTCCTTGTCTAAGACCATGAGAAATTTTGAAAAAACCATTATTAGACCCATTAATAATAATAGACATATAGACATTTTCAATACAATTCTTGATAAGGTTAATAACGATAGAATCAAATCCAAGAAGATCAAGGATACGGTATAAAAAACTCCAATTCAGATTATCATAAGCTTTAGCCATATCAAGCTTTAAAATTAAGTTGTCACCTCTCACCTTAACATTTAAGTCCTGACATAACTCTTGAGCCAACAAAATATTATACGTAATAACCCTGCCTTTCACAAAACCCATCTGATTAGGAGATATAATTTTAGGAAGAATAACAGCAAGGCGATTAGTAAGAATTTTAGATAACAGCTTGTTAAAAAAAGTGCAAAGGCTAATCGGTCTAAAGTCATTCCACTTGTTCACCTGATTATTCTTAGGAATGAGCATAATAGAAGTGGAAGTGAAAAATTTAGGTATAGTGTTACCCGCAAAGAAATCAATCACAACAGAAAAAATATCATTATTAATAATATTCCAAGATTTTTAAAAGAAAAGAGTAGTAAAACCATCAGGTCCAACAACAGACTCTCTATTCATATCAAAAACCATCTCTTTAACCTCCTCAAAAGGAGTCCTAGAAAGGGCATCATTCTCCTCAGAAGAAATGAGAGAAGGAATGAAGGAATGATCACCAATTAAAGCCGGCATAAAGCACTTGTTGAAACAAGAATTAAAATGATGCACAGCTAAACTAGCAATTTCAACAGGATGATGTTTCCAAAGGCCTCTTCTTGAGCTTGTAAATTAAAAAGTTCCTTTGGCCTTTTTTAAAAGAGAAAAATTGGCATTAGACTGATCATCTTGATAAGAAGCCTCAAGGGAATAGACATGCTGCTCAGAGTTCAAAATATTAGAAAAAATATTTTTAAAGACATGGTGATTCCACCACTTAAGCATCTGTTTCAACCTTTTCAGTTTTAACCAAAGTCTATTCATACCAAAAATGGAGTTATCAGGATGTAATGGTGCTTGCCAATTCTGCTTAACAACATCAAAAAAAGAATCATTGAGAAGCCACATGTTTTGGAATCTAAAATTAGAACTAATAGTAGAATTTCTAAATTTACTAGTAATAAGTAAAGGAGAATGATTAGACAAAGTTCTACTCAGATGTTGCACATTAGTAATGATTGGAGAGTTAAGCCAAGAGTCATTAAACAACACACGGTCCAATCTTTGCCATAAATGCCCCCTATTCCAAGTGAAATTATCACCAATAAAACCAATATCAATCAAATTACAAGTTAAAATCATATTATTGAAATCCTCCATAGAACGGACAGAGGGGGAGGACCCACCCATCCATTCAGCAGGATTAGTGATAGCATTAAAATCACTACCAACAAGCCAAGAAAAATTACCAATTTGAGAAAAGTCAATAAGTTGATCCTAAAGCGGTTTTCTATTATAAAGAGAAGAAGCAGCATATACTAAAGAAATACAACACTGGAAATTAAAAACTTCAACACTACAATGTAAAACTTGAGTTAAATTAGCAATCACCTCAATTTTAATCGGTTCTTTCCAAAAAAACCCAAATCTTGTTAGCAACATTAGCAATAGCATGATTAAACCCTAAAAACTGAGAAGTGTCCATCAACCTAGAAGTGGAAATAAGAGGTTCAAGCAACACAAGGATTGAAATGTTGTGCGCATAAGTTTTTAACCCGGGTTCCAAAAGAAGAGCAACCAATACCCCTCACATTCCACACAATAGCATTAAACATAAATAAAAACTTAATGGGAAGTATTCGATCTAGTGTTTTTAGGAGGTTGTAAAGATATGCTCTTAGGTTGTCTCCCTCTTTTACTACGGACCTTAATAAAACTCAGATCATTATCATCAATAGCAAAGTTTTTGGCAGTAATATTTAGATCTTCAGTATCTATTAAAACATCACTACTATAATAAGAAGAATTAAAATTCTTACTATCACAAGGAAGATTCCTTGTCCCCGCTATAAGAGGACCGTTATCCTCCATAAACATGCCATCATCCTCCAAAGAGGAAAGATCATCATTGCATTTATCAGTAAGCGGCCCGTGCACAACAACCAGAATTTCCCCCTCTTCTAAATTTCTATCATCTTCTCCAACAGGTAATTGAATGATCATATTAGGACCAATGTCAACTTCCTATTCAATCAAAGATGTAGAGGCATTATGATCAATCAAATTAATATCATTCTCAGCACAAACATTTTGCAAGTCATTAGAGGAAAAGAGATTAATAGAATTAGAATTATTTTGGTTAATAATATTAGATAAAGCTAGCTCCCCATTATTCTCACAACCAGTAGACATAACAGGATCCATAACAGGCTCTTGATCTTGATTGAAAGGGACAACATCAGTAGAAATAGAGGCAGGAACGTTGGCCGTGACAGCCAAAAGAACCCCAGGGTGGCCAGAGATACTGGTCTGTAGAGGAACCGAATTGGAAGTGGGTGGATCAATAATCCCGATTTTAGCATTCACAGGTTCTTTCTCTTTCCTAAGATGAGGATGCTTTCTAAAATAATCATTAACATTATGTCCATGCATCTTACAATAAGAACAAAATAAAGGTAGATTTTTAAATTCTACTTTTTGCAAATATCCCTTAATTTCAGAACCAATCCATATTTCACAGGGATGTTTTTAGATACATCCAGTTCAACTAAAACCCTAGCCACAGACGGCCTCGACACAGCCGCCGTAGCCTGATCAGTTTGTAAGGGACGGCTAAAGATAAAGGCCAAACCAAAAAGGATTTGTTGGTTAAAGAAATGGAGCCTCAAATTAGGAAAGGAAATCCAAACCGGAGCAATCGGAGATTCCTCCCTGACGTCAAAGTAAGAGGTCCACTTAAGCAGCCTCATTTGACAAGCTTGAGCATAATAAGATCTTCTAGCAAAAATATGGCTATAATCAAGATCATTAGAAAGTTGAATAGCTATATGCCTTTGATCAAGTAAGCCAACATGAAACGAACCAGAAAGCTTAAGGCTCAGAAAAAATTTCCGAATAACGTCTAAATTTGGTCGTCACAGCATAAATTTACCAACTAAAGTCAAAGAAAAAGGTGCAGCTGACAGATCTATAACCGAGTCCTCGAAAAGCAGGGCCGGACAACCCTTAAAGGAAAAATGAACAAAATTCAGTTTGGGAGACGAAGCAGACGCGCCAGCTAAAACGTCTTTAAAAGATCGAGACTTCCCCTCCGGAAGAGAGGAAGAAGATGGGTTCGATGACGACGACGTCGTCATCACCCAGCCAAAAAACCAAGCAGGTCGCAAAATCGGAAAGCAGAGAAAAAAACCTCATGAAAACAAAAGGAAATCACAAGGAAGCAAGCCTGAGAGGCGAACACGGAGGAAGCCCTAAAATCGCCCAGGAGGGAACCAGAGCCCTAGCCGAGATGAAAAGGAGTTTGGAACTTAGGCCAAAGAGATGATAATTGTATTATAATATATGAAATCTAAAAGAGAACTAATTATGAAATAATAATGATGGTTAAATGCCAACATCAATTTTGTTTATATAAAATAACAAGTTCTCTTATGCATAATTCATACGCAAGGAATTAGTACGAAAAAAAAAAATATTTGTAGGAAATCTTGATCATCGCTTATGATAACAGAGAAGAAATGATAAAAATTTCTTACATACAATATGATACGCCACACCATAACATGAATATATATATATATATATATATATATATATATATATATATATATATATATATATATATATATATTATGAGATTCATTAAAAGTTGTTTATTCAACTCTATGGAAGTAGGACTGCCTCTAGAAGATTGAATTAATATTAGTGCTTTGATAATGCATGTGGGGCTTATTTAATAGCTTAATCCAACTTTAGAGTTTAAATCATAACTCTCTGAATCTTCATAAAATTAAAATTAGTTGGATTGAAACAACAAATAAAAAAATAACTAAAAGTAGTATTAAAATTAGTTTTCATAAAAATAGTATAAAATTGACAAAATGAATAAAAAATATTGATTGTAATTTGCGTTATAAAAAAATAAGATATTTGGTTGTTCTATACACTAATAAGACATTTCCATGACAAATGAAATTTAGAAAATACATAAAATAATTGATTTAAAAATCAGCATTATTATTAGATATAATCTTAAAATACCCTTGGTTGGTGAACCAGCATGCAGATATTTATAACTTCAAGTGCTTCGCAACGTAGAGCTTTAAGAAGCAGAGATGATAAAGCTCTATCCAAATCAGAGGTTGGCACATCAAAAATCAATAAAGAAATTTCTATAATGATTTCAAGCCCAACATTAACTCGCTTTATTTGCCCACCAAATATTATATGCTGCTTAACAATATCGACTAACTAATGCAAGCAATCATAAGGACTCGATAATTCTTTCAACAATAAGAATTTTGTCAACCTTTGACAAGTTTGCTGAAAGTCTGAGATCAGATTAGGGGAAAAGTTTAATCAGTAACTTTATTTTTGAAAATTTTTGCTAATTAAGCAGAGGTAAAAACACAAATATCAGAATAAATGAGTTGTGAATGTTGTTTAGAGAATAGTACTAAAAATTTAAACTGTTGAGTAAAAACAAAATAAATAAATAGATCTGAAAATATACATTAATCTAGTTCGAACATAGTGCCCGAACTAAAACAAATACAAGAATACTGAAGAAATATTTGATGCAATTGAAATAAATTCTTTGTTCATGTAATAAAAAAATACCATAATCATCTATCAAAATATTTCATATCTAGCAAAAACTTTGGAATTAAATAACTAAAAAGTGCTAATGTAACCCAAAATAACTTCACAATTGATCATAAATTATTTTAACATTGATATGTGGATTATTTAATAAAACATCAGAATTGTTCAAAGTGCGAAATTCAAAATAAAACATTATATGTGAAATTCGAAAAGATCTTTAATGAAATAACTCTCAATTATTAAGTACCTCATGGGGGATGATCTTGCTAAGAAGATCGATTCGCATAAGAAGTCTGCATAAGTCTTTTCATCTTAAGGCAACAACTCCTTTACCAAGATATTTTCTTTTTGATGCCTTCATTTACTCAATAAAAGTTCAGCAATGTCTATCGATAATAGTAAGAGAAAATCCATTAGATGTTAAAACAAACTTTGCTATGTTGACTCCTGTATTCAAAAAAGAATAGAAGATTGGCTAGGATTTACTGAGAGTGCAAGAGAAAGAGATAGTTACCTTTGCGGTGACCTCCCATTGTCACCTTCGTGGCGAGCTCCCATTGTGAATCCAATATGACAGGGAAAAGACTGTATAAGAAGGCGAAGAAGCTTCTTTTGCAAATCTTTCGAAACTTTTCTTCACACAAAGTCATGACTATCTTCCATTGTGATTTTTGATCAGATAGGAACAACATCCTAGAAGAAGGCAAATAAGCTTCTTTAGTGACTCTTTCAGAACTCTTCTTCACACGAAGAAGGGGAACAAATAGACAAATAAAGGATGCAAACAAAAAGACAAAGGATGCAAAGAGAAGTGTGATATTTTAAAATATAAATAGTTAAGATTATATTCGTGAAGAATTACAAGCCGCATTTTAATATTAGTATTGTATAATATATATATATATCTTTGCTTTAAAATGGATATGAATGGGCAGAATACAAAATAATAGGATATTAATAGTTATTTACTAATGGCTTAACTTTAAAGGAATAGATATTAAGTAGTTTGGCTAATCAACAATCAATTGATGAGATGCGTTTACTAACTATTCGGCTTCCTATTTCTGAAACTATTGGACTCCTATTTTTACAACTATTTGGCTCCCTACTTAATATTAATGTTACAAATAATTCTATGATTATTTAATTAAAATGTCATGCATTTAATTAAAAAAATGAAGTTAAAAAATAAATTAAGGCTTTGTTTGGGATGGCTTTCTTACTGATTCTTAAAATAGTTTTTTAGTACAAAAATTAAAATTTTTGTACTAAAAAACGGCTTTAAAAAGCAGTAAAAAACCGTCCCAAACGAAATTTAAATGTATAAATATAATGAATGTTTTGTATAGATGGTATATAATCAGCTATTAGCATAGAATCATCATTAGTATAGATGGTATATAATCAGCTATTAGTATAGATGGTGTATAGATGGTCTATTAGCTTAGAATCATCATTCATCATCAAATCTCATCATTCATCATCAAATTAGATTTCGATGTTAAGATCTTCAAATCCAAGATAGAAACCACTCATTTACTTCAAGATCATTAAAGATAGAGAATTCTAACTATGCGGGATTGGAATTGCTGGAATTGAAGTAAATGGAATCTTAAAGTGCAAAATTTTCTATTTTGCTGAAAAATAAAGTGGGCAAGTAATTCAAGTATGCTAAATTGAAATTTGTAATATTATGTAAGGTCTTTGGAGGTTTTGATGTTAATAATTCTGAACTTTTTAGGTTATAAATAGGACCCTTGAGATATGTAAAAAAAAATAGTGAAATAAAATCTTTTTTTCAATCGAAAGATGGAGCCCTTATATATAATCACTAAAAAAAGATATGCATAAACAAATAAGAAGAGATCGAGCAAAAGAAAGGCTATTCAAGTTCATAACATTTAACTCGTGCACGGCTCTAATAGCTAGATGCTTCTCTCTTGATACAAGGGACTGTATGATTTTGCTGCGAAGACCCCTTTATCAAACTCATAACATTTAAGAAAGTCAACCTATTTCAAGCAAAGATCAAAATTATTTCCAAATAGAAGGGACATACGTTACATCGAGGAGGTAACAACAGTGTATGCGAAGGGTTGATGGCAGGATTTATGGGATTTAGCCAAAGAAGCGCACAAGGAGAAAAAGATTCTTTCCATAGCCACGAGCTCCCTTCGTGCCTTCCGATCCTACATGAATAAAAAGGTGAAGAAGCTTCTTTACTGACACGTTTAGAAATCTTCTTCAAGCGAAGCCAAAGAAGAAGCTCTGATCTGATAGGAAGAACAAGGGAAGAAGCTTTTATCAACTCGTTTAAAGCTCTTTTTCATGCAAAATCAAAGAAGAAATAGGAGCGTGATCCTAATCTTATGCTATTGCGATGGTGGAGAGGGGAAGAAGAATAGTTCTGATATATATGAATAGGAGGAGAAGCTAATGTCGAATGTAGATATGAAGAGTAGCGAAGCAGTGCAATGGTAAACTGTCACTTGAATAAGTGCCTAATTAATGCAAATATATACATCAATGAATAGTCACTTGAATAGTCTGAAATTGAATAGTCGCGTAATTAATATAAATCCATTAATTAATAGTCCCATGAATAGTCACATTGCCAATATAAATCTATACTACTATATAAAAGTGGTTTGAGATTCCACTCATATACAATCCTAACCTTTTATTTAATTTATCAAAGATGAATCTCAACCTTTCATTTTATTTATACATTTAATTAACTTATTTATTAACTTCATTTATTCATTTAAATGCATGACATTTTTTATTTTTTTATATTAATTATATTTAGTAAGAGCTAATTGGTGCATCTAATTATATTTATTTTTATATTCAATTAGGATTAATTAACCTTCATTTTATTTATACAATTAACTAACTTTATTTATTCATTTAAATGCTTGATATTTTTTATTTTATTTAAATTAATTGCATTTAAGTAAGAGTTAATTTATGCATTTAATTTTATTTATTTTTATATTTAATTAGGATTAATTAATATATTTATTTTTATTATTTCTTAATAAATACATACTCTAGCAATTAATAATACAATTTATATATATATATATATATATATATATACTATTTTTATAAAACCCGTTTAAATTTTCTTCCATATCAAATCCTAGCCTTCCATTTTAATTATTCAAATTAAATCATAATCTTTCACTTTAATTATTTTAATTATATTGATTAATAAATATAATTTTATTCTTATCAAATATATTGTATTAATTATCATAATGAAATATTAATTCTTCATCAAATTGAAACTCTTCATCTTCCCTTAAACAATCTTGACCATTCTTATTAATACAAATGGCAAAATCATATCCATGCATCCCTCAACCTAATGATATTCTGTTACAACCCTTGGCATTCTGAATCCTAGCCTTTTATTTTAATTATTTTAATTATAATTTATTAATAAATATAATTTTATTCATTTCAAATATATTGTATTAATTATCATAATGATATATTAATCCTTTATCTAATTTTAAACAATCTTGACCATTCTTAGTCATACAAATGGCAAAATCCTATCCATATATCCATTAACATATGGTAGTTTTTTTCAACTCTTCGTATTCTGACTTTATACATTATCCCAGATTAAATTTTAATATTTTATTTCATTATTTTAATTATAATTGATTAATAATGAAAATTTTATTCATATCAAATATATTGTATTAATTATCATAATAACGTATTAATGCTTAATCTAACTGAAACTCTTCATCTTCCCTTAAACAATCTTAATTAACCATTCTTGATTATACAAATAACAAAATCCCAACCATCCATTCCTCAACCTATTGGTATTCTGTTATAATCCTCTGGATTCTGACTTTATTTGTTCAATACCCCAAATTGTCATAGGCTCATGCTCTTGCAACACGCTCACGCATGCGAAACCACTCATGAAAGCCCCTTAACCTTCAACATTGTTATCTCTCTCTGTCTCCGTTGAAGAACTTCTTGCAACTTATCATTTTCGAAGCCCCTTCATCTTTGTCATTTTCATCTCATTTAGTCTCACTTCAACAGTTGACACGTCTTCATCTTCACTTGAAGATCTCTCCTCTTTCAAGCAAGCTTTATTCTGATAAAATCTTTTTCTTTCATTGTAATTGCTATCTCCTCTTCATTAACCCCATTTTGAATTTTCTCACTTGATTTTATATTAATCCTTTATCTAACTGAAACTCTTCAACTTTTCTTAAACAATCTTGACCTTTCTTAGTCATACAAATGGTAAAATTTTGTCCATATATCCATTAACATATTGGTATTTTGTTGCAACTCTTCGTATTCTGACTTTATACATTATCCCAAATTAAAATTTTAATATTTTATTTCATTATTTTAATTATAATTGATTAATAATTAAAATTTTATTCATATCAAATATATTGTATTAATTATCATAATAATGTATTAATATTTAATCTAACTAAAACTCTTCATCTTCCCTTAAATAATCTTAACCATTCTTAATTATACAAATGACAAAATCCTAACCATCCATCCCTCAACCTATCGGTATTTTGTTGCAACCCTCTGCATTCTGACTTTATTTATTCAATATCCTAAATTATCGTAGGCTCATGCTCCTGCATCTCGCTCACGTGTGCACAATCACTCATGAAAGCCCCTTAACCTTCAACATTATTATCTCTCTCCGTCTCCCTTGAAGATCTCTCTGTCTCTATTGAAGAACTTCTTGCAACTTATCATTTTTGAAGCCCCTTCATCTTTGTCGTTTTCATCTTATTTAGTCTCACTTCAAGAGTTGACACATCTTCATCTTCACTTGAAGATCTCTCCTCTTTCAAGCAAGCTTTATTCCGATAAAATATTTTTTTTTCATTGTAATTACTATCTCCTCTTCATTAACCCCATTTTGATTTTTCTCACTTGATTTTATTTCCATTTCATGCATTTAAAATTCAAAATATCATCTTCTAATTTGATGCATTTATTTCTGATATGTGCTATATTTTTTTTTCTCTATGACTCTACTATATGCTTTGACATTTTGTTGATTGGGATATGACATGTAATGTGTTAATGATGATCATAAACATGAGGAGTTCAATCAAGCCTTCAAGACAAATAATATAGGAGACTCCAACAACAAAACTTAAGGCCAAACACAAAGCATAAGCCCGATATGATGTCACATTTTTATTTAATTTTCTCAATTTCTAATCTCAAGATTAAATGGGATGAATTAAGAAAATAAATAATAATGTTTGCAAGTGATTGTAGGTTTGAGAGGAAAATCATAATCATGGATAAGGAAAATTTAGACGTGGATATGGAACAACACACTGTCACTCTTCCATCCATTATTTGAAATTATGATATTCCAAAAGATGGTTATAATTTCAAGAATTCCCTTTTTTAATATCTCATTTTAATATATTTTTGTCTATTTTTAATGATGCTAATTTCATAAATTATTTATTTATTAATTTAGTTAATTATAACACATTATTAAAATATATTAAAATATGGCCAAAATAAATAACAATTTTTGTAAATTTTGTGTTAAAAAAGCAAATTTATTTTATACATAATAAGTGATTTATATTAATTTTTTTAGAAGTTCAAATATTAGAATTTGAGCTTTATGAGTTTAAGTCAAATTAAATATTAAAAATTAGCCCAAATTGTTTTTCTAAAATATAGTCAATATATTTTTGTGTTGATATGTAATTTTGTGTTTGTCATAATCTAACTCAAACAAATATATAAGAATTTAAAAAAGATAACTAAACTTAAAACCTAATTTTAAGAAATAAATATCAATTAAAGAATTTTAATGCTAGCTTCAATCAATTATCAATATTTTGAATTTTGTACGTATTCATTAACTATTATAGCTAATTAACATTAATTATAATTATTTAAAATTTTGTATACATTAATTATATTTAATTATTTTATAATTTGAATTATAAAAATTACTTTCAATATTAATTTTTTTAAATTCCATTCTAGATAAGTTATATACTACTAATACAAAAGTGGCTTGAGTTTCTTCCTAAATAAAATATTAACCATCATTTTAATTCTTATTACTTTATATCTAAATAATAATGTAATAATTAATTATTTATTTATTTTAATTTTTCATATTCTAAATTTAAGTTAAAGAAGTTTAATAGATATTAGGGAATAAATATCAATTAATAATGTATTAATTAATTATTAATTTTAAAAAAAAATTAGTTTTCAAAATATAATTTCTAAAATTTATAAAAATTTAATATTTATCAAGAAATAAATGTCAATTAATAAATTATAATGTTAGCTTTATATCTATTATCAATATTTTAAATTTATATTCATTAATTATATTAGCTTCACATCAATTATCAAAATTTAATATTTTATATATAAAAGTGGTTTGAGTTTCTCATAAATAAAATTCTAACTACTCATTCAACTCTCTCTCATTACTTTAAATCACAACCATTCAAGTGTATTCATTTCAATTTAATTAGATTTTAAATAAAAATATCTAAATAATAATATAATAATTAATAAATTAATTACGCTAATTTTTTTATTTTTAAAATAACTTACAAAAATTTAACGGTTATTAAGAAATAAATATAAATTAATTTAATGTAATAATTAATTAATAATTACTTTGAATTTTTTATTTTCAAAATATCAGTTTTTAATTTACAGAAGTTTAATAGTTTTTTCAAAATAAATATCAATTAATAAATTATAATTCTAGCTTCATATCAATTATTAAAATTTTAAATTTTGTATTCATTAATTATAATATCTTTACATCAATTATCATAATTTAAAATATTATATATATTAATTATATTTTTGTGCTACTATTATAAAAATGACTTTAATTTTTTTAAATAAAATTTCAATCATTTTTTTTACTCTTATTATTTTAAGTCTTAATTATTAAAATTTATTCATTTTAATTTAATACGACTTTAAATAAAAATATTAATATTAATATAATAATTAATTATTTAATTACTTCATATCAATTATCAAATTTTAAAATATTATATATATTAATTATATTTATATGTTACTAAATAATAATGTGGTAATTAATTATTTATTTATTTTAAAATTTTAATTTTTAAAATACCAATTCTGAAACTTATAAAAGCTTGATAGTTATTTAAAAATAAATGTCAATTAATTAATTATAATGATCGTTTCACATCAATTATAAAAATATTTTAATTTTGTATTCATTAATTATTATAGCTTAACATCAATTATCAAGATTTAAAATTTTGTATATATTAATTATATTTAATTATTTTTATAATTTAAACTATAAAAATTACTTTCAATATTGATTTTTTAAATTCCATTATAAATAAATTATATACTATTTAAATTCCAAAGATCTTAAATGTAATTTCTTAATTAATTATAATTTAATAAATACATATATAATTAATTTAAAATTTTCACTTTTGAATATAATTAATTAATTAGATATAAAACAATAATTAGTTATATAATTAAATTAAAATTTTTATTTTTGAACTTTTAATTTTGAAAGTTTGAGCATTTTAATAATTATTAAAAAATAAGTACTAATTAATAAAATATATTATTACTTAATTAATTATATTACATTTTTTAAAAATTAATTGATGAAAATTTATTATTTTAATATTCTATGATTTTAAATTTCTATTATATTATTAATTTTAATTTTTATCATTTTTAACGATCCATTCATATTCATATCTAATAAAATAAATGATATCAAAAATATAATTAATAAATATAAATTTTTTTCTTAGAATTTTAAATTGTAATAATTCAATATAAGAAAAGTAATGTTCTATTAAATAAGTTCTTTTTTATTTTCAAATTTTAATAAAAAGTCATCAAACATACCCCCTTTTCTTTTCATTTATCTTATTCGTCTCTCATTGTATATCTGTAAATTCTCTTTTATTTCACTCTTCAAATTTCAAATTGAATCGAGTTTAAAGACACTTTTTAAAGCATGTAGTTAAATTTATAATATACAATAACTCTCGCTGATTTTTTATTGCAACTTCTCATGCAAAATATTATTTTAAGTTTTTTATTTTGACAAATTTAAAACTTAATATAATATTTTTATTGATAAAAAATTATTTATGTTTTATATTTTAATGATTTTGATTGATATTTTGTGAATTTAATTGGCTTAATAATTTAGAAGTAACTCAAGCCTAATTTTATGGTCTCAAATTGAAATTTAAAAATTTGGGATTGTTATGAATAAATTTTTATTAAACTCATTTTAGGAATAATTTTCAAAGTATAAAATCAATATATAAATTTTACTCCTATTCAAAATTTATTTTTGTGTTATGTAGTTTATTTTTAATTTTATTTTAATCTCAATTTTATTTTAGTCATCACAATCTTATAACATATTTTATGAATTATGCTCTAAAACTTTCCATCATTTTATGAAATATTAATTTTTTTATTTCATAATTTGTTTAACTTATTTAGATTTAATATTTTAAAATAATATTTAATTGTTAAAACACACATATCAATATATTTTGATAGAGCCCAATAAAATAATATCTTATGCTTAAACTTCCTCAAAAGATTATTAGTAATATTTTTAACATTAAAGTCTTAATTTTTTTAATTTATATTCAATTTAATATTTATATTTTTATATATTACTTCAATAATAATATTAGGCTTAATGATAAAATTTTAAATATTTATATTAAAATTTTAGATATGTGATAGATATATTGCAATTTTTATCAAGAATATGTTATTCTTATAGTAATTATATCGATTTTTTATTTATTGATGTATTCAATATACTTTATTTAAATAAAATTATTATTATTATTATCTTTGTTTTATGATCAGGCTTGAATTACATATCTTCTAAACATATTAAGAAAAAAAATTTCCATGATAATTTGACTAAATTTTTTAATAAGATTAATATTAAAATCTTTAAATTATTTTTTGATATGGATGTAATATTCATTATTTATATATTACACTCATGTAAAAGCATATCTAACATCATTAAATTCAATCATTATTATTTTTTTAGAATATTCTAATACAATATTTTCACCATATTATTAATTGTCTTAATATCACATTTTTATTATTATTTTATTAAAATATTAAATGCATTTATTTTAAATTAGGATTATAATTGTTATTATAATTACTTATAATGATAAATTTATTTATTATATCTCTTTATAAAAAAATTTGAATTAATTAAATAATATTTATAATTTTATAATATTGTTTAATTATTTAAATTTTATTAATGTACATTTAATACACATGCAATAAAACTAGTAATTAAATTAAAGACTATAATTGAAATTCATTAATCAAAGGCTAGGATTTAATTTGAAAGTTAAATTGAAGGACCAGGATTTGATATGGGTGAAAACTCAAGCCACTAATATAATTATACATGCATTAAATACACGTTAATAAAATTTAAATAATTAAGTAATATTATAATATTACAAATATTATTTAATTAATTCAAAAAATTTTATAAAGGGATGTAATAAAAAAATTTATCATTACAAGTAATTGTAATAATAATTATATTCCTAATTTAAAACAAATTAAGATTTTAATAAAATAATAATAAAAATATGGTATTAAGGCAAAGTTGATAATAAGGTGAAAACTTTGTATTAGAACATTTTAATAAAAATAATAATGATTGAATTTAATGATTTTAGATCTACTTTTACATGAGTGTAATGTATAAATAATGTATATTGCATCCATCTAAAAAAATATTTAAAAACTTTAATATTAGTCATAATAAAAAATTTAGTTGAATTATCATGACAATTTTTTTCTTAATATGTTTAAAAGGTATATAATTTAATACCGGATTATAAAGCAAAGATAATAATAATAATAATTTTATTTAAATAAAGTATATTGAATACATCAATAAATAAAAAGTTGATATAATTATTTTAAGAATAGCATACTCTTGATAAAAATTGTAATCTATCTATCACATACCAAAAATTTTAATATATATATTTAAATTTTTATTATAAAGGTTTATATTATTATTTAAGTAATATGAAAAAAATATAAATATTAAATATAATAAAAATAAAAACAAATTAAGACTTTAATGTTAAAAATATTGCTAACAACCTTATGAGGAAGTTTAAGCATAAATTATTATTTTATTGAACTCTATCAAAATATATTGATATGTGTATTTCAATAATTAAATATTATTTTAAAATATTAGATACAATTGAGTTAAATAAATTATGAAACAAAAAAATTTTGATATTTTATAAGATGATGAAAAGTCTTAGAGCATAATTCATAAAATATGTCATAAGATTGTGATGGCTAAAATAAAACTGAGGTTAAAGTGAAATTATAAGTAAATAACATAATAAAAAAATAAATTCTAAATAGGAGTAAAATTTATATATTGATTTTATGCTTTTAAAATTATTTCTAAAATGTTAAAAATAATTAAGTTTAGTTAAGATTTATTCATAACAATCCCAAATTTTTTAATTTCAATTTGAGACCATAAAATTAGGCTTAAATTACTCCAAAATTAATAAACGAATTAAATTCATAAAATATCAATTAAAATCACTGAAATATAACAAAAAAATAATTATTTATCAATAAAAATATTATATTGGGTTTTAAATTTGTCAAAAATAATAAACTTAAAATAATATTTTGCATGAGAAGTCACAATAAAAATTAAGTAAGCTTTTGGATATTATAAATTTAACTAGAAGCTTTAAGAAATGACCTCATACTCGATTCAATTTAAAATTTGAGGGAAAAAATGAAAATAATTTACAGAGATATAATGAGAGATGAATAAGATGAATGGGGAGATCAACATGGGGTATGTTTGATAGTTTTAGATTAAATTTTGATAATTAAAAAGAGCTAATTTAATATAACATTACTTTTCTTATATTGGATGGTTATAATTTAAAATTCTAAAGGAGAAATTTGAATTTATTGGACACTTAGAATATATTTTTGATATCATTACTTTTATTGGATATGAACATGAATGATTCATTGAAACTGATAAAAATAAAAAATTAATAATTTAATAGGAATTTTAAATATTAGAATATTAAAATAATAAAATTTCATCAATTATTATTGAAAATATAATTTCATTAATTAATTCTTATTTTTTAATAATTACTAAAATGCTTAAACTTTCAAAACCAAAGTCCAAAATCAAAAGATTTAAATTAATTATATAGCAAATTATTGTGTTATAATTAATTAATAAATTACATTCAAAAGTAAAAATTTTAAATTAATTATATAGCTAATTATTATATCATAATTAATTAATAAATTACATTAAAGATCTTTGGAATTTAAAAAGTATATAATTTATCTACAATGGAATTTAAAACATAAATATTAAAAGTATTTTTTGTAATTCAAATTATAAAAATAATTAAATATAATTAATGTATATAAAATTCTAAATCTTGATAATTGATGTTAGGCTATAATAATTAATAAATACAAAATTCAAAATCTTGATAACTAATGTTAAACTACTATTATAATTTATTAATTGATTTTTATTCTTGAATAACTATTAAGCTTTTATATGTTTCATATTTGACATTTTAAAAATTGAAAAATTAAAGTAATTAATTAATTAATTATCACATTATTAATTAGATTTTTTATTTAAAATATAATTAAATTGAAATGAATAAATTTCAATGATTAAAGTTTAAAATAATAAGAGTTAAATGAATGGTCAAAATTTTATTTGAAAAAATTCAACCACTTTTATAATAGTAGAAAAGAAATATAATTAATGTATATCATATTTTAGATTTAATAATTTATATGAAGCTAGAATTATAAGGCATTAATTCACATTTATTTTTTAAAAACTATTAAACTTTTATAAGCATCTAAATTGACATTTTGAAAAAAATAAAAAATTTAAAGTAATTAATTAATTATTACATTATTAATTGATATTTATTTCTTAGTAACAGTTAAACTTTTACAATGCATTTTGAAAACAAACAATTTAAAATAATTAATTTATCAATTATTACATTATTATTCATATATATTTTTATTTTAAATCTAATTAAATTAAAATGAATAAATTTGAATGGTAAGATTTAAAGTAATATGAATTAAATGAATATTTAGAATTTTGTTTAGAAGAAACACGAGCCATTTTTATATATAAAATCTTAAATATTGACAATTGACGTTAAGTTAATATAATTAATGAATACAAATTTAAAATCTTGATAATTAATGTACAGCTAGCATTATAATTTATTAATTGATATTTATTTCATGATGACTATTAAACTTTTATAAATTTTAGAACTTGTATTTTGATAGCTAAAAAATTTAAAATAAATAATTAATTAATACATTATTAATTGACATTTATTCTTTAATAATTATTAAACTACTTTATATTTCATTTTAAAAGTAAAAAATTAAATTAATTATTATATTATTATTATTTATTTTTTATTTAAAATATAATTAAATTAAAATAAATAAATTTGAATGATTGAGATTTAAAATGATAAGAATTAAACGAATGGTAAGGATTTTGTTTGGAAAGAAACCCAACCCACTTTTATAATAGTAGTATATAATATATATATATATATATATATATATATATATATATATATATATATATATATATATATATATATATATATATATATATATATAGTATATTATTCCTTAATAACTATTAAACTTCTTCTGTAAGTTTTTAAACTCTTTTGTATGTTTTCGAATTAATATTTAAAAATTAAAATATTTTTAAGTAATTAACTAATTAATTATCACATTTTTATTTATTAAAATGAATAAATTTGAATAATTGAGACTTAAAATAGTAAGAGTAAAATGAATGATCATACTTTTATTTGAAAAAATACAAACTATTTCATAATAGTAGCACAAAAATATAATTAATGTATAAAATATTTTAAATTTTTATAATTGATGTAAAGCTATTATAATTAATGAATAAAAATTTTAAAATCTTAATAATTGATATGAAGCTAGAATTATAACTCATTAATTAATATTTATTTTTTAAAAATAATTAAACTTTTATAAGTTTCAAAGTTGACATTTTGAAAATAAAAAATTTGAAGTAATTAATTAATTAATTAATTATTACATTATTAATTTATATTTATTTCTTAATAACTATTAAACTTTTGTAAGGTATTTTGAAATAAAAATTAAGGTAATTAATTTGTTAATTATTATATTTGATATGTCATCGGAAAATTATCTTGATCGGGCACGAATCTCGAGGAAAAACTCAAGTTGGAAACTTCAAAAATTAATTCGGAGACTATTTAAACTCCGATTTCAGCAAGCTTACAGTCGAACTGAGCGTCTCGGAAATACGAATCCAACGACACCAAATTCGACTCAATCCGAGCCCAAGTGAGTCCAAATCAAGTACCCGAAGCGCTGTTGGAAGCATCAAACAGCTATTTGAGTTACCAAACGGTCTCCGATTTTGGCGAGCTTATACTCGAATCGAGCGGCTCGACGAGACGAATCCAACGAACCCAAGATCGTAGAATTCTGATATCATTAAGGCCTTCAAATGCTTGATAAACGGTTCACGATCAAGGGATTCAATATCGGCCGTTCATCCGGATCACTCCCTATTCGCCCCTGATCCCTCACATATTTACGGGCTATGCCACTCCAGAAAAACTATAAATAGCCCCTCATTTCTCTTAAGAGGGGACCCCAAGCCAAGAAGAGAAGAAGAGAAGGAAAAGAAGAGAAGCCTAGGAGGGAATAACTCCTCCTCGACCACCGCCGGAACACCGTCGGAACTCCGCCGGAATACCGCCGGAACACCGCCGGAACACCACCGAAGCACCACTAGGCGCCCGAGGGACGCCGGAGCCCTGCCCGACACGGGAGCAACGTCGGAATTCTGCCCGACGCTAGAATTCTACCCGACGTCCGAGTGACGCCGGACTTCTTTCCAAGTGACGCCGGAATTCTGTCTGACGCCCGAGTGACGTTGGAACTCTGCTTGGCCTTGTAATTGATACTCATTGTAATCTGATCGTCCTGAAGTTAAAGGACGAGTCAGCCTCGTGTATTTCAAACAACACTAGTGGAACTTTTTCAACTGGGCGTGGCCCCGTGGTTTTTCCCTTTCTCAGGGCTTTCCACGTAAAAATCCTGGTGTTTCTTTCACTCTTCTGTTTGTGTGCTGGATATACGTACAACGCTGAGACGGAAATATTAAACTCTATCGCCGCGTATATTTGAGTCCGCAACAGTTTGGCGCCGTCTGTGGGAAACTTATCCCACAACTTCAAGTATTGCTACGATGGTCAATAGACGTAGCAATCGCCTCATAGGAGCCTCCCGCTCCCACTCTCCCCAATCCAGAAACCAGTCTATAAATCGTGGACATCAAGTTTCTGCCTCCTTTCTTCCTGGGGGGCAACACATTGCTGGAGAAGGAACCTCAGGGCCTTCTTTGGAGGAGCGAATCCGAAAGATGGAAGAATCTCAAAACGAGATCCTACACCTCCTGCGAGAGACTCGACAACCGACCCTAGCACCTCAGGAGGAGGTTCTTCTCCCTCGAGATCCGCCACGTGTTGAAGCTGTTCAAATCGAACATCTTCAAGCTGAGATTCCTCTTCCTCCACCAAGGAGGCGTTCGCAGTCACATCAAGATAACGAACTGGCTGATACAGCAAGTTCTACCCATCCTCCGCACACAGGTCGGCAATCTCTCCTTCCTCAAGACCTCCCTGAGGAGCTAGCCCAACATCACATTGCTGAGCTCCCTCGCAATACCCTACGCCACGAACTGCGACGATTGGTTCGAGAAGAGTTCCCTATAGGAGGCGTAAGGCAACCTCTTCATCAGTGGGACTTCCAGGAGTCGTCACCCCTGACGGAAGCTATTCTTCAACACCCTATTCCGACAGGATTCAAACTACCGAACATCGACCCCTATGACGGGACAACTGACCCGTACGAGCATATCGATCATTATCGAACAATTATGCATATCCAGCGAGCCTCAGATGCGCTCCTCTGTCAGGTCTTTCCTGCCACCCTCAAAGGACAAGCTCGAACATGGTTCTATTCGCTTCCAGCCGGAACCATTCCAATGTTCGTCAAATTGGCAAAAGTGTTCGTCGAACAATTTGTCGCCAATCGGAGAATTACTAAGGACTCTTCTCACCTCTCGGGGATCCGTCAGAATGAAAGTGAGTCCCTCAAGGAATACTTCAAGAGATTTTCTACTGAAGCTCGTCAAATTCCGGGAGTAGATCCCGAGTTACTTAGAGGCGTTTTCCTCGGAGGGCTTCGTCCGGGCCCCTTCTACTCAGCACTTATGCGAGACACGGTCCCTTCATATGCCGACCTGATTCATCGTGTGGAGGCACAAATCTCCGCAGATGAAGCCATAAATGCTCACAGAAAGCAGTTCGAACAGACAAATGGGAAGCGCAAAGGTGCTCCTGGGATGGATAATTCTTCCTTACAATGGAAAAAGCAAGGGAATAGCAATCTACCTCCTAGGCCCCCATTACCACAACGAGAACCTCGGCAGGAGAAAGAGTACACTCCGCTCAACACATCTCAAGCAAATGTGTTAATGGCGATTCAAGATCAGGACAAAGTGAAATGGCCGCATCCTTCGAAGCCAAATACAGGAAATCAAGATCAGTACTGTCACTTTCATCGTAGTCGTGGCCACACTACTGAAGCGTGTCGGCAACTTAAGGATGAGATTGAAAGACTTATCCGCCAGGGCTATCTTCGACAGTTTATTGGGAACCCACCTACCCGAGAAGAAGCTCGCCCCACTGGGGGGCAAAATCAACAACAACAAAGACAACCATTGAATAATATTCAAATGGTTGGTGAGATTGAGTAATGCTGCAACTTGAACCTTTGTGTTAGTAATACTACTTGTCATGTGTCACCATGTATCTCTTCTATGATCAGTAGGATGTCACTCTAATGTCCTTAGTATTTCTACCAAGTCAAATGATGTGGTTGTCCCTATATGTATCTCTTCTGTTGTACAAGGGAATTATTGTCTTACAGTAATATAATGTGTTGTTCGTCCAGTTTTGATATTGTCTCTTTCTTTAAAAAGAATACAAATGACAGTGAAAAACTACTGACAAATATAGTCTCTTTATCCTTGATTCGAGAAATATGCAGTCTTTATTACTTCTCAATCACTGGAAGATCGATCCCAGGGGGATTCGATCCGGCCTCTTCCATACAGGTTAACGTCGTCGAGCAAAGGCTCCGACATACAACCTCGGATAGGTCTCACATCCTTGGTGGATTCTCCCGACCTCTTCCATACAGGTTAACGTCGTCGAGCAAAGGCTCCGACATACAACCTCGGATAGGTCTCACATCCTTGGTGGATTCTCTCGACCTCTTCCATACAGGTTAACGTCGTCGAGCAAAGGCTCCGACATACAACCTCGGATAGGTCTCACATCCTTGGTGGACTCTCCCGACCTCTTCCATACAGGTTAACGTCGTCGAGCAAAGGCTCCGACATACAACCTCGGATAGGTCTCACATCCTTGGTGGATTCTCTCGACCTCTTCCATACAGGTTAACGTCGTCGAGCAAAGGCTCCGACATACAACCTCGGATAGGTCTCACATCCTTGGTGGATTCTCCCGACCTCTTCCATACAGGTTAACGTCGCCGAGCAAAGGCTCCGACATACAACCTCGAATAGGTCTCACATCCTTGGTGGATTCTCTCGACCTTTTTCATACATGTTAACGTCATCAAGCAAGGGCTTTGACCTACAGTCTCAAATATGTCAAACATCCTAAAAGGATGTCTCTCACATTCGCTCAGACTAATAATACATCAAAAGCACAAAGCATGTCTTACAGATGCAATAACAATTCAGGTCCCTCTAGGGGACAAATCCTCATTTCATATACAATATCATTGGAGTTACATAAATCCAGATTCAAGTGTACATTTATTCTCACTAGAAGTTGAAATTGAAAAGTACATTGGCGTCATCCGTACAAACTAGTATCATCAAGCAATAAGCAACTTTAACACAGTCAAATATCCTTGGTGGATTTAAGTGACTTCTCCCTTACTGCACGCAAGCATCTCCTACAACTGCTCCTTTAAAGAAAGGACATAACTGGATCATCATCAGACCTCCACTCAGTTGACAGTGTTAGTGTATTGCTAGAATATTGGCATGTCACACTACTTCGGCCTCTTGATTCAGTAATATCTGATGTTGGCACACTTCAGTATAGATGAATATTGCCTTAACACAATGTTACTGGACGCCGGCCATCATCTGCCCGTTGTCAGACCCTCGCCGAATTTCCTCCCGTTGAAGGACTTCTGCCCGTCGCGGGACATTCGTCGGACTCCTGCCCGTCGCTAAGCTTCCTCCCGTTGAAGGACTTCTGCCAGTCGCGGGACATTCGTCGGACTCCTGCCCGACGCTGAGCTTCCTCCCGTTGAAGGACTTCTGCCCGTCGCGGGACATTCGTCGGACTCCTGCCTGACGCTGAGCTTCCTCCCGTTGAAGGACTTCTGCCCATCGTGGGTCATTCGTCGAACTTCTGCCTGGCACCAGACCTCTGCCCGTCATCAGACTTTCATCGGACTTCTACCCGACGACGAGCTTCTTCCCGTTGCTGGGTCTCTGCCCGTCGCCGGACTTTCGTTGGAATTTTGCCCAATATTTTCGTCGGACTTCTGCCCGACACCGTACTTCCACTCGACGCAGGACTTTTGCCAATCGCGGGACTTTCGTTAGACTTCTGTCTGACACCGAACTTCCTCCCGTTGAAAGACTTCTGTCAGTCGCGTGACTTTCGTCGAACTTCTACCCGACGCCGGACTTATGCCCGTCGTCGGACCCTCGTTGTACTTCTTCCCGACGCCTGACTTCCGACCATCTTCAGACTCCCTCCGACTAACATCTCACCTCCACATGAAGGAATGAAAAAGAAAAGAAATTTCTAACTCCTGTACAAGAGGAGGGGCGTTGTCTCAAGTAGGGAAAATCACCTACTGAATAACAACGGAATGCCTCAACTGTCAGAAAGCCAGAATGAGAGAAAAAAGAGGGAAAACTGCTAACTTCTGCGCAAAGAGAGGGGCGCCGAGTTAAGCAGGGAAAGTCACCTACTCAAAAACGGCGGAAGGCCTCAAAATGCCAGAAACTAGAGGGGAGAAGAGAGGAATACTCTAACTTCTGCGCAAAGGGAGGGGCGCCAAGTCAAGTAGGGAAAGTCACCTACTCAAAAATGGCGGAAAGCCTCAAAATGCCAAAAGCCAGAGGGAGAAAGGAAGAAGGGGCGAGTTTCTCCTAGGCCTTGGGGGTCTATTTATATTATTTTTGAGGGGGGAGGATTCCAAAATTTTATTAAATTCCCTGAATTTTTTCAAATTTTTCGGAATTTTTTGGGATTTTTTCAGAATTTTTGGGCCCCACCACTTAAAAAAAAAAAAAAAAAAAAAAAATTTTAAAAAAACGGCTAACCGCACGGCTAACCGCGCGGTTCCGCGCGGTTCCGCGCGGACGCGCCTGTTGGCGCTGGCGCCGCCGCAGGCGGCGGCGGCAGGCGGCGGCCGGCCGGCCGGCCGGCCGGTTCGGCCGCCTATGCGTTCCCGGGCTCCGATTTCGGGCCCGGACGGTCCAAATTCGACGTTTTTGGGGTCCCCGGACACGTTTTTCGACGTTCCGGACTCAATTTTGACACTTTCGGAGCTCAACGGGGCCTCTATGATCAAGTTCGAGCAAACATTTAATTTTTGGAACGTAAATTTTTGCGATTTTGCCAAAGTGAAAAGCCGACACATATATTTTTGGACTCCTGGAGCTTTGTCGTCCAAAAATAGGGGGGCAACTGATACGTCATCGGAAAATTATCTTGATCGGGCACGAATCTCGAGGAAAAACTCAAGTTGGAAACTTCAAAAATTAATTCGGAGACTATTTAAACTCCGATTTCAGCAAGCTTACAGTCGAACTGAGCGTCTCGGAAATACGAATCCAACGACACCAAATTCGACTCAATCCGAGCCCAAGTGAGTCCAAATCAAGTACCCGAAGCGCTGTTGGAAGCATCAAACAGCTATTTGAGTTACCAAACGGTCTCCGATTTTGGCGAGCTTATACTCGAATCGAGCGGCTCGACGAGACGAATCCAACGAACCCAAGATCGTAGAATTCTGATATCATTAAGGCCTTCAAATGCTTGATAAACGGTTCACGATCAAGGGATTCAATATCGGCCGTTCATCCGGATCACTCCCTATTCGCCCCTGATCCCTCACATATTTACGGGCTATGCCACTCCAGAAAAACTATAAATAGCCCCTCATTTCTCTTAAGAGGGGACCCCAAGCCAAGAAGAGAAGAAGAGAAGGAAAAGAAGAGAAGCCTAGGAGGGAATAACTCCTCCTCGACCACCGCCGGAACACCGTCGGAACTCCGCCGGAATACCGCCGGAACACCGCCGGAACACCACCGAAGCACCACTAGGCGCCCGAGGGACGCCGGAGCCCTGCCCGACACGGGAGCAACGTCGGAATTCTGCCCGACGTCCGAGTGACGCCGGACTTCTTTCCAAGTGACGCCGGAATTCTGTCTGACACCCGAGTGACGTTGGAACTCTGCTTGGCCTTGTAATTGATACTCATTGTAATCTGATCGTCCTGAAGTTAAAGGACGAGTCAGCCTCGTGTATTTCAAACAACACTAGTGGAACTTTTTCAACTGGGCGTGGCCCCGTGGTTTTTCCCTTTCTCAGGGCTTTCCACGTAAAAATCCTGGTGTTTCTTTCACTCTTCTGTTTGTGTGCTGGATATACGTACAACGCTGAGACGGAAATATTAAACTCTATCGCCGCGTATATTTGAGTCCGCAATAATATTATTATTTAGATATTTTTATTCAAAGTTTAATTAAATTAAAATGAATAAATTTGAATGGTTCTGATTTAAAATAATAAGAATTGAATGAATAGTTAGGATTTTATCTATAAGAAACTCAAGCCACTTTTATATATAAAATTCTAAATTTTAATAATTAATCTGAAGTTAATATAATTAATATATACAAATTTAAAATATTGATAATCGATGTGAAGCTAGTATTATAATTTATTAATTGATATTTATTTTTTGATAACTATTGAACTTTTATAAATTTCAAAACTTAAATTTTGATTGAGTTAGATCATGACAAATACAGGATTACATACCAACACAAAAAATATATTGATTACATTTTGGAAAAATTTTTAGGCTAATTTATTAATATTAAATTCAGCTTAAACTCATAAAGCACAAATTCTAATTTTTGAACTTCTAAAAAAAATCACTTATTTTGTATAAAATAAATTTAATTTTTGCTGACACAAAATCTAAAAAAATTCCAATCCATTTTGACCATATTTTAAAAAATTTTAATAGTGTATTATAATTAACTAAATTAATTAATAAATAATTTATGAAATTGACATAATTAAAATAGACAAAAAATATATTAAAATGAGATATCAAAAAAAGGAAATTTCTGAAATAAAAATCATCTTTTTGAATATCGCAATATCAAATAATAGGTTGGAGGGTGATAGTGTGTTGCTCCATATTCACGTAAAAATTTTTCTTACCCGCAATTGTGATTGTCATCCCGGACCTATTTGCTAACATTATTGCCTTTTTTCTTAATTCATCTCATTCAGTCTTGAGATTAGAAATCAAGAGAATTAAATAAAAATGTGATATCATATTGAGCTTATGCTTTGTGCTTGGCCTAAGTTTTATTATTGGAGTCTCCTGCATTATTTGCCTTAAAGGCTTAATTGAACTTCTCTTATATATGATCATTATTGACACATTAGATGTCATATCCCAATCAATAAAATATCAAAAGTCATATATATCTAATCAAATCATACAAATAGAGAGAGAGAGAGAGAGAGAGAGAGAGAGAGAGAGAGAGAGGGAGAGAGAGAGAGAGAGAGAGAGAGGAACCAACTAAATCAGGTACAAAGAGAATATCAGGAATTGATTAGCATCAACATATGTCCATTTCAAAGATGAATAATTGTGTAATAAAGCACAGAGTCATGGAGAGTAAAATAAATAATAGAGTACATATCGAAAATAAATGCATCAAATTAGGAGAGGAGATTTTGAATTTTAAATGCATGAAATAGAAATAAAATCAAGTAAGAAAAATTAAAATGAGGTTAATGAAGAGGAGATATCAAGTGAGATGAAAGAAAAATAATTTAGTGGAATCAAGCTAGCTTGAAAAGGGAGAGATCTTCAAGTGAAGATGAAGTTGTGTCAAGTCTTTAAGTGAGAATAAGAGATATAACAACACAAAGATAAAGAGGCTTTGAAAATGATAAGTTGCAAGCAGTTCTTTAATGAAGATAGAGAGATCTTTAAGGGAGATGGAGAGAGTAGCAACATTGAAGGTGAATAAGCTTTCATGAGTGATTTCACATGCATGAGAGATCAAGTTGCAAGAGCATGAGCCTACGACAATTTAGGGCACTGTATAAATAAAGTTAGAATGCGAAGGGTTGCAACCAAATACCAATAGGTTGAGGGATGGATGGTTAGGATTTTGTCATTTGTATGCTTAAGAATAGTCAAGATTATTTAATTGAAGATGAAGAGTTTGGGTTAGATGAAGAATTAATACATCATTATGATAATTAATACAATATATTTGTTATAAAATAAAATTTTAATTATTAATAAATTATAATTAAAATAATTGAAATGAAATATTAGAATTTAATTTGGGGCAATGTATAAAGTGAGAATGTGAAGAGTTGCAATAGAATACTAATAGGTTAAGGGATGGATGGATAGGATTTTGTCATTTGTATGATTAAGAATGGTCAAGATTGTATAAGGGAAGATGAAGAATTTTGGTTAGAAGAATGATTAATATATCATTATGATAATAAATACAATATATTTGATATGAATAAAATTATATTTATTAATCAATTATAATTAAAATAATTGAAATGAATTGTTATGATTTAATTTCAGTAATTAAAATGAAAGGCTAGGATCTGATATAGAAGAAAATTCAACTGACTTTTATAATAGAAGTATAGATTATTATCATCATCATCATCTTATCCTATAAAATCTGCATACATCTTATATCAGTGCTTCGTTAAGTCCCATCCTACATAAGAAGAAATGAAATTTAAAAAAAAAACTAAAACTAAACCACATTCTACTCATTCATATGACCCATACCTCTCCCTCTCGTTCTGGCAATTTCACCTGTATAATTGTTGGATTTTTTCAAACCAAACTATGCAATGTTTCAGTTTAGTTTATTTTATTTTTATTATTAGACAATTTTAAAAACTGTATTGGTTATTCTCTGTGTGCGTATCCCGTGAAAGTCTTTTATTTTTGCCCTTTGTTTTCCTTTGCTCATGAAACGTCTAGTGAAATAGAAATTTTGTTTGAGTTTTCTTCTTCCAGATTTTGTTTTATTTTTGCTTCCATCATTGGTATTAAAGGTAGGTTTGAGAATGGCAGAGAGTTCAAGTACTAATAATTTATAACGTTAGTTGCCCTAGTTCACGGGAAAGAACTACAATTAATGGAGCATTCAAATGTGGGTGTTTTATCAATCTCAAGAGTTGTGGGAGATTATAAAGAGTGATTTTCAGGAGCCCAAAGTTTAGAGAGATTTGAATCAAAGGCTTCTTCAAGAATTGAAAGAAAATCAAAAGAAAGACTGGAAGGCCCTTTTCTTCATCTATCAAGCGGTAGATGAAATTATTTTTGAGCGGATCTCTATGGCGAAGACCGAGAAAGAGGCTTGGGATACAGTACATGCTTCTTATAAAGGAGATGAGAAAGTGAAGATGGTATGTTTAGAAACCCTACAAAGCCAATTTGATATGTTGAAGATAAAGGAGTCAGAAAGTGTGGAAGAATATTTCAATCGGTTAAGTGCCATTGTTAACCAATTGAAGTTGAATGGAGAACTTGTAGAAGATAAAAGGGTTATTGAGAAGATCTTACAAAGCCTGACAAGAAAATTTGAAGCCATGGTGGTAGCCATAGAAGAGGCGAAGAAAATAGAGAATATGTCTACTGAAGGGTTGCTTGGATCTCTTCAATCTCATGAATTAAGATTGAAGCAATATGACTCAACTTCAATTGATGAAACCTTCCAAACGCAAGTGATAGTGCGTGGGAATTTTAGAGGTGGCCGTGGAAGACATTTTGGTAGAGGAAGTAGCTCTTTTGGTAGAGGAAGATGTTCTTTTGGCACTAGAGAAAGATGTCATGTTGGTCGGTGAGAATCTACATAATGTGATGGAGATGAAGCTCAAGGTGGAGCTCATGGTGGTGGAGAAAGTACACATAGTCGTGGACATGGCTTCAGAGGTAGAGGAAGAACCAACCTTGCCAATATCAAATGTCACTTTTGCAAAAGGTATGGACACACTTATCAATTTTGTTGGAAGAGACAAGAGAATGAAGAGGCAAATGTAGATATGGTGCAAGAAAAGGAAGTGGAGAAAGGTGAAGACATAATATGTCTTACACATAGTAAGGAGTTTGGTGATTCAGGAGATGTATGGTTTATTGATAGTGGTTATAGTAATCACATAACTGGCAATAAAAGCTTATTTGTTACTTTGGATAACTCAATCCAATGTGAAGTACATACGGGAGATGACAATAGATTATTTATGGAAGAAAAATGTGATATTTTGGTGCAAACAAGGAAGAGACACTACAGGAAAATCTCCCATTACCGGCGGATTTTCCTGCGGATTTCCAGCGGAAGAATTTCTGGCAGATTTTCGACCGATTATTTGGAAATATTTCTGACAAATTTTTAAGCAGATTTTCCGGCGGCTTTTCCGATGAATATGTTTCCGGCAGACTTTTCGGCAGATTTTCTGACGGCATCTAAAAATCTTTGAAAATATAATTTATTCGTAATTTAATTCATTGTATAGTTTATTTAAATTATTTTGTTTTAATTGGAATATTCTGTGAGGTTTAATATAAATAAAAAAATGTATCAACTTAAACATATTTACAGAAATGGTCTAGTGGTCGGATAGGTGCACAGGCAGGGGAGGTCCCGGGTTCAAGCCTCAGCGCAGACAGGCGCCCGGGAGCAGGCTGGGCGTGGGGCGCGGGCTACGGGCTGGGTGCGGGCTCACCTGGGTGGCCTGTTGGGTTGCGCTGGAGCGGGCTCACCTGAGCTGTTTTTTTAAACCGTTTAATTTATTCTGATGGATCTTTTCTATCGGAGAAATTTTCCGACGGATTTTGTCTGCCGGAAAAAAATTTTCGATGGATTTTGTTCGACGAAAAAAATTTTTGACGCTCGATTTAACGTCGAAGAAATTTTTGTCGGAAATCCGCCGAAAAATTTTGAAATCCGCCAGAAAATTCAGAATTTTTTACCGAAAATTCAGAATTTTTTACCGAAAATTCGCGACTTTCCTATAGTGGGAAAAAAGAAGATATCAAATGTCTTTTATGTTTCAAATCTTAAGTATAATTTGCTTAGTGTTAGGCAACTAAATGAATAGGGATATGTGTTGATGTTTTCTCTTGACACTTGTACCATTAAAGACAAGCATGGATTTATAATAGCCAAGGTAAAGGTAACTACAAATAAAATGTATCCTATGAAGATAATTTGCAGTCTGAATGGTTGTTTGAAAACTTAGAGAATCATTCAAGATTATGGCATTGCAGATTTGGTCACTTAACTTCCAAGACACTTTCTAACATGTGCCAGAAGAACATAGTTGATGGACTTCCACATATTGAAGTTCAAGATAAGATTTGTGAGGCATGTGTTATAGGAAAACAAAGCAGAGCACTATTTCTAGTTGGAAAATCATAGAGAGCCTTGAAGCCATTGGAACTTATTCATTCAGATTTATGTGGACCGATACACACTACTTCTATTGGAGGTAATTATTATTTTCTCACACTTATTGATGATTATAGTAGAAAAGTTTGGGTGTATTTTCTAAAAGAGAAGTCATAAGTATTTGAATACCTAAAAATATTCAAAGCACTTGGGGAGAAGGAGAGTGGCCATTTCATTAAGGTGTTGAGGAGTGATAGAGGTGTAGAATATATTAGTCATGAGATGGAATTTTTTTTGAAGGAGAATGGGATACGCCATCAGTTAACAATTAGATACACACCACAATAAAATGGGGTAGCTGAGAGGTTGAATAGAACCATTATGGGATCGGCTAGGAGTATGTTGAAGGAGAGGCAAGTGCCCAATCTACTTTGGGCTGAAGTTGTGTCATGTGCTATTTATTTGTTGAATAGAGTGACATCAAAAAGTACTCCATCTCAAACCCCTTTTGAAGTTTGGAGTGGTCATAAGCCTAAGGTAGATCACTTGAGAGTATTTATTATGTTCATGTACCTGATCAAAAGAGAAGAAAGTTGGATGAAAAATTTGAGAAGTGTGTGTTTGTAGGATACAGTGAAAGGTCCAATGCCTATAAACTGTATAATCCTACAACAAAGAAAGTGGTAGTGAGTAGGGATGTGAGATTTGAGGAGAACATAGCTTAGGATTGGCTTGAAAAAGGCAACAAGGAGGATGTCACAATTGGGAGAAATTCAGAAAAAATTGTTGATAATGTAGAGCAATAAATACCACCGTACACTATAGTGAGATTGGGAAATTCATCTAGTAATGGTATGGAAAATATGAAGACAAGAAGCTTGCAGGAGATATATGATACCATAAATTATAATGAGAAGTTGTCTCAATTTGCTTTATATGTAGATGATGAGCCCTTAACTTTTAGTGAGGGGGTTTCAGATAAGAGATGGATGGATGCCACGAAACAGGAGATTGATGCTAGTGAGAGAAATGACACATGGAGTTTGGCCTCCCTTCCTAAAAGTAAAAAATCCATTGGTGTCAAGTGGGTATACAAAGTGAAAAAGAATGTTGATGGAGGTGTAAACAAATTCAAGGCTAGACTTATAGTTAAAGAGTACAAGCAGAAGCATGGATAAATTATGAAGAGGTATTTGCACCGGTTGCTAGATTTGATATAGTCAGACTAATTTTCTATATTGCAGCTATGAATAGATGGTAGATTCATCAATTAGATGTGAAGTCGGCTTTCTTGAATGGTGTTTTGGAGGAAGAAGTATATGTAGATCAACCTGAAGGTTTTATTGTGACGGGAAAAAATATATGGTGTATTGCTTAAAAATGCTTTTGAAAGTTCGAAAGGGATGTTAAGCCCTAGTGAACTAGTCCCGAGGCTAACCAAGAGGGGGGGTGAATTGGTTATTTAAAAATTTCACGATAACTATGAAAATCTTTTCGATACTTAGCAGCGGAAACAAGTAAACAATAACGAAAAGATCAACCAACGATATTCACCCAAGCAGTTTATATTGAAAAGTAAAATGCAAAACTGAATCAGAAAAGCAAACCAGATTTTATAGTGGTTCGGTCAACTTGACCTACGTCCACTCCCCGGAGCCTCCCCTCCGGGTATTGCACTAAACGAAAGTGACTCTCCTTTTGCTCCCACAGCAAGGCGGAGAAGCCTGTACAAAACACCTCCTTTTCACCACACAGTGAGGCAGAGAACCCGACCTCCTTTCGCTTCCTCCTGAAGCAGGCAGAGAACCTTCGAACTCCTTTCGCTTCCTCCTGAAGCGGGAAGAGAACCCACGAACTCCTTTCGCTTCCTCCTGAAGCGGGCAGAGAACCCGGATCTTCTTGCGAACGATCCTCCCACGAAGAACACCGACTAGACGACAGACGATGAGCGGAGAAGACGACTCTGATCCGTGCTTGGAGCAACCTTAGTGAATCCCTCACTAACTCCCCCTCACAAGATCTCTTCTCTCTCTCCCAACTCTCTCTCTCTCTAGGATTTCTCAGGGAAGGAAGGCAGCAAAAGATTTTTCCAAAAATTGGGAAAAGTTCTTTTAAAGGAGGGCTTAAAATTTGCCCTAAATCTCAACTTGTCGGCCAAGATCGTCCAGGACGATCGGTAGATCGTCCTGTACGATCAGTTCAAATTCAGCTGTTTCAGCCTGGACGATCTGGCTCTTCTGGACGATCAGTAGAAAAAGTTGTTCATATCGTCCCGTACGATCCTGCGATCATCCGGGACGATTAGTTCAAATTGAAGGAAATCGTCCAAAAGACAGTTCGGGTCGTCCAGAGAAATCTGTGCTGGACGACCAAAAAATGACTTGATTGTCCCGGACGATAGGGTAATCGTCCGGTACGATTAGTTCAAAAAGGCCCCAAATCGTCCTGTACATAGTTCTGGACGTACAGCTGAAATGCACAAGACGATCACGATCGTCTGGGACGATCCTGCGATCGTCCGGGACGATGTGATCGTATCAATTAAACATTAATTGCTTTCCTTAATTACCAGACTAATTTAGGCATGATTGTACTGGATCGTCCGGGATGATACACGTATCGTCCGGGACAATCAGACCAAGTATCTAAAAATAAGAACTTGCCTAACTTGATCTGGTGGCTGAGAATTTCTGATTTGGGCATATCGTCCCGTACAATCCGTAGATCATCCCGGACGATCGGCTCAATCAGACCCTCTTAACTTAGTCGCCCTAATTAGGGTTTCTGTTTTAACTGGATCGTCCAGGACGATGCGGATATCGTCCAGGACGATCTGAACAAAATTGCAACAGAAACTCTAATTCACTCAATCTTTCTCCCTGAGTGTGTGTGTGCAAGGTTACTTAGCTAGGGAATCAGTTACATTACAATTGACTCAATAAAAGGAAAAATCATACATTTGACACACTTGGACCCGATCTTGAGTTGGCTTGAGTGGCTCGCGGTCTTTTGTGCCTGAAACAGATTAGCCAAGCAAAACACACTGGAAACATGTTTGTCATCATCAAAACCAGATTTGCAACAATCTCCCCCTTTTTGATGATGGCAAACATTTGTAAAGTAGTCTGAAAACCAAGGTAACCTAGGAGATCAAACAAAACAAACATTTTTTTTTTAATTTTCATTTAACAGCTCAAACAATACAGAAAACATGAAATAGAAAACAGAAACAGACACGACACGACTACAACTCTGACTCCCCCTTTTGACATCACAAAAAGGAGGAGCGAAAAACAGAACACTAAAATAAAACATAAAATAAAACATAAATAGAACAAACTACAAAACAGGAAAATCAGAATTTTTCCTTGATTTTAGATTCAAAAACCAATGACAGGACAATTGACAGCGCTGAAATCCAAAAAAGGTTGGAAATAATCAACTTTCGTAACTCCGACCCCTGGCACCTTATCGATGCAATCCCCTTTCAAAATAAAAATCCGATTCAGAATAAAAGACATTAGATTTGAAAAGAAATCCTTTCAAGCCCCGTTCCAGAAAAATATCTGATATAATAGTGTTACAAAGTGAAAAATCAGAAATCAGGATTTTCAAGACTCAAGCTTTTGAAAATATTAAGTGGCGCACAGATTTTTCTAAGACATTTAATAATCTGAAAGGAAAGAAAGCTTGTGTTGGGCTCATTTTGTGCCTCTTTTTCAAATTGGTTGGCGCTTTGCGCATCTTTTGATTTTTGATACACTTTGTGTATCCAATTTGGCAATTTCGCATCTTTTCAGTTTTGGGCTCATTTTATGCCTCTTTTTCAAATTATCTGGCGCACTGCGCATCTTTTATAAGCTTTCTCCTTTTCATAATCATTAAAGAGTCTCAGCTGTGAGATTATCTTCCAGACATAGGAGATGACTCTCCGCAGTAAGGAAGAACGATTCACAAAACAAAATCCATACAACATATGATAAATGCAATCACTTGGTTTAGAAAATCAAACTAATGACTCAAGACTTTGAAAAATACTATTGATATGAGGCAGATTACTGTAGGAAGATAAAATAATCTCTATTTCAAAAACTAACATTTTAATTTTGAAAAGGATTTTTATTCAAAAGAAACTACACACCAGTAAAGGAGTTAGAGGAAGAGAAACAATTATCAATGTTTCTTCCCTTTAACAGATTCAGCGAAGTCAATCACTGCTTATCAGCTTCCAAAACAAAACAAGGTAAAAACTCTTAGTCAAAAATTCAGATCACCAGAAGTAGTGAGCGGTGATCAGATCTTGAAAAGCATAAAAAACAGGTAGAAAATCATAGCAAAGTAAATACTCAAATCAAACTAACAAAAAGGGTAACACAGAAATTAGCAGAAGAAATAAAATCAACTGAAAGTAAATAATCAAACCAAAACTAACTAACAGAAATCAGAAATCACAATACAAAAACTAACTAACAGAAATCAGAAAACAGAATACAAAAAACTAACTAGCAGAAATCAGAATACCAATCATAACAATCATAAATCAGCAGTCATCAGAATCAAGCATTTATATCAATCACTCCTAATCTGGTTCTCAAAATGCTGAATGAGTCAAAGGCCAGTGGTTTAGTGAATATGTCAGCCAGCTGATTTTCAGTTGCTACGTGGTGTAGCTCAATGTCCCCTTTTGTAACATGGTCCCTAATGAAGTGATGCCTAATGTCAATGTGTTTGGTCCTAGAATGTTGGATTGGATTCTTAGAGATACAGATGGCACTAGTATTATCACACAGAACAGAAATTGTGCCAACAGGTACTCCTAAATCCAAGACTTGCTGCTTCAACCAAAGAACTTGGGCCACACAACTCCCTAAGGCAATGTACTCAGCTTCAGCAGTGGAAAGTGCAACTGAGTTCTGTTTTCTATTGGACCAGGAGACTAACGACTGTCCTATAAATTGACAAGTCCCAGAGGTACTCTTCCTATCCACCCTACACCCCACAAAGTCAGAGTCAGAATATCCAATGATCTCAAAAGAGGTGCTGTGCCTAGGGTACCAAATTCCTAGGTTTGGGGTTCCTAAAAGATATCTAAGAATTCTCTTAACAGCAAACAGGTGGGACTCTTTAGGATCAGCCTGAAACCTAGCACAAAGACAGACACTAAACATGATATCAGGTCGGCTAGCAGTCAAGTAAAGCAGTGAACCTATTATCCCTCTATACTTCTTCTGATCAACAGATTTTCCATTTGAATCCTTATCTAACTGAACTGAGGAGGGCATGGGAGTATTGATTGGCTTGGCTTTGTCCATTTCATATTTCTTCAAAATGTCCTTAGTGTATTTTGATTGATTGAGAAAGGTTCCATCATCCGTTTGCCTTATGCTAAATCCCAAAAAGTAGGACAATTCTCCCATCATACTCATCTCAAACTCTTTACTCATTGTTTTAGAAAACTCTTCACATAAGTATTTATCAGAAGATCCAAAAATTATATCATCAACATAGATCTGGACAATGAGTAAGTCATCTCCTAATCTCCTCAGAAAAAGGGTGGTGTCTACGCTCCCCTTAACAAACTCTCTTTCTAACAGGAATGTGCTAAGCCTCTCATACCAAGCTCTGGGTGCCTGTTTCAATCCGTATAAGGCCTTTTTTAATTTATAGACATGACTTGGATATTGGGAACTCTCAAAACCTGGGGGTTGTTCTACAAATACATCTTCTTTAATTACCCCATTTAAAAAGGCACTCTTGACATCCATTTGAAACAGCTTAAATCCCTTGTAACAGGCAAAGGCTAGTAGCACTCTAATGGCTTCCAATCTAGCTACAGGGGCAAAAGTTTCCTCAAAATTTATCCCTTCTATCTGATTATACCCCTTAGCCACCAATCTTGCCTTATTTCTCACCACCACACCAGAATCATTCATCTTATTCTTAAAGACCCACTTGGTTCCCACAATACTTTGATTTTTAGGTCTTTCTACTAACTCCCAAACATCATTCCTTACAAATTGATTCAATTCTTCCTGCATAGCTAAAATCCAAAATTCATCCGACAGGGCTTGATTGATGTTGGTGGGTTCAGTCATTGAGATAAAGGCAGAATAGTTTACTTCCTTCCTAAGTCCATGCCTAGTCCTAACACCTTCAGAAGGGTCTCTTAAGATCAGTTCTTTAGGATGACTCGAAGAATATCTCCAATCTCTAGGCAATGGGGTTTGAGGTTCTACCCTTTCCTCCAAATTTGTATTTCCAACTCCTTGGGTAACCTCAACAATCTCTTCATCTTCTACTTCAGATCTAGACTCCTTAGGATCAGATTCAACAAACACTACATGAGTTGTTTCTTCCACCACCAAAGTCCTCCTATTGAACACCCTAAAGGATTTCCCCACACTTGAATATCCTAAGAACACTCCTTTATCAGATTTGGGGTCAAATTTTCCTAAGGGTGACCTCCCGTTGTTCAGAATGAAAACCTTACAGCCAAAGACATGGAGGTGGGACAGATTTGGTGTTCTACCCTTAATGATCTCATAAGGTGTCTTGTTCAGTTTGACTCTCACATTCACCCTATTCAGCACATAACAGGCAGTGTTCACCGCTTCAGCCCAAAAGTATTTTGGAAGTGAATACTCGGCAAGCATGGCTCTAGTGGCTTCCACTAAGGTCCTGTTCTTCCTTTAAGCTACCCCGTTCTGCTGAGGGGTCCTAGGAGCTGAAAAATTGTGACTAATCCCATGATCCTCACAAAAACTTCTAAATCTTTCATTTTCAAACTCCCCTCCGTGATCACTATGGAAGGTAATAATCTCACATCCTAACTTCTTCTGAATCCAAGTAGAGAAAGATCTAAACTCATCAAATGACTCAGATTTGTGTGACAAAAACTTAACCCAAGTGAACCTCGAATAATCATCTACAATCACAAAACCATAAACTCTCCCCCCTAAGCTGGCAGTGCTAATGGGTCCAAAGAGGTCCATGTGAAGAACTTCTAAAGGTCTAGAGGTGCTAATGTCCTTAACAGAGTGAAAAGAGGACTGGACTTGCTTCCCCAACTGACAGGCATCACACAGGTGATCCTTAGTGAACTTAAGCTTGGGCACACCTCTAACTAAGTCCTTTTGGGTGACTCTCCTAAGGGTTTTCATACTGGCATGACACAATCTCCTATGCCATAACCAAGACTCATCAACAGCAGTTTTTAAGCAAATTGAATTATCAGATTTAATGCTACTTACATCCAGCTTGTAGACGTTGTTGATCCTTTGCCCCTGCAAAACAACTTCATCATTTAAGCTTAAAATGCAGCCAGTGGGCAGGAATTTGATGCTGTATCCCTTGTCACAGAGTTGACTGATGCTCAGCAGGTTGTGTTTCAGTCCATCTACAAGCAAAACATTATCAATCATAAAGTTCTTTGAATCACCAATTATACCTGTGCCTACCACCTTCCTGGTGGTGTTATCTCCAAGTGTAACCTTGCCTCCAGCTCTGGCCTCCAGCGAAATGAACTGATTTGCATCTCCAGTCATATGTCTAGAACATCCGCTGTCCAGGTACCACATGCTCTCACGAGGTCTTGTGTGAGAACACACCTACAAAATCATCAAATATCAGTCTTAGGAACCCAAACAGGTTTGGGTTCCTTCTTATGAAAAGAAGAATGCGATGCATGCGTGCTGTGCTGTGAAACAGGCAGTTTGGGTCTCCACACCCAATGTGTACTACGGTGAACAGTACAAGTGTGTGATATGTGTCCTAACATGCCACATGAAAAACATCTAACACCAGGAAAAGGATTAACTAAACATCGTGAGTGATAGTGCCTCTTCCTAGTAGTGTATGAAACATGCTTTGATGAACTTGCAACAGAATTTTTAAAAGGTGGCGGTGCATAAAACTGTTCAAAAGTAGGCGGTGTTTTGTTCTTTTCAAAAACACTGATCTTTACTTTCAAAAACTCATTTTCTTTCTTTAAACTTGCAATTTCAAATTTTAAGGCGCCCTTGCTACTTTCTACTTCACATGCCATTGTATCTAACTCTTTAAAAGCTTTTTCTAAATCAACATGCGTGGTTTTCAAAGAATCATGCTCAGAAACTAAATCAGAATATTTTTTGTTCAATTCATCAAACTCATCAAGCAGAGACATGTGATTGGAATCAAGTGTGGAATAATCTTTAACTACAGAATCATGCTCTTTTTGTAAAGTCAAATAATCTAATTTCAAACTAGCATGGGTTTTCTTAAGCTTCCTATACGATGTATGAATCTTTTCAGAAACTTCAAATAACTGATCGTAAGTAAGCTCACATACCTCTTCCTGGTCCGACTGACCAGGGTGATCATCCGCCATCAGACACAAGTTTGTTTCCTCCTCTTCAGCTTCAGTCTCTGAAGAGTCGGATGCAGAGTCTGCCCAGAACACCTTCTGAATCCGCTTCTTGTCCTTCATGAACTTTGGTTTCTCCTCACTCTTCTCCTTGCTTGGGTGAGCTTTAAGTGTTGGATATTCAGCCTTAATGTGTCCAGGCTTCCTGCATTCAAAACAAACCGATTCAGATGAACCCTTAAAGTTTTTATTGAACTTACCCTTGTTCCACTTCTGATAGTTCTTGTGTTTCTTCCTTAGAAAGCTTTTGAATTGCCTTGTGATAAAGGCAACTTCATCGCTATCAGACCCGGAAGTGCTAGCATCTGAATCTTTGGCCTTTAGTGCCACTGTCTTCTCTTTCTTGCGTTCACCTGCATCAAGTTGCCTTTGGTTCACCCCTTGCTCGTAAGCAATGAGTGATCCAAGTAAGCTGTCAATAGAGTAAGTATTTAAATCTTTGGATTCAGTAATAGCAGTAATCTTAGCATCATAAGAAGCAGGCAAACATCTAAGAATCTTGTTCACTCTTTCGTAGTTGGTAAGTTCTCTACCTAAAGCATGCAAAGAGATAACAATCTGAGTGAACCTTGTGTACATTTCTGAAATAGTCTCACTAGGTTTCATGCGAAAAGGTTTGTAATCATGTAACAAGATGTTTAACCTAGATTGTTTGACTTCAGTTGTACCTTCGTATGTTATACATAACCTATCCCAGATTTCCTTTCCCGTTGTACAAGTAGAAACACGCATATAGTCTTCAGATTTCAAAGCACAAAAGAAACAGTTCAAACATTTTGCATTCAACTGTGCTAAATCACGATCATCAAACGTCCAATCAACAAACGGTAATTCAGTTTTCACATTGTTAATCATTCGAAAAGGTGGTTCGTATCCGTCCTTAACTAACATCCACATGCGATAATCAATAGATTGCAGAAAAGTAGACATGCGTGTCTTCCAAAAATCAAAAGGAATATTGTCAAACAACGGTGGTCTAGTAATAGAATAACCTTCAGCAGTATTACGATTGTTACAGTTAGCCATTGGATCAAATTCAAAAGTTTTTAAACAGAAATTTTGAATCCCGCTCTGATACCACTTGAAAGTTCGAAAGGGATGTTAAGCCCTAGTGAACTAGTCCCGAGGCTAACCAAGAGGGGGGGGTGAATTGGTTATTTAAAAATTTCACGATAACTATGAAAATCTTTTCGATACTTAGCAGCGGAAACAAGTAAACAATAACGAAAAGATCAACCAACGATATTCACCCAAGCAGTTTATATTGAAAAGTAAAATGCAAAACTGAATCAGAAAAGCAAACCAGATTTTATAGTGGTTCGGTCAACTTGACCTACGTCCACTCCCCGGAGCCTCCCCTCCGGGTATTGCACTAAACGAAAGTGACTCTCCTTTTGCTCCCACAGCAAGGCGGAGAAGCCTGTACAAAACACCTCCTTTTCACCACACGGTGAGGCAGAGAGCCCGACCTCCTTTCGCTTCCTCCTGAAGCAGGCAGAGAACCTTCGAACTCCTTTCGCTTCCTCCTGAAGCGGGAAGAGAACCCACGAACTCCTTTCGCTTCCTCCTGAAGCGGGCAGAGAACCCGGATCTTCTTGCGAATGATCCTCCCACGAAGAACACCGACTAGACGACAGACGACGAGCGGAGAAGATGACTCTGATCCGTGCTTGGAGCAACCTTAGTGAATCCCTCACTAACTCCCCCTCACAAGATCTCTTCTCTCTCTCCCAACTCTCTCTCTCTCTAGGATTTCTCAGGGAAGGAAGGCAGCAAAAGATTTTTCCAAAAATTGGGAAAAGTTCTTTTAAAGGAGGGCTTAAAATTTGCCCTAAATCTCAACTTGTCGGCCAAGATCGTCCAGGACGATCGGTAGATCGTCCTGTACGATCAGTTCAAATTCAGCTGTTTCAGCCTGGACGATCTGGCTCTTCTGGACGATCAGTAGAAAAAGTTGTTCATATCGTCCCGTACGATCCTGCGATCGTCCGGGACGATTAGTTCAAATTGAAGGAAATCGTCCAGAAGACAGTTCGGGTCGTCCAGAGAAATCTGTGCTGGACGACCAAAAAATGACTTGATCGTCCCGGACGATAGGGTAATCGTCCGGTACGATTAGTTCAAAAAGGCCCCAAATCGTCCTGTACATAGTTCTGGACGTACAGCTGAAATGCACAAGATGATCACGATCGTCCGGGACGATCCTGCGATCGTCCGGGACGATGTGATCGTATCAATTAAACATTAATTGCTTTCCTTAATTACCAGACTAATTTAGGCATGATTGTACTGGATCGTCCGGGATGATACACGTATCGTCCGGGACGATCAGACCAAGTATCTAAAAATAAGAACTTGCCTAACTTGATCTGGCGGCTGAGAATTTCTGATTTGGGCATATCGTCCCGTACGATCCGTAGATCGTCCAGGACGATCGGCTCAATCAGACCCTCTTAACTTAGTCGCCCTAATTAGGGTTTCTGTTTTAACTGGATCGTCCAGGACGATGTGGATATCGTCCAGGACGATCTGAACAAAATTGCAACAGAAACTCTAATTCACTCAATCTCTCTCCCTGAGTGTGTGTGTGCAAGGTTACTTAGCTAGGGAATCAGTTACATTACAATTGACTCAATAAAAGGAAAAATCATACATTTGACACACTTGGACCCGATCTTGAGTTGGCTTGAGTGGCTCGCGGTCTTTTGTGCCTGAAACAGATTAGCCAAGCAAAACACACTGGAAACATGTTTGTCATCATCAAAACCAGATTTGCAACAGCTTTGTATGGCTTGAAGCAAGCCTTGAGGGCTTGGAATTGATGCATTGATAAGCATTTTAGAGAAGAAGGGTTCAATAAATGCCCTTATGAACATGGTGTGTATATAAAGATAGACTCAAATGACAACAGATTGATTATATGCTTATATGTGGATGATTTGCTTATAACAGGTGATGATGAGCAGATGATTAGAGACTTTAAATCAGCTATGTTCAAAGGATTTGATATGATAGATGTTAGCCTTATGTTATTATTTTTGGGTATAGAAGTGCATCAGAAAGATGATGGCATTTGGATATGTCAAAAGAGGTATGCCAAAGAGTTGCTTCAGAAGTTTAGAATGAATCATTGCAATAGTGTGTCAACACCAATGCAAATTGGAGTTCATTTCACAAAAGAAGGAGAAGAAAAATTGATTGATCCGACATTGTACAAAAGTTTGATTGGGAGCCTCGAATACTTGACAGTGACAAGACCTGACATTGTGTATAGTGTGGGCATTTTGAGTAGATTCATGGAGAATCTGAGGGAGTCTCATTGGCTTGCAGCGAAGAGGATTCTTAGATATATTACTGGGACATTTGAGTTTGTCCTTCATTATCAGTGCAGTAGAGACATGAGGTTACTTTGGATATTGTGACAGTGATTGGGCAAATGATCATGAGGAAAGAAAGAGCAGAAGTGGATATATTTTTTATGTTGGTGATACAACCTTCACTTGTAGCACACAGAAGCAGAAAGTTGTAGCCTTATCTACATGTGAGGCAGAGTACAAAGCAGCACCGGCATGGGCTTATGAAGCAATGTGATTGAAAATTTGTTAAAAGAATTTTATGGAGAGATTGATGAAGCTACAAAAATTTATGTGGACAACAAGTCAGTGATTGCGTTGGCCAAAAATACAGTACAACATGATAGGAGTAAGCATATGGATGTGCGTTAACATTTTGTCAGAGATGCAGTAAAGATGGGTCACATTAGTATGGAGCACTGTAGTACAAAGGTTCAGGTAGCTGATTTGTTCACCAAAGTATTGCCAACACTGAGGTTCGTAAAGTTTGAAGATGCTTGGGATGAAGAAAGTCTTGGTTTGAGGAGGAGATTGTTGGATTTTTTTCAAACCAAACGATGCAATGTTTCAGTTTAGTTTATTTTATTTTTATTATTAGACAGTTTTAAAAACTGTATTGGTTATTCTCTGTGTGTGTATCACATGAAAGGCTTTTATTTTTACTCTCTGTTTTCCTTTACTCGTGAAACATCTAGTGAAACAGAAGTTTTGTTTGAGTTTTCTTCTTCCAGATTTTGTTTTATTTTTGCTTCCATCAACAACGCTCCTCTCAGTCTCTCTCCCTCTCACAAACCCTTCCTCAATGCCTTTAGCATGCATACACAACCCTCACGAGCTACTCTCTCATTGTCTTCTCTCTAGCTTCTATCCAGATTCCTAAGACACTCGATGGAAAAGTAGCAAGAAAGGTACAATGGAAGCTAACTCATAAAGGCATTGACGAGTTTCGTCAGCCAATCTCTCACAAACCAACATTATCACAGACCATTAGCCAAAGTTTTGTCATCTCATTGTAGATCAAGCAGCCTTCTTCAACTATCATCATATGCAAGACCTCTAACTCCACACAAAAGCCATTGATGCCTCCACTAGTAGCTTCAAACTTCTTCATCCTAATTCATTGAGCTCATACTACAACATAACCACATCTTCTCTCTACTAAACCATTAGCTGAAGCTACTTTCCTCCCCATTTTTTATGCGACATGAAACCATCGATAACAAATAAGCAATGAAGCCATGATCAGAGATAACTATTTAAGGCAATGACAAGATTACAACATATGAACAAGGAAAGGGATTCAATATTATATGGGATTTAAACTTGTGATTTTGTTGTTTGGTAGAATTTAAGTAAACTTGTGCCTGAATCTGGCCTACTGCCAAACAATCTCCAATCTCCGTATACCAAGAACTCCAGACTCTATCTACTGAACTCCACCTCATGAGACATCAACCAACTCTGATAACCTCCAATTGTTGACATCACCTCCCTCAATAACAAATCCAAGATGTCTTTTCACTTTATCTTTCTCTCTTTACGTCTCATCTCTACCTCCTCTCTAACATATATATATATTGTAAATAATAAATAATACAAAAAAAAAATAAAAAGAACAATAGTGTGTTTTTTCCCTCGTAAGTCTCATCACTTCGCCTCCTCGTCATCGTCATAGCCTCTTGCGTGCAAGTATAAAATTTGACACCTTTAAACTCTCAACTTCTCCATTGCAATGTGTTTAGCAATTATAAGTTTAAAGGTGTTAAATATTATACTTGCATATTACCTATTCAACTTCATCTTATATATTACCTATAAACTCTCAATATGTAAGAAGAATATCAAGATCTAAAGTTCTCAATTGTAAGTTTTTTCTTTATCATATTATAATGACGATTTTAAAAAGATTTAAAACCATCAATGTAGGTCCCAAGCCCGGATGAAAAAGGTTTAGGCTTTTTTTGTTAATTCAATAATTTGTGCCCCCACTATAACTTAAGCATTTAGTGCTTAAGAACTAGCCTTAATCAAAATTTCTCCACCACCGAGAGGAGTAATTAATAATAGGAGTTTACGCCTATAAGAAACCTGAAACTAAATCTTAAAGCCCTCGCAAAAAGAGGACAAAATTTTGAATATTGCCTTGTCTGCAGTCAAATATTTTTTTGAAAATTTAACCCCGAATGACAACTCTCTCAGAAGAGCTAGGAGCAAATTTTCGGAGCCCACATAGTATACGCATTGAATTTCGCTAATAGATCTATCACGTGATCCATAGATAGTAAATTAATGATTTAGGAGTCACTGATGGCATTATCTGAGGCTTTCAGTCCTTAGGGAAAGGTAAACTTAACTGAGAATGTTAAGTAGTAGGAACCATTTGGTTTAGTTTTTTTTTCCTATCATTTCAATAGTACTTAGATTTCTCAATCACCTCTTTACTAAAATCTCCTCAATCTTTTGACTTTGTTTGAGTAGCTATATTTGTTATTGGCGTTGATCGGCTTTAACGGGGATCAAAGAAGCTCTCCAAAAAATTGAGCATAGTAGGTGGGCCTCAAGCAACTATAATGAAGGTTGCATCGTGGTTGGTACATGCAACAATGAAGGCTCAAATGATAATACAAGCTGCGCGATGAAGGGTCTCAAGTAGAAAACTAGCAAGTCGTGGGGATCCTCAACCATCGAAGTCATTGAGATTGAGTTGAATGGTGTCCCAAAAGATGACAACGAGTAGCGGTGCATAGAGAACAAGGTGACATCGAATAGAATTCACCAAGCAAAGGATCTGCTAAAATTAGCATACATACATACGTATTGTGAAAATCATCGGGCAATAGATCTAGCTAAATAGGTATAGGCCATGTGGGTGAAATCCCATTTGTCATTATGAAATTGAAGTTGCTCACGATTTGCATTACAGAAGGAGAAGAATAATGTCTGACATTAAAGATCTTGAAGTAGTGTAGAAGTAGACGAGTGGAGGTCGCAAGTTGAGATAGGAGACCTAAAGCGACATAGAATAGAAGTAGTTGAATTTGAAGTCTAGGTCAATGCAGCAAAATAATAATAAAAAAAGGGGCAAAGGTCCCAAGCTGAATTCTTTGCAAAATCAGTGCAAGCACAAAATCAGTCCTAGAGGAATCATTGAATTAGAGCAAGTTCTAGCACTACAACTGTTAAGCAAAGATCGATGTTTTTGACATTGGTGAGCAAGGAATTAATGTCAAATGAGCAATAGGGAGGGCAAAGACTATCAACGCCAAGCGATGAAACTAGGTTTTTGTGTTGTGCAATGAAGGTTGGGACACAAAGAGAGGTGAGTAAAAAACCTGTAGGGAGATAAACATCGAGACAAATAAGAAAGCATTAAAAAAACAAGAACCTATGACTCTAATACCATGAGGAGAATATAATGAGAGGAAATAATCCACTCATATTTCTTAAATTATTTAATATTTGGCCATATATAGATTGATCTAGGATTAAAATAAAATAAAAATTTATAATTGTAAAAATAAATATATATTTAAACTATTATGGGTTTCTTTGCTTCGCATGAATACATAGGATCATGATTTTCTTCTTTGTCATGAATCTATGAGATCATGATATCGTTGTGATGAATTAGTGAGATCTTGATTTCCATCTTTAGCATTAAATCCATGATTCCAACAAAAAGATCTATAGCACATGCATGCCTTCAAAGAATTCCAAGCAACGCAAGTCTAACTCCTCAATTTGAGAAGATAATGTGTGCATGAAGGCAAATCCCAAGAAAACATATATCACGGTGATCACACTCTATAGGGAAGCAAAGTTTTTTATAGCCTTGTAACGCAGTAAATTAGAAATCAACAAAATGGATGACCATAGTAATGAATACATATTTGATATAGGACAACTGGGTGCAACCACTTACTCAAAATGCTAGAACTAATAAAGCTTAACCAATGTTTTATAGACAAAAGCCCAACTACCCACAAGTCGAATGAATCCGCATTGCCCATGACAATTGTCAAGCCAGTCAAATGCAGGTCCATTACTCGTTCACCAAGGACTACAAGAGAAGTGATAAATACTATTGCATCATCTTGAAAATCCTTTATCATTCTCTCAATCATGGCTGTGCAAAATGCAGCTCCTGCAGTAGGACAAATTGATGCAAGCAACCACACAGGCTTAAACTGATTAGAAGAAACAACCAAAGATTTATAGCCAAAAAGATAAAACTATCTATATTTATGGGTGTCCACACTGCCACTGACTTAATAGGCAATCAAGGTCAAATACAGGTTCATGATTCAATTGCCCACGTTGAACACAAAAGACAGATATTATCTTTTACAATTGACAATTGTGTGGGATATAATTCATAGAAAAATACAAACATCACATGAACCTATATTGTAGGAAAAAGTAGACCTTTTTTTTCAAAGGTTCCAAAAGGATGAAAGCAATAAAGCAACATATGTCAATCAACATAAATAAGAAGAATTAAGTATTTTTTTTGGGGGAATGAGAAGTACTAAGCAGGCATACTTGTCGTTCAAGAAGTTGATTATAAGTTCCCTTTATTGATACATCTCTTCCGCTCCTTGGACTACCATAAGCTTGATATGGTAATGGTGAGCTTGCATCTGAAGCTGCTGCATCTGTTACTCGATCATTCTCATATTTATAATTAAATGGACATGGCAAAAGTCTTGTTAACCAAGCAGTTCAACAATTCATTTAACTTTTAGTGGATACGGGAAAAAAAAAAAAAAACAATCTGCCAAAATTCATAAAAAACTGCAATTCTCAACAAATATTACATATAAGGATGTTACTCAAAAGCACAATTGACAGATGGAGACTATAAAACAGACTACGATGGTGATCACTAATAGTCCTGAAAAGACTAACCTACCAAACCAGGCATATGAAAGAGCTAAATAATAGGTCCAACACTAACAGTTAAGTACAGGGGACAAAATTTAACTGTCATAGTCCATAGAATTATCAATATGCTAACTCAATAAGCAAGCCAGTAATTTTTTTTTTGTCTTGAATGTTTACTTACAAAGTTCCAAACAAAGTTGATAAGCACAACTGCTGCTTCCACTCACAAAAAAATCAACAAACATCACAACTTCTTTTGCAGTTGTTGACCTGTGCCGCAAAAAATTAAAAAAAAAAAGTGTTAAAATCATCACTTACCTGTCACTGCCCATACCGAAGCCCCGCTCGAGTCGCATCCGCCGCCTGCTACAGTAATGATTTACTGTGCAATTCGGCGCTGAGGAGGGCTGCCCACGCGACCTCTCCTTGTCTCTTCTCCCCATTCGCATCTTTAAAAGGCGGGCAAACGAAGCCTCAAAAAAAAAAAAAAAAAAAGATCACTCTCCCTCGCTCTCTCCACTCTTCGTTGCCGTTCGATTTCGTTCGTTTGACGACTTTCCCTTCCTTCGAATCGGAAGTTCCAACACTTTGATCGGAACTAGCGACGGGAGCCGCTCGCTGTAAGGGTAAACTCCCTCCTCCTGTGCGCTTCTTCGGATCTTCGTGGCTGTTCGACCTCACACCCTCGACGACTTTCCCTTCCCGTCAGTCGGAAGTTCCGACACTTTGATCGGAACTAGCGACGGGAGCCGCCCGCTGTAAGGGAAATTCCCCCTCTCTCGCGCCGATTCTTCGGCTCCTGCACTACTGTTCGACTTCGCCCCTTTCACGACTTCCCTCCCTCCTGGATCGGAAGTTATGACATTTTGATCGGACGGAACAACGGGAGTTCATTGCTGTGAGGGTAACTTTCTTTCCTTCACACGCTCCTTCGGCCAAATCCACTAAATCCGCCGAGCGATTTTAACCTAATTAATCTATAATTAATTTAGATATGATTAATTCATAATTAATTTTAGACTAATTATAATTAATTAAATATAGTTAATTATAATTAATTTATCACTAATTATAAGTTAAAATAACTTGTTTATAATTAATTTTAAATTAGATATAATTAATTAGAAATAATTAATTATAATTAGTTTATTATTAATTATAAATTAGAATAAATAATTTATAATTATTTTTAAATTAAGTATAATTAATTAAATATAATTAATTATAATTAGTTTATTATTAGTTATAAATTAAAATAATTAGTTTATTATTAATTTTAAAATTAAATATAATTATAATTCAATGTGATTAATTATATTTAGTTTGAAATTAATTACAAATTAAATTAATCTAATTTATAATTGATTTTTGAATTAATTTAGTTAATTATAGATTAAAATATAATTAATTATGGTTTATTTTTATTAATTATAAATTAAGTTCAATTATTTATGATTAGTTTAAAATTAAACATAATTAATTATATATTAACATAGTTAATTATAATTTATTTACGATTAATTATAAATTAATTTTGATTAATTTATAATTATTTATGAATTAATATAATTAATTATATGTCAAATATAATTAATTATAAGTAATTTATAACTAACTATAAATTACAAATGCTCTTCTCATTCCTTGATCTACGAGCCAACCCCGTCGACCCCGCGCAGGTATAACCTCCTAAACTTGAGAAAACCCGCTCTCGAGGCTCGCAGTGCGGTGAAAGACCACCCATGCATGCTTTTCTCTAGCGTGGTGGGAGGAAATTCGCTGCGAGGCTTGCGACGAGGTAGACAATCTCCTAAAATCCTATTTTCGGTGTTTGCGACGCGCCGAGGGACCTATGCACGCTTTTCTCTAGTGTAGTGGGAGGGAACTCGGTGCGGCGCTTACAGCGAGGCAGGCGAGCCTTGTGTGTGCTTTTCTTAGCACGGCGGGGCAAAGATATAAGTACCCGTACGCGGCTCTGTACCTACGGGGAAAGCGATCTGTACTATTTTAAAACAGGTACATTTGAAGACCCATGCACGCCTTTCTCTGGCGTGGTGGGGTTAAAGGCTTTACACAGCTGCGGTGTCCTCGAAAGAGGGCACCTACCATGCACGCTTTTTTCTAGCGTGGTGGGAAAGGCCCAATTTTTTGTAGTTTCCCCTAAACGGGGGAGACGAAATTTTGGGTGAAAATATGACTATACTCAAACCTGTTTGAACTCAAAAGGACTTGGACTCAAACTCAAACGAACAATGAAATAAACTTAAATGAATTTGGATCTAAATAAGTGAACAAATATAATGACTTGATTCAAACATTATATGGGTGATAAGAAATGAACTTAAGAACTCTTGGACAGCAGGAAACACGAACTTGAGCTGAACTTGTGGGCACATGCAAGAGAACTTACAAGAACATGAACTTGAACAAAAAAGACTATTGGGGACTCGAGCTGAATGTCAGTGCATCGAACTTGCATTTAATTTAAACACCAAATGAAATGAGCTTAAACTTGGGCTTAACTTGAACATCAAATGAACATGATTTGGACAATTTGGATACAAGCAAAAACTTGCAATTTAACTACAGGGAGCTCAAACGAATGAAGAAGACTTTGGTTTGAATTTGATCAGAACTTAAAAGAACAATGACTTGAGATTGTAACTTGGGACAATCATAAAGAGCTCAAACTTGAACTTAACACTAAGTGGACATAAATGAACACAAAGCTGGTGCTGACCAAGGAACTCCAAATACAACCATACAAGAAGGGAGGCATATGCTGAATAAAGCTTTAGCCCATGAAGAACAAAACCCTAGTAGTAACTAAAGGCGATGCATAGTCTAATTACAGATAAATACATGAATAGATACCACAAATCATACAAGGATGATAATGGTTAATCATGACATTTGCATCAATTATGTAAGCAAGTGTGCAAGAACTCGTGGTGGAAAGTCTTCAAATATAAGCAACATGCAAGTGAACAAATATAAAATTTGTAGTGGATACAAACACTTGCAAGTAATGAGGGTTACAAATGAGTACCTACAAAGCAAGTCCAACATATAAGCTACAAGGATAATAAGAGCTTGTAAAATCATTTCAATCCCTCTCTCATGCAAATTCAGATCTCACTGTTCAAAAGAATAATATGATCTCTCAGTTAGAGAGCATCCAATAGAGTCTTACGAATCTGGAGACCACACATGCTGCATTGGAGGAAAGAGCATGAATCGCCTACCCACTCGAAGAATATTAATTTGGACACCTTGGAAAACTAGCTTCATCTCCTACAAGAAGATAAGTAGCTCATGAGGGAGGAGTTAAGGGCAGAGCAACAAAGATGCTTGTCTCATTTGACTGAGATTTTTATCTTACAGAGACATCTTTGTGACATGTCGAATTCCTCAATCATGGAAAAGTAGAAGTACAAGTCACTTATCCAGTCGAGTGAAATCAACGATAATCAAGAGAGAATTATGGTCTAATAACAAGTAAAGCATGAAGCACCACAGTAGTAGCTTGATCCATCAAGGTGTATAAAAGAAAATTACTCATAAATATATGCCATGCCATGCACAACGGACATTACAACATCCTTCAAGTCAACCTCAGTCTGTTTGCAAATAAAAGTTGCAGTTCGTTACTAGTGCTAAAGATTAATGTCCAATGAATGTAACTATGACCTAGAGTCCATGTCAAGCCAAAAAAAAAATGAACACATTTGATTCTATAAATAATGATGTTGATAGACATGCTCATCAATGAAGCAAGAATGATATGTAACAAATGCAACAAGCATAGTTTATGCTGCATATTGTATGTAAATAAAGGGCGATGGATCCCTTGCAAGCAAAGATGGAAGATCTGTAATACATACGAATCCCCTACGAATACAGATGTACGCACCACATGCCACTTATGGGTAGATGCCGAAAGACTACAGTAAATGCAGTATCCTGTAGTCAATTTCAATCTGTGAATATATCCACCTACCTACAGGCAGTAGTAGCAAATGTACTGTAAAGACCAAGGGTCGTAGCAAAATGCATGAAGGATATAGTAAATGCAAGCACATCTATATGCTATCATAGCAGGAGAGGACCCGTTGTACACCCGAATGCGTCAACCATAAGCAAGATGCAGAATAACTACAATAAATACAAATGCCAGCAATCAATTCTAGAAAACTCATAAGCAAAACATTGACCACAAACAAAAACATCGTGTGAATGTAATTGTCTTCAAATGACAAGCAGGAGACTCGTTAGTGTACTACAATCTACCTGCGTAAATCATGCAAGTAGTGTACGACAGTCTACCTGCATAAGGTAACAAACAGTTCAATCCCCGAGCTGCTGCAAAACGCTACCGGATCTGCAACCTTTGTAAAAGCAGACAGAAGGCGTTCACAAATATTTTCTAAAGTACCCCCGCACATGTGCACCATAATTTGTATACACATAGAAACACAAAAGGGGTGAATGCAATCATTAAACCCGCATGGGCCCGGACGAGCGTGTTATTGGTTCACACGGGACGTCTAGGGATGCTGCACGGGTCAATAAGTGAATTCAAGTTTGAGTCTGATCCTTCTATTCAGGTAGATAGGAGTTGACACGGCTCGAACTATTAAACAAATATACAATCGCAAGAACGACTGAGATATTTATTTTATATGTTCATATTAGGCCTTCAAGGTCTATAATCAAAAGAATTCACTTACAAAAGTATAAAGCCTACGAAACCCGATCCTCTGTCGGCAGCTCGACAGAGTGGACAAGGTTCAATCCATAAATATGAATGACCCCTTTCTACCCCGATGATGGCCGTGTTGAATGCGAATCTCAACCGGAGGGCACATAGATCATTTTAAATACCACCCAAATACCCAAAAATCCAAAAAAAAAAACTCTAGAAAACCCCAATCTTAAAATATTTAAAAATTGAAATCCAACTATCAAAACACTTAAAGCAAAATACATCCACCATCCGCAACAGTTTGCCGAGGTGGACAAATTAAAATTTACTTCAGCTCACATAAAGCTAATGCCTGGTCGAAAATATCACTAGGATCCATTCTCAAACAATCTCCTGCCAGCAAAGACGTGGTACGAGTCCTCTAACCGACAGTTTCGCTGTCAAATGGCAATGCAGGATAAACGATTATGACTCGGGGCCCTTTGAACCAGGTGGCTGCCGCCAAATGGCACCATTATATTATGGTTATGGCCAGAGCTCATATGCTCCCCAATGACATCAAATCCTTGAGATATGAATCAATAGGATATGATTGATAGGGCAAAAAGCCCTCTGTTAGCTAAGGTGGATTCAAATTTGTCCCCTTAGGGTAAATATTCAACCCAGGTCTATAAGGTACCCTTGGACGAAGCAACCCATGGTTGCCAACAAGGATCCTTCTATCAGGTTGGGTCGACTACCTCCTCTGACTAAGTAGACCAGAGACCACGATGGCCCGGGATGACGAAACCAAGGGATCTTGATCGAGTCCATCATCCATTCCCCCACCATCCGCTTTAAACGCAAGATGGTAAAACTTTCAATTTTAAATATCAATCACTCATCCGCAAACTTCTAAACCCTATGCTGCTACTATAGCCAGATAACACGTATCTCTACGTATCTGATTGACGACTAGCCTTAATTGAAAGTTCTATCTCGTGATCGGGAGGGGTAATTAACTATAGGGGCTTGCGCCTATAGGAAACCAGAACTCAGATCATAAAGTCCTCGTAAAATGAGGGCGAAATCTCTGGGTAGTGTTTTATCTACAAACCCATCCGCCTTCCAAAATTTACCTCGGAACTAAATCGTTTAAAACTCCCCCCGAAGAAAGCAAACAGCGGGCGGAGGCTAGGGCCGAATTTTCGGAGCCCACAACAGTCATATAAGTTAAGCACATGGGTGAGCAATATAATCATCAATTATTGAATAAATGATTAAAATACTCCCTAGACTTCTTAGATATGTCCATTTTGACCCATATTTTTTTATATGTTCAATTTACTTTCTAAACTCAGAAAATTTGATTTGGTCCTACTATCAACTTTATCATTTCTTTGGAAAAAAATTGATGAAGGAAAATTTTGAATGAGGGATTTTGTGATTTTTCAAGATTAATTTCATTCATTTTAGATTGTACAAAGTTCTGATATTGACTTTAAATAATTCAAATTTCCATAATAGAAAGCTTCACTTCACCAATTTATTCCAAAAAAACAAAAAAGTTGATCGAAGGCCTAAATTGGTTCAAATTAAACATGCTGAGAGACTAAGGCTTCGTTTGAGACAGCTTTCTTACTGCTTTCTAAAATAGCTTTTTAGTACAAAAATTTCTTGAAAGCGTGAAAAAACTAGTGGTCAAAAGCTATCCCAAACGAAGTCTAAATTGAACATCTTAAAAGTTTGGGACTAAAATAAACAAAACTAATAAGTCTAATGGACCAATTTGATCATTTAACCTCACTAATTTTATATTTCTAGAGTTTTCAAAAAGTTCTATTTAGTGCATATTTCTTCTCACGTAACATTAATTAGAACCAAAATACATATTCAAACCCGTAAAAGAACATCATTCATCCTCACCACAAGACCTGGAAGTTCAGTCCCTGCATCTTTTGACTGCTCATTCATGATAACAGATGTATCTTTTATCTGATCTACGTCAACAATTTACTAGTTTTAAGGAAAAATCATCCGCATTGGTTGGATCCCCGTATCTCAGTAGTGCTTTCTATACTCACCCTTGCCACCAACTTTACCGATTAAACCTGTACTTTTGCATTAATTTCTATTTAAAAATTGCCTCTAGAAATATATAATTATACCTTTCAAACTGGTCATGTAAAGCTCTCAATAACTGAAATAGTTCCATCAGCTGAACAGCAAATTGGCATGAGTCAAACCATGATCAACAGTATGTTTATTTCATGCATAGCACAACAATTGAACGCGCATAGCACATCAGTAAACGAGCCTAAATATGGCAAAAGTAATAGAGAGGCAATATTCAAGAATGGTTGTGTGGTTTTGTTTGGAATGAAACAAGATCATAGCTACTTTCACATTGATGAACAAACTGTTCCAAAAGTGTATTGTTCATAATCATACACCGTAGAGGTGCACTTAAAATACCAGCTTACAAGCACAAGCATGGCTCAAACCACTAATTTTGTGCGCACCCTCCCAAGCATTTAATGTTCAGGGCCAAGATGGCCGCAAGGCTACCCTCCCAAGCGTTTAATGTTCAGTGCACACACAACCCATATCACAACGCCCACAATCTGCCTCCCCAAACGGAGTATTAGTCTTTTGTTTTAGGTTCAATGTACCATATTATCAAACTGCACTATGGCCCTTACATTATCTTATCCGGGTTTGCAAGAAGAGATGGTAGTGACATCTGTTCTTATCAATATAAAGTAAAGAAACTCTATAAGTAGTATTTAAATTAACAATTTATCACTAGCAGTAGATAATACCAATTACTGTAAGTAGCTCGACCTCAAGATGAAAAAACAACAATAAAATAGCAATGGCATGTCAATAAAATAAGTACCTTAAAAGTTCCGAATCAGCACGGATATCAATCTTTTCAGTCTCCCTATGGATCAGAGAATTAAACCGCATTGCATATGTAGTGATTGACTGAAGCAACAATGAAGGATTTCTCAGCGAATCAACAGTTATAGCCTTAACATCATCAGGCACTTCACCTTCTAGTTCGACGATGAACTTGGAAGCATCAACCTGTGAACTAGGATTAATTCCAGTCCCTTCATATGCATGAAAAGTACTTTGGATTTTCTCAATCATAAGCATGGAAAGAGACTCGCAGGCCTATCTAATGTTTCTTTCTTGTGATGTCTCTATGAGAATGATATCATCTGATGACTTGCTACCCTTTAAAGTTGAGTAAACAGCTTCTTTCTCACCACGTAAATGGATCTCATCAATAGCATCAGCAGTGCTGCCTGTGTTCAACCTCTTAACATCCCTTGCCCCACTAACATACTGATGGAGCTGTTTTTGGTACTCTGCAAATATCTTAGCAGCACTCCAAGTTCTTTGGTAGAGCAAAAGAGTCAAGTCAAACCTTTCAAAATCCTCTTGTAAATGTTGTAAACTTGCATGCTTAAATAAATCTCAAGTATGCTGAGTTTCACGATTTTTTGAAAAAAATCGTTGATTTCAAATTCAAAATTTAAACTTTTTTTAGTCAGAACCAGGCTTTGATATTTCACCCCAAGCGACTCATTAGAATGAAAGAGTCAAACTAATATCTTTTCATTTCCTCTTCAATTTTATAAACCCTTGTGTTGAATGGAAATTCAACATATTGAGTTTCAAAACATTCGAGGAAATATTGTCAAATTTCTAAATCTTCAAAATTCTCTTAAAAATCATTTGAATGTAATTCAATCGCCATTATCGTATGTTCCTCTACAGCACCCTCTTGTAGTTTAACATATGCGATGAAAATTCAACCTTCTTTAAATTTAATTCAAGATTTAATCCTTCTAGGAAATTTTGACTTTGACATTTCACCTCCAACCCAACTGGTTGGGTGAAAGAGTAAAGCCAATCTCTTTGAGTTTTCCTACTAGTTTTGTAAACCTTCATGTTGAGTGTTGAGTTTCAAAAACTCGAGAAAATTCTATCTATTTTCAAACATTCAAAATCTATTTCAAAATCACTCAAATCAACTTCGATCATCAGTTCTATATGTTTCCTACAGCATCCTCTTGTAGTTTAACATATGCATTGCAACTTCAAATTTTATTCAAATCTAAATCCAGGTTTTTACATTTTACCCCGAGTTAATCGGCTCGATAAAAAAGTCTAGCCAAAATCTTCTGATTTTCCCTTCAAATTTGTAAACATCATGTTGAGTGCAAATTCAATATGTTGAGTTTCAAAACTCAAGGAAAATCTTTCAACTTTCAAAAAATTCAAACTCCTCTTCAATATCCGCTCAAATTAGATCCAGATTATTATTGCTACTTGTGTCTCTATAATATTCTATTAAGGTCTAACATATACAATAAAAATTCAAGTTTTCTTCAAATCAAAATCAACATTTATATTTTATCATTGCATGCCGGATTATAGCTCTTATAATTTGGTATATATATGATAAAATATAAATTTCTTTTCAAATTTAAATTTAAAAATTCTAATTCAAATATTCTCTTTTCAAATTCCAGATAATCAAATATTCAAGCAATGGCTGGAAAGTTAGTCTTCTCAATCGACCGAGATCTGTACATCGAGGAATTGATTTTGAATAATTCGATCTAGTTCTAAATGGGATTTAAGACTTTAAAGTTGTTAGTTAATGGGGGAACCATAATCAACCTCACTACTAAGGGGGATAAAAATGTTCCCTTGGTAGAGATAGCAGGTCGGGTAGGACTGACTCCCCCGTGCTTAAAGTGGAGGTAGCTGTCGCCACCGTTCATGCTGTATCTTCTAGGGAGGATAAGGAACAAAGCTTGTTGTTGAATCTAAAGTTGAGATTATGTTCAAGAAGGGGTCTTCCAGTGTTAAAATCCCCTTTACCTGAGGAGGATAAGAAAAAAGATCACTATGTCCAAAAAGATGACCGAGCTAAAGGCCTTAAGTTAAGTTGAACCCGAGGCTGCTGAGGAGCTGCCCATTCCTTCCTCTTCTCCACTTCTCAAGGGGAGTCACTTCCATCACCTTGTAGCTGCTACAGGGGAGGAGAGAGTCTCCAGGATTGCTAGCTTTCCACCATGCCTGATGGACTACTCTATCCGGATGACCCCGAAGGAAATACAATCTTTAAGAATAAGGATATTAAGGAATATCATCTACACCAATGCAGCTCAAGCAGGAGAAACAAAAGAGCAGTATATGAGGCACCTGAAGGGGGTGATCTCTCATAAGCTTAAGAAGGAAGTTTTAAAGGAAGAAAGATCTGAAGAAAGAAACCTAATTTCTCAGCTAGTAAGGAGAAACAATAAATTTGTTAAGTAGCATGTTACGTCTGTGTTAGTGGATGGATATCATTGGGTGCCTCACCGCCCATCTACAAAGACGATGGAGATAGTGTTAACTGGATTGGGTAAGGGCCCACTGATCCCACCCTTTCAAAGCTGGCCCCAGTGATAGCCAAGTCAAAGGAGGCTATTAAGGATGAGAAACCAGTTGATATTAAGGGCAAGAGGCCCATGTCGCCTGAAACATGGTATGCCCTAAAAAATTTGAGCAGATCTGCAGGAATTCAGAATAGAGATAGACCAGTTACACCACCAAATGATATCCCCTAATCCCTATTGAGGGATGTGAGAATTCCACCCCTCTTGATGTTGAAGTTCCCACTTTCCAAACTCCTTCATTACCTGTCAAGGTGGATGTCCCTCACCCTATGGAGGATGTCACCCTTATGACTACCAACTTTGGGATAGTCAGAGGGGAGGGGATCATTCCAAAATCTGACCAAGAGATGCTAGATTAGTTAGTCTTAGAGCAGGTCACTAAGGAAGATATCATGGTCAAAATATCCTCTCCAAATTGGAAGGAGAAGAGATTAATCAAGTGCTAGAATACGAAGGATACCTACCAATCAACTCAAAAGTAATTGATGGAAGATCAGTTGATGAGGTGGTACGAGAGATCCAAGAATTCTTAAGAAGAAGGCTATTGAAGCCTTCGATCCAGATTCTTATGATTTGCTAATGGAGGAGGATATTACTGGAAACATTTGTATGGTTGAGACTCGAGCATCAGCAAAAGATGATGAGCCCTTAAGACACCGGTATGGTAAAGAAGAGGATTCAACATTAGTAGATTCAAACTTAGATGGCTCAGTCAGATTAAATGAGAAGGATGAGTACTTCAAAAGCCTTAAAAAGAAAGATGAGGAAATGATGCTAAAAGTTGAACAAATGCAGAGTCAATTTTTCAAAAGCAGAGTAGTCTAAACCCAAGAAGTTGCAACCTCCAGTATACATAATGGGCGAGTATAGTAGGTAAATAGATTCAGGCCCCAGAATGCCAGAAGTTACATCTCCAGTTTCTCCAACAGACAGAGATATCTGCCAGATGATTGAGACATCGATAAGGGAATTCGTAGCCCATTCTTAAGGGATAATATCTATTCCAAAGGATAGATCCTACCCGAAGGAATATGATTTAGTTCCATATCCAAAGGGATTCGTGCCACCTTCTTTTAAGGTATTCAGTGGTTTAGAAAACCCAAGACAGCATCTAACCCACTTCCGAGCAAGCTGCTGCAATGTAGGAGGGTTGGATGCTATACTCTTTCACCAGTTTATGAGTTATTTATTCGGAATTGCTTTTGAGTGGTATGCAGATCTACCCAACAATTCAGTGAAAACTTTCATATGCTTGAGGGTTTATTCTTAAAGAGATTCTCAGGAGATTAATAGAGAATAACCGTGGGCTATTTCATCATCAAAAAGTAAAAATCGGGAGTCTTTGGTTGAATACATCTTGAGATAACAAAATCTCTTGTTGAAATATGAATCCCAGCTGTAGGAGCAATATGTAGTAGAAATTCTTCTAAAGAATATCCATGAGCCTATTGCTTTTCTATTGGGGTTTTCAATCAAAACCTTTGAAAAGCTTCTCAACAAAGCTAACAATCTACAAGAAGAGCCTTCCATAATGCCATTGAAGAAATCTAGTAAATCGTTAAAGTCTTTTGAGAAACAATCAGGCACATTTTCAACAGTTGACAAGAGCAAGAAACCAGCCACTCCCCAGTCTAGCAATCCTTCAGTACAACCAGTTCAAAAGTAATAACCTTTCCAGGTAACCTCTCAACCTAATAGGGAGCCTTACCCAATTTCTTTTAAAGAGAGATTGGCTTATCCGTATCTATATAAAAGGGGATCAATAAGAAAAATTTTCAAGATTTTTCAAAAGAAACAAGATTATTGATTGCTGGAGGCCAAGAAGCAACAAGAGGAAAATAAAAAGGATGACCCCAATTTTTGCTCCTATCACCGCATGATGGGCTATAAAATCAAAGATTACATAGAATTTAAAGATTGTCTAGAAAAAAACATCCATCAGGGTAACATTATAATTCAAAAGGAGTACCTGGTCAATCCAGATTAGGGGTCTGTCAAATTAATCTTAGGTAATCACTCAAACTTTTTTTTGTCCATTGAAGATAGTTGGGATATAGCTCTATCCCAAGCATTTAAAAAATCAATAAATAAATCTTTTCATCTTTCTCAACAGCTATCGATGAGAGCCCAGAGCCTGATCTGAGAGGTTAACCTAGAGGCTTTGTAGAAAGACATTGAGACAGTTTCCTCTCCAGTAGTTATATGAACTACTGTAATCAATAAAAATGAAAAGAGAGATATTTCTATAGAGATGAAATTTATTGATGCGAAATGGGTACTAGTGGTCGATGTTGGCTTAAAACCATTGTCCCTATTAATGTTATGTAACTTTTACTTTGCCCTATCAAAGGCAAAGAGTCGCAAATCAATAAAAAATGATCCTTCTATAAAAATTTTAATGATTACTGTTGAGAATGAATTTCCAAGTGACACTTCTGTTGATGATAATCAAAACATAGCTGAGATCACTCAAGATGTTCAAAAACTCAGCTTCCCAGATTTGACCTCTCAAGAGGGAAAAAAATTTGAAGTCTTATCAGATGGTGACATCTCCAAAATTAACTTTCAAGGGAGTCCCATCATGATTAATTTTTCAAATTTGAACTCCCACTCAAAAAATGACAATCAATAGCCTAAGGAGAGCGTAGACCCTGTTACAGTTTTCCCTCTCGAAGAGATCGTGCAGGTGAAACTACTAGGAGGTAAGGTCTTACCCTTAGGCTTCCTCCCCAGAAAAAGGCAAGCAAGTTGCCTCCAATAATCCTATTTAAGTCCCCACTCAACAATCAAATCCTCATTTTAATTCATCGGGTCCCAGTCCTGATCTTCCCAAGGATGATTATAATATCTTAGCTCATCTTAGGAATTTACCTGCTAAGTTGGGCATCCATGACACCCTTATCCTCTTAAAGGAAATGAGGGAATCTGTAATTAAAGCACTTCTTGACCCAGAGATTTGCCTAGCCTAGTTAGCTTCAACTTCTCAAGAAAAAACTTTGTATTTCAAGAAAATCCAAGGAGTAACCTTTTTTGATGAGGATCTACTCCTAGGAATTACCGATCATAATTACCCACTTTATATCACCATAAATGTGTGTAATTTTAAGTTATCCAGAGTCCTCATTGATTCAGATGCAACGGTTAATAGATAAACATAAATACTCTCATATATCTTAGAGTTGATACTAGCAAGCTCTCAACCGACAAGTTGGTGCTTCGTGGGTTCAACAAAAAGGGTAAGAAGACTTTAGATTCAATCACCCTCCTTCTTTAGATAAGAGAGTTGAAAAAAGAAGCATAATTTTATATAATTGATTCGGAGAAGTCCTTCAATGCGCTTCTAGGTAGGCTCTGGATCCATGAGTATAGAATGGTTCCATCTACCCTACACTAATACATTAAGTACCAATGAGATGGCATTGAGTATGAAATCAAGGGTGATCAGTAACCATTCTTTATTCAAGAGATCAGAATCTACAAGAATGCTACATACTACATACCCAAAGGGTCTATTACCTTTTCTAAGTGAGAGATCAATGTTAAAGAAGAGAAAGCAAAAAATTAAAATTCAAAAGTAATTCAAAAGTCAAAAGTAGAAAAAACCAAAAATAAAAAAAAGATAAAAGTCAAGTAGTAAAGATGACGTTGAGGGCTTGATCTTTAGGCCTCCAAATAGTTTACCTCAAATAGGTGGGAGGATGGACCAAAGATTACATGGTCGAGGCCATACTTAAGTTGAAAAAAGAATTTTCCCAATATACATCGAATTGGAATCAAGTTATGATGAAGAATCAAAAAGGAGGGGTGCCAGAATTGCTTTTGATTATTGAAAATAAATCCTTCTCTAAAATTTAATCTCACTATAGAACCAGATAGTGACCAGGAGGGTGACAATTCAAAAGTCCAAAGTGACAAGCCTGAATTAACTCTTTATGAAAAGCTTAATAGGGCAGTTGAATCCTTAACCTTAATATCTACTAACAGTGTCTTAGTGTTAGTGACTAAGGAAACCTCTAATTTAGATGGAGAAGTAAGAAAAGTCCAGAAGTTTTTTCCTGGGTCCTCCTCCTCAAGGAATGAAGGTGATGTAACCCTTAAGGAGGTAGATTTTAATGAATTAATGGAATTGCCTTTTGGCTACTTTCCTATTGGTGTCAAAACTCTTATCTCTAAAGGTCTCACTTTTAGTCGATGGACTAAGGGTCAAGCTAGATACCACGAAAACTTCTAGAATTCAAAAATGAAAAAAAATTGGACAAGTGGCATCAGTTTTGGTATTATTAGTTTGTTTGACTATGATGAATACTATTTAATGATAATTAGTGATCCTGAATCTAAAAATATCCCTACTGAAGTCATTAATTTACTCGACAGGCTTTGTTTGGAGACTTTAGATGATTCTAATGAACTTCAAGTTCGAGATGCACCCCCTAATTTTGAAGAGGAAATTAAATCGATATTGATGAATCTAAAAAAATTAACCTTGGAATAGAGGACGACCCTCAACCCACCTTCATAGACTCTTTATTGAGAGAGGATGAGTCTAAGGATCTAATTCAACTTCTTTTTGAGTTTAAGGATTGCTTCACCTGGACATACAATAAAATGTCAGGTTTATCTGCTGATGTAGCAGTCTATAAAATTGGAATTCGACATGATGCCATTCCTGTCAAGAAATCTCCTAAACACATGTATCTGGAGATCAAAAAATAAGTCATTTCTGAAGTCAAGAAATTGGCCAAGGCTAAATTTATTCAAGAGGAATAATATACCTCTTGGGTAGCTAGTGTCGTGCCGGTTCAAAAGAAGAACAATCAAATTTGAGTATATGTTGACTATAGGGATCTGTATAAGGCATGTCCCAAGGATGAATTTCCTTTACCCATACTAGAACTTATGGTAAACATTGCCTCTTTGCATGTTATTTTCTCCTTTATAGATGATTCATCTAGTTATAATTAAATCAAGATGGTCTCCGAAGATTAGAGAAACACTACATTCAGAAGTCCTATTGGAATTTTTATTATAAAGTGATGTTATTTGGTCTTAAAAATACATTTGCAACCTACCAACGAGCCATAACTCGAATATTTGATGACCTAATTCATAATCAAGTCAAGTGCTACTTCAACAATTTTGTTGTCAAGAGTAAAGTTAAAGAGGCTCACATTTATGACTTAAGAATCATCTTCGAGTGATTATGCCTCTATGACCTTAAGATGAATCCTTTGAAGTGTGCTTTTAGCATCACGTCAGGAAAATTTCTAGGTTTCAAAGTGAGACACCATAGAATTGAAATCAATCCTACCAAAATCGAAGCTATCTTAAATTTGCCGCCTTATAAGAGCCTTACTCAATTGAGGCCTCTCTAGGGCAGGCTGGCATATATAAAAAGATTCATTTATAACCTCTTTAGAGGATGTTAACTATTCTTTATCCTGGCTAAAAAGGATGCTAAATTCATTTGAGATGAGAAATATCAATCCACCTTTGAGAATATCAAGCAATACCTAGCAAATATACCTATCTTGGCTACCCCTGTTCTAGGGGAACCTTTAATCCTTTAAACTACGGCCCTTGGCGAGTCTCTTGGTTCCCTTCTAGCTCAAGTCAATGATGAAGGGAAAGAGAATGCTTTCTACTACCTGAGTCGAAGACTTCTCCTGATAGAAATATGGTATCTTTCAATTGAGAAACATCATCTTGCTTTAGTTTTTACAGCCTAAAAACTAAGGCATTATATGCTCTCTGACCAGGTAAACTTAATTTCCAGTGTCAATCCCCCATAATATCTTATAACCTGGCTTACGTTGTCAAGATATTTAGCACGTTGGTATATGATATTGCTTTAATTTAAAATCACTTTCATTCCCCTATGTGTTATAAAAGGGCAGACTATTACCGACTTCCTTACGGTACACCCACTATCGGTGGAATCTCTTCTAAATGATCATTTACCTGATGAGCAAATCATGAGTTTTGAGGAATCCAATAATAGAGTTTGGAAAATATTTTTTAATGGCATAGTATCCTCCCAGCGAGGCAATGCACAGCAATCTACTGTTCCCAAAAAAGCCAGAATTGGCCTAGTTTTCATAACTCCAGATAAGAGAATGATGCACTTTTTTTACTATTTATTAGAGCCATATATGAACAATGAGGCTAAGTATGAAGCTTTGATAACTAGCCTGGAACTTGCAATCCTGATGGAGATTAAAGAGATCAAAATATTTGGTGACTCTCAAGTGGTGATCAACCAAATTATAGGGACCTATAAGGTTTTGAATCCTAAACTCTTAAAGTACCACCAGGACACCAGCCACTTGCTTGAGCAAATTCTTATCATAGCTATGTATAAGATTCCCCGTGGAAGCAATTCTTTGATGGATGCCCTACAAAACTTACAAAGAAATTTGTCTATTTAGAAGAAGACTCCATTCCTATAGAAGTTTTTGGTCGTCAGGTCCTATCTCATATAGATTTGGAGCATATCAATAAAAAATCTTACCAGGTCCTTTCTACCTCTTCAACAACTGATGAAGAAGGTGATTGGAGATAATCGCTGATTGATTTCCTTCAAGAAGGCAAGCTCCTATATGATAGGTCCCTTGCCAATTAAATCAAGAAACTGTATGACAGGTCCCTTGGCAATCAAATCAAGAAACATGCCCTATCATATACACTAGTCAATAATATGTTATATCATCGATCATTCGATCAGATATGGCTCTGTTACTTAGATAAATGAGAGGCCTTGAGGATCATTAATAAGTTCCACACTGGACTATGTGGTGCTCATCAATTAGGTCCTAAGATGAAGTTAAAAATCAAGACTTGCTTACTACTGGCCTACTATGATTGATGGTTGCATGAACATTACAAAATATTATCATCTGTACTAGGTACATAGTATAGTTTTACATCAGCTGCTTAATGTGTTGCATTATATGATAACTCTGTGGCCCTTCAAAAGTTAGGGCACGGATATTATTAGGCCAATTGACCCTCCCTCCGCGTAGGGTCATCACTTCATTTTAGCAGCGATTGATTATTTTTCAAAGCTGGTAGAAGCAATTCCCCTATAAAATGTAACATCACACCATGTTATAAAGTTTTTTTGTGACAATATCATATATTGATTCAACATACCCCACAGAATCATATTCGATAATGGGTCTACCTTCAAGTCTACAAAAATTAAAAGCTTTGCAAGTTACCACGGTACTAATTGGAGATACTTAACTATCTATCACCCACGAGCTAATGGATTAGATGAGGCCTTCAATAAAACCTTGATTCAAATCATCAAAAAGATCCTAGATGATAACAAATATCAATGGGATGAGAGGTTGGTGGAAGATTTGTGAACCTACCGGACCACTTACAAAATCCCAACCCAATCCACACCGTTCGCACTAGTGTATAGGCCTGATGCCATACTCATTCTAAAAATTTAAATACCTTCACTCAGAATTGCAATCTAGAACCAGAATATAATAGAATAGAATGCACAACTCCACTTAGAAGAGCTCTAGGGCCTTGAAGAGCATCATCTATGTTGCAAATCTGGATTTAAGAAGTATAGTTTTGATGATGACAAATATATTTGTGTTCTATTTTATTTGGCTAATCATTTCAGGTACAAAAGATCAAATGCAATTTAAGCCAACTCAAGATCAGGTCCAAGTGTGTCTAAATGTAATTTTTTCTCTTTCTTGAGTCAACTGTAATGTAATTGATCCCATAGCTAAGTAACCTTGCACATACTACTCAGGGGGAGAGTTTTAGTGAATTAGAGTTTCTGTTAAATTTTTATTCTGATTGTTCCGGATGATATCCACATCATCCTAGATGATAAAGTGAAAACTGAAACCCTAATTAGGGCGACCAAGTTAAGTCTGTCTGATTAAGCCGATCATCCTGGATGATCCATCGATCGTACGGGATGATAGGCTCAAATTAGAAATTCTCAACTGCCAGATCAAGTTAGGCAAGTTTTATTTTTAGAGATTTGATCTGATCGTCCTGGATGGTACGTGTATCATCCTAGACGATTCATTACAATCATACCTAAATTAGTCTAGTGATTAAGAAAAGTAATTAAGGTCTAATTGATTTGATCATATCATCCTGGACGATCATAAGTGAAAGTTCGAAAGGGATGTTAAGCCCTACTGAACTAGTCCCGAGGCTAACCAAGAGGGGGGGTGAATTGGTTATTTAAAAATTTCACGATAACAACAAAAATCTTTTCGATACTTAGCAGCGGAAACAAGTAAACAATAACGAAAAGATCAACCAACGATAATCACCCAAGCAGTTTATATTGAAAAGTAAAGTGCAAAACTGAATCAGAAAAGCAAACCAAATTTTATAGTGGTTCGGTCAACTTGACCTACGTCCACTCCCCGGAGCCTCCCCTCCGGGTATTGCACTAAACGAAAGTGACTCTCCTTTTGCTCCCACAGCAAGGCGGAGAAGCCTGTACAAAATACCTCCTTTTCACCACACGGTGAGGCAGAGAACCTGACCTCCTTTCGCTTCCTCCTGAAGCAGGCAGAGAACCTTCGAACTCCTTTTGCTTCCACCTGAAGCGGGCAGAGAACCCCGGATCTTCTTGCGAACGATCCTCCCACGAAGAACACCGACTAGACGACAGACGACGAGCGGAGAAGACGACTCTGATCCGTGCTTGGAGCAACCTTAGTGAATCCCTCACTAACTCCCCCTCACAAGATCTCTTCTCTCTCTCCCAACTCTCTCTTCTCTCTAGGGTTTCTCAGGGAAGGAAGGCAGCAAAAGATTTTTCCAAATCTAGGAAAAAGTTCTTTTAAAGGAGGGCTTAAAACTTGCCCTAAATCTCAACTTGTCGGCCAAGATCGTCCAGGACGATCGGTAGATCGTCCTGTACGATCAGTTCAAATTCAGCTGATTCAGTCTGGACGATTAGGCTCTTCTGGACGATCAGTAGAAAAAGTTGTTCATATCGTCCCGTACGATACTACGATCGTCCGGGACGATTAGTGCAAATTGAGGAAAATCGTCCAGAAGACAGTTCGGGTCGTCCAGAGAAATCTGTGCTGGACGACCAAAAAATGACTTGATCGTCCCGGACGATTTGGACATCGTCCTGTACGATTAGTTCAAAAAGGCCCAAAATCGTCCTGAACACAGTTCGGGTCGTACAGCTGAAATGCACAAGACGATCACGATCGTCCGGGACGATCCTGCGATCGTCCAGGACGATGTGATCGTATCAATTAAACATTAATTGCTTTCCTTAATTACCAGACTAATTTAGGCATAATTGTAGTGCATCGTCCAGGACGATACACGTATCGTCCGGGACGATCAGACCAAAATACTTAAAATAAAACTTGCCTAACTTAATCTGGCGGCTGGAAATTTCTGATTTGAGCATATCGTCCCGTACGATCCAAAGATCGTCCAGGACGATCTGCTTAATCAGACCCTCTTAACTTAGTCGCCCTAATTAGGGTTTCTGTTTTAACTGGATCGTCCAGGACGATGCTACTATCGTCCAGGACGATCTGAACAAAATTTTAACAGAAACTCTAATTCATTCAATCTCTCTCCCTGAGTGTGTGTGTGCAAGGTTACTTAGCTAGGGAATCAGTTACATTACAATTGACTCAATAAAAGAAAAAATCATACATTTGACACACTTGGACCCGATCTTGAGTTGGCTTGAGTGACTTGCGGTCTTTTGTGCCTGAAACTGATTAGCCAAGACAAACACACTGGAAACATGTTTGTCATCATCAAAACCAGATTTGCAACAATCTCCCCCTTTTTGATGATGGCAAACATTTTTAAAGTAGTCTGAAAATAAAATGAAACTAAGAAATCAAACAAAACACACATTTTTTAAATTTTCATTTAACAGCTCAAATAATACAGAAAACATGACTCAGAAAATAAAAACAGACACGACTACAACTGACTCCCCCTTTTGACATCACAAAAAGGAGGAGTGAAAAACAGAACACTGAAATAAAACATAACATGGAACAACTACAAAAGCAGGAAACTAAAACAGAGGTGGATCCTGATCGGAAGGAGGAGGCGGTGGTGGAGGATTGAGGTAATGGTGAATGGCCTGAAATTGAGCTCCGAACCAGGCCATGTCCTGGTCATGTTACTGTTGCTGCTGCGCAACATAGTCCGTGAACCGTGCCTCCCACTGGTCAAAATGCTGCACCAGGTGGTCAAAGGGAGAGGCAATGCGAAGGGGAGCAGGTGCCTCGGCTGCCGCAGGAGCGGGAATGGCCGCTTCTTCCTCTTCCTCAACATCCGGGGCGGGCTCCGGATGTAGTCGGGTGCTGTGAAGGACATGGAAGGCATTGTTGGTGAGGAAGTGAGTAGGAACATCTGGGGCTGCAGGATATTGCAGGTCATACTTGGTTTCAAGAGCATAGGCAATGAGATGTCCTAAGGCTAGATTTGGGCGACGGCGATGACCTGGATCTCGAATGGTGGTAAGGTGCTCAATGTATCGGATAATGAGATCGGCGGCATTGAATTCCCTATGGGCCATGATGTAGTAGGTAGTCAAGGACAGGAGGGGGGTGATGTGAATTCGATCCCCCGCCTTTGGAATGACGGAGGAACGAAGAACATGTTGGATAGTCCTGGCGTCTTTCAGAAGTGTGGAACAGGCATTGTCATGGTAAGGGGCATTTGTATTGCAGAGGAAATGATTGGCGACACTCCAATCATAGTCTGGGTCGGTGGTAAGTGTGTGGAGTTTGTCGCCAGTTATAGACAAGTGGAGAATGGAGTGAAAGTCCTGATAGGTGAGTTCAACAGGGCGCTGATTGACATAGGACCGGAGAGTGGAGTAGTCGGCGGTAATCCTTAGGTTTGCGAAGAAAACGCGAAGAAGTTTGGAACTAAAGGGAAAAGCGAGGGTGAGGATGAAGGTGAGGGAGGTGTGGGCGAATAGATCAAGGACAGGATATGTGAGTGTACGGGGATTTACTATTTTTGAAGGCGTGATCCCCACCTCGCAGTATCGCTCAAAGGCAGCCTGATCGGCTGCATTAGGGAAGCGAGGATCAACCGGCCCCCGGGAGGAACTGGCACCCTTCTGACGGGAACGCTTGCCACCAGCCATGAGGATTTGAGAGAGTAAGGAGGAGAGGTGGAGTGGAGAAAACCGGTGTGAAAAAGCTCAAGAAATCTGCTGTTTATAAAGAAAATGGACTGATCGTCCCGTACGATCGATACATCGTCCGGGACGATCGGGACATTTATGTCGTCCTGTACGATTGGTCAAAAAGGCGGTCCGATCGTCCAGGACGATCAGATATCGTCCGGGACGATTAGACACAGGCGATCGTCCCGAGGAGTCAGCTGGACGACCGTTGACGAAAAGGTATCGTCCCGGACGATTAGGTGGATCGTCCAGGACGATTTACAATAAATATGTCGGATGGGCCGAATTTAAATCGTCCAGCGGCTTGACAGGTTGATCGTCCGGGACGATAAGGGGATAGTCCGGGACGATGGGCAATAATTGGCGCAATCTCAGCCGTTTGATCAGATCAGGAGGATATGGATCATATCGTCCAGGACGATGTGAGTATCGTCCGGGACGATCACCAATAATTAGAATTTTTCAACAGCTGGAGCAGTGGAGGGGCGATTCTGAACGAATCGTCCAGGACGATGTTTAGATCGTCCAGGACGGAGTGGATCGTCCAGGACGATATGTGGATCGTCCAGGATGATGTGAAGAAAACAGAACAAGATGGATGATGAAGATGACCAATCAGGATTCCAAAAACACAATTATGTAAATCAAAATGCCACAAAAAAAAAACTCATAGAAGAAAAAAACATGAAAAAGCAAAGTTTTTTTTTTTTTGATCAATCTGCTCGAGTAAATCAGAATTTTTCCTTGATTTTATATTCAAAAACCAATAAGAGAACGATTGACAACGCTGAAATCCAGAAAAGGTTGAAAAAATCGACTTTCGTAACTCCGACCCCGGGCACCTTATCGATGTAAACCTTTTTCAAAACAAAAATCCGATTCAGAAGAAAAGACATTAGATTTGAAAAGAGATCCTTTCAAGCCTCGTTCCAGAAAAAATATCTGATATAATAGTGTTACAAAGTAAAAAATCAGAATTCAAGATTTTCAAACTCAAGCTTTTGAACGTATTAAGTGACACACGAGTTTTTTTCTAAGACATTTAAAGATCTGAAAGAGAAGAATGCTTAGGTTGGGCTCATTTTGTGCCTCTTTTTTTTTCTCTCAATTTATTTGGCGCACTGCGCATCTTTTGATTTTTGATACACTTTGTGTATTTGGCATTTTCGCATCTTTTCAGTTTTGGGCTCATTTTATGCCTCTTTTTCAATTTGGTTGGCGCACTGCGCATCTTTTGTAAGCTTTCTCCTTTTCATAATAATTAAAGAGTCTCAGCGGTGAATCTATCTTCCAGACATAGGAGATGACTCTCCACAGTAGGGAAGAATGATTTACAAAACAAAAAACCACACATCATATGATAAATGCAATCACTTGGTTTTAGAAAATCAAACTAATGACTCAAGACTTTGAAAAACACTATTGATATGAGGCAGATTACTGTAGGAAGATAAAATAATCTCTATTTCAAAAACTAACATTTTAATTTTGAAAAGAATTTTTATTCGAAAGAAACCATACACCAGTAAAGGAGTTAGAGGAAGAGAAACAATTATCAATGTTTCTTCCCTTTAACAGATTCAGCGAAGTCAATCACTGCTTATCAGCTTCCAAACCAAAATAAGGTAAAAACTCTCAGTCAGAAATTCAGATTATCAGAAGTAGTGAGCGGTGATCAGATTTTGAAAAACATAAAACAGTAAGTGCAAGATATGAACCAGTGAATAAAAAAAGTATAAAATCATATCAGAGTAAATACTCAAATCAAACTAACAATAAGGCTAAAACAGAAATCAGCAAAAACATAAAATCAACTGAAAGTAAATAATCAAAGCCAAAAACTAACTAACAGAAATCAGAAATAAAAAAAAACTAAACCTTACTAACAGAAATCAGAATACCAATCAGAAAGATAATACATCAGCAGTCATCAGAATCAAGCATTTATATCAATCACTCCTAATCTGGTTCTCAAAATGCTGAATGAGTCAAAGGCCAGTGGTTTAGTGAATATGTCAGCCAGCTGATTTTCAGTTGCTATATGATGTAGCTCAATGTCCCCTTTTGTAACATGGTCCCTAATGAAGTGATGCCTAATGTCAATGTGTTTGGTCCTAGAATGTTGGATTGGATTCTTAGAGATACAGATGGCACTGGTATTATCACACAGAACAGAAATTGTGCCAACGGGTACTCCTAAATCCATGACTTGTTGTTTCAACCAAAGAACTTGGGCCACACAACTTCCTAAGGCAATGTACTCAGCTTCAGCAGTGGAAAGTGCAACTGAGTTCTGTTTTCTACTGGACCAGGAGACTAACGACTGTCCTATGAATTGACAAGTCCCAGAGGTACTCTTCCTATCCACCCTACCCCGCAAAGTCAGAGTCAGAATATCCAATGATCTCAAAAGAGGTGCTGTGCCTAGGGTACCAAATTCCTAGGTTTGGGGTCCCTAAAAGATATCTAAGAATTCTCTTAACAGCAGTCAGGTGGGACTCTTTAGGATCAGCCTGAAACCTAGCACAAAGACAGACACTAAACATGATATCGGGTCGGCTAGCAGTCAGGTAAAGCAGTGAACCTATTATCCCTCTATACTTCTTCTGATCAACAGATTTTCCATTTGAATCCTTATCTAACTGAACTGAGGAGGGCATGGGAGTATTGATTGGCTTGGCTTTGTCCATTTCATATTTCTTCAAAATGTCCTTAGTGTATTTTGATTGATTGAGAAAAGTTCCATCATCTGTTTGCCTTATGCTAAACCCCAAAAAGTAGGACAATTCTCCCATCATACTCATCTCAAACTCCTTACTCATTGTTTTGGAAAACTCATTACATAAATATTTATCAGAAGATTCAAAAATTATATCATCAACATAAATCTGGACAATGAGTAAGTCATCTCCTATTCTCCTCAGAAAAAGGGTGGTGTCTACGCTCCCCTTAACAAACTCTCTTTCTAACAGGAATGTGCTAAGCCTCTCATACCAAGCTCTTGGTGCCTATTTCAATCCATATAAGGCCTTTTTTAATTTATAGACATGACTTGGATATTGGGAACTCTCAAAACCTGGGGGTTGTTCTATAAAAACATCTTCTTTAATTACCCCATTTAAAAAGGCACTCTTGACATCCATTTGAAACAGCTTAAATCCCTTGTAACAGGCAAAGGCTAGTAGCACTCTAATGGCTTCCAATCTAGCTACAGGGGCAAAAGTTTCCTCAAAATCTATCCCTTCTATCTGATTATACCCCTTAGCCACCAATCTTGCCTTATTTCTTACCACCACACCAGAATCATTCATCTTATTCTTAAAGACCCACTTGGTTCCCACAATACTTTGGTTTCTAGGTCTTTCTACTAACTCCCAAACATCATTCCTTACAAATTGATTCAATTCTTCCTGCATAGCTAAAATCCAAAACTCATCCGACAAGGCTTGATTGATGTTGGTGGGTTCAGTCATTGAGATAAAGGCAGAATGGTTTACTTCCTTCCTAAGTCCATGCCTAGTCCTAACACCTTCAGAAGGGTCTCCTAAGATCAGTTCTTTAGGATGACTCGAAGAATATCTCCAATCTCTAGGCAAAGTGGTTTGAGGTTCTACCCTTTCCTCCAAATTTGTATTTCCAACTCCTTGGGTAACCTCAACAATCTCTTCATCTTCTACTTCAGATCTAGACTCCTTAGGATCAGATTCATCAAACACTACATGGGTTGTTTCTTCCACCACCAAAGTCCTCCTATTGAACACCCTAAAGGATTTCCCCACACTTGAATATCCTAAGAACACTCCTTCATCAGATTTGGGGTCAAATTTTCCTAAGGGTGACTTCCCGTTGTTTAGAATGAAAACCTTACAGCCAAAGACATGGAGGTGGGACAGATTTGGAGTTCTACCCTTAATGATCTCATAAGGTGTCTTGTTCAGCTTGACTCTCACATTTACCCTATTCAGCACATAACAGGCAGTGTTCACCGCTTCAGCCCAAAAGTATTTAGGAAGTGAATACTCGGCAAGCATGGCTCTAGCGGCTTCCACTAAGGTCCTGTTCTTCCTTTCAGCTACCCCGTTCTGCTGAGGGGTCCTAGGAGCTGAAAAATTGTGACTAATCCCATGATTCTCACAAAAACTTCCAAATCTTTCATTTTCAAACTCCCCTCTGTGATCACTATGGATGGTAATAATCTCACATCCTAACTTCTTCTGAATCCAAGTAGAGAAAGATCTAAACTCATCAAATGACTCAGATTTGTGTGACAAAAACTTAACCCAAGTGAACCTTGAATAATCATCAACAATCACAAAACCATAGACTCTCCCCCCTAAGCTGGCAGTGCTAATGGGTCCAAAGAGGTCCATGTGAAGAACTTCTAAAGGTCTAGAGGTGCTAATGTCCTTAACTGAGTGAAAAGAGGACTGGACTTGCTTCCCCAACTGACAGGCACCACACAGGTGATCCTTAGTGAACTTAAGCTTGGGCACACCTCTAACTAAGTCCTTTTGGGTGACTCTCCTAAGGGTTTTCATACTGGCATGACACAATCTCCTATGCCATAACCAAGACTCATCAGCAGCAGTTTTTAAGCAAATTGAATTATCAGATTTAATGCTACTTACATCCAGCTTGTAGACGTTGTTGATCCTTTGCCCCTCCAAAACAACTTCATCATTTAAGCTTAAAATGCAGCCAGTGGGCAGGAATTTGATGCTGTATCCCTTGTCGCAGAGTTGACTAATGCTCAGCAAGTTGTGTTTCAGTCCATCTACAAGCAAAACATTATCAATCACAAAATTCTTTGAATCACCAATCATACCTGTGCCTACCACCTTCCTAGTGGTGTTATCTCCAAGTGTAACCTTGCCTCCAGCTCTGGCCTCCAGCGAAATGAACTGATTTGCATCTCCAGTCATATGTCTAGAACATCCGCTGTCCAGGTACCACATGCTCTCACGAGGTCTTGTGTGAGAGCACACCTACAAAATCATCAAATGCCAGTCTTAGGAACCCAAACAGGTTTGGGTTCCTTCTTATGAAAAGAAGAATGCGATGCATGTGTGCTGTGCTGTGCAACAGGCAGTTTGGGTCTCCACACCCAATGTGTACTACGGTGAACAGTACAAGTGTGTGATATGTGTCCTAACATGCCACATGAAAAACATCTAACACCAGGAAAAGGATTAACTAAACGTCGTGAGTGATAGTGCCTCTTCCTAGTAGTGTATGAAACATGCTTTGAAGAACTTGCAACAGAATTTTTAAAAGGTGGCGGTGCATAAAATTGTTCAAAAGTAGGCGGTGTTTTGTTATTTTCAAAAGAACTGATTTTCACTTTCAAAAACTCAATGTGTTTGTTTAAACTTCCAATTTCAGACGTTTTTGCACTTTCAATACTTTCTAACTCAGATGCCAAATCATTCACTTTCTTAAAAGCAAGTTCTAATTCAACATGCGCTGTTTTTAACAAGTTATGCTCAACAATTAAATCAGAATGCTTTTTATTCAGTTCATCAAACTCATCTAGTAAAGACATGTGATTGCTATCAATGGTGGAATGATCCTTAATCAACACTTCATGCTCTTTTTGCAAAGTCAGATAATCTAGTTTCAAACTAGCATGGGTTTTCTTAAGCTTCCTATATGATGTATGAATCTTTTCAGAAACTTTAAATAACTGATCGTAAGTAAGCTCACATACCTCTTCCTGGTCGGACTGACCAGGGTGATCATCAGCCATCAAACACAAGTTTGTTTCCTCCTCTTCAGCTTCAGTCTCAGAAGAGTCGGATGCAGAGTCTGCCCAGAACGCCTTCTGAATCCGCTTCTTGTCCTTTCTGAACTTTGGTTTCTCCTCACCCTTCTCCTTGCTTGGATGAGCTTTAAGTGTCGGACAATCAGCCTTAATGTGTCCGGGCTTCCTGCATTCAAAACAAACCGATTCAGATGAACCTTTAAAGTTTTTATTGAACTTACCCTTGTTCCACTTCTGATGGTTCTTATGTTTCTTCCTTAGAAAGCTTTTGAATTGCCTTGTGATTAAGGCAACATCATCGCTATCAGACCCGGAAGTGCTAGCATCTGAATCTTTGGCCTTTAGTGCCACTGTCTTCTCTATCTTGCGTTCACCTGCATCAAGTTGCCTTTGGTTCACCCCTTGCTCGTAAGCAATGAGTGATCCAAGTAAGCTGTCAATAGAGTAAGTATTTAAATCTTTGGATTCAGTAATAGCAGTAATCTTAGCATCATAAGAAGCAGGCAAACATCTAAGAATCTTGTTCACTCTTTCGTAGTTGGTAAGTTCTCTACCTAAAGCATGCAAAGAGGTAACAATCTGGGTGAACCTTGTGTACATTTCTGAAATAGTCTCACTAGGTTTCATGCAAAAAAGTTCGTAATCATGTAACAAGATGTTTAACCTAGACTGTTTGACTTCAGTTGTACCTTCATATGTTATACATAATCTATCCCAAATCTCTTTTCCCGTTGTACAAGTAGAAACACGCATATAGTCCTCAGATTTTAAAGCACAAAAGAAACAGTTCAAACATTTGGCATTTAACTGTGCTAAATCACGATCATCAAACGTCCAATCAGCAAACGGCAATTCAGTTTTCACATTGTTAACCATTCGAAAAGGTGGTTCGTATCCGTCCTTAACTAACATCCACATGCGATAATCGATAGACTGAAGAAAAGTAGACATGCGTGTTTTCCAAAAATCAAATGGAATGTTATCAAACAACGGTGGTCTAGTTATAGAATAACCTTCAGCAGTATTACGATTGTTACAGTTAGCCATGGATCAAATTCAAAAGTTTTTAAACAGAAATTTTGAATCCCGCTCTGATACCACTTGAAAGTTCGAAAGGGATGTTAAGCCCTACTGAACTAGTCCCGAGGCTAACCAAGAGGGGGGGTGAATTGGTTATTTAAAAATTTCACGATAACAATAAAAATCTTTTCGATACTTAGCAGCGGAAACAAGTAAACAATAACGAAAAGATCAACCAACGATAATCACCCAAGCAGTTTATATTGAAAAGTAAAGTGCAAAATTGAATCAGAAAAGCAAACCAGATTTTATAGTGGTTCGGTCAACTTGACCTACGTCCACTCCCCGGAGCCTCCCCTCCGGGTATTGCACTAAACGAAAGTGACTCTCCTTTTGCTCCCACAGCAAGGCGGAGAAGCCTGTACAAAATACCTCCTTTTCACCACACGGTGAGGCAGAGAACCCCGGATCTTCTTGCGAACGATCCTCCCACGAAGAACACCGACTAGACGACAGACGACGAGCGGAGAAGACGACTCTGATCCGTGCTTGGAGCAACCTTAGTGAATCCCTCACTAACTCCCCCTCACAAGATCTCTTCTCTCTCTCCCAACTCTCTCTTCTCTCTAGGGTTTCTCAGGGAAGGAAGGCAGCAAAAGATTTTTCCAAATCTAGGAAAAAGTTCTTTTAAAGGAGGGCTTAAAACTTGCCCTAAATCTCAACTTGTCGGCCAAGATCGTCCAGGACGATCGGTAGATCGTCCTGTACGATCAGTTCAAATTCAGCTGATTCAGTCTGGACGATTAGGCTCTTCTGGACGATCAGTAGAAAAAGTTGTTCATATCGTCCCGTACGATACTACGATCGTCCGGGACGATTAGTGCAAATTGAGGAAAATCGTCCAGAAGACAGTTCGGGTCGTCCAGAGAAATCTGTGCTGGACGACCAAAAAATGACTTGATCGTCCAGGATGATTTGGACATCGTCCTGTACGATTAGTTCAAAAAGGCCCAAAATCGTCCTGAACACAGTTCGGGTCGTACAGCTGAAATGCACAAGACGATCACGATCGTCCGGGATGATCCTGCGATCGTCCAGGACGATGTGATCGTATCAATTAAACATTAATTTCTTTCCTTAATTACCAGACTAATTTAGGCATGATTGTAGTGCATCGTCCAGGACGATACACGTATCGTCCGGGACGATCAGACCAAAATACTTAAAATAAAACTTGCCTAACTTAATCTGGCGGCTGGAAATTTCTGATTTGAGCATATCGTCCCGTACGATCCAAAGATCGTCCAGGACGATCTGCTTAATCAGACCCTCTTAACTTAGTCGCCCTAATTAGGGTTTCTGTTTTAACTGGATCGTCCAGGACGATGCTACTATCGTCCAGGACGATCTGAACAAAATTTTAACAGAAACTCTAATTCACTCAATCTCTCTCCCTGAGTGTGTGTGTGCAAGGTTACTTAGCTAGGGAATCAGTTACATTACAATTGACTCAATAAAAGAAAAAATCATACATTTGACACACTTGGACCCGATCTTGAGTTGGCTTGAGTGGCTTGCGGTCTTTTGTGCCTGAAACTGATTAGCCAAGACAAACACACTGGAAACATGTTTGTCATCATCAAAACCAGATTTGCAACAATAAGATCATACGGGATGATGTGTTAAAAATCCTGACCGTCCAGCATGTTTCACCTGTACGTCCAAAGTGGTGATCAGGACGATTTTGGCACTTTTTGAACTAATCATACAGAATGATATAAATGTTATCCTGGATGATCAAGTTATTTTGAGGTAGTCCAGCACAAGTTCCTCTAGACAACCAAAGTAATTTTCTGGACGAAATTCTTGATTTACACTAATCGTCCCGGATGATCGCAGAATCGTACGGGATGATCTGAACAACTTTTTTTTTACTAATCATCCAGAAGAACCAGATCATCCAGGCTGAAATAGGTGATTTTAAACTGATCGTACAGGATGATCTAGATATCGTCCTGGATGATATTGGCCGACCAGTTGAGATTTAGGGCAATTTTTGAGCCCTCCTTTAAAAGATCTTTTTCTTCAAACAAGAAAAATCTTTTGCCACTTTCCTTTCCAGAGAAACCTTAAGAGAGAGAGCTTGGTAGAGAGAGGGAAGATCTTGTGAGGGGGAGTTTGTGAGGGATTCACAAAAGTTGCTCCAAGTAAGGATCAGAGTCATCTTCTCTGTTCATCATCTCTCATCTTGTTGGTACTTTCTGTAGGAGGATCTTTCGCAAGAAGATCCGAGTTCTCTGCCCGCTTCAGGAGAAAGTGAAAGGAGTTTAGGTTCTTTGCCTGCTTTAGGAGGAAGTGAAAGGAGTCCGGGTTCTCTACTCGCTTTAGGAGAAAGCGAAAGGAGTTTAGGTTCTCTGCCTCTATGGGTTGGTGAAAAGGAGTTTTGTACAGGCTTCTCTGCCTTGCTGTGAGAGCAGAAGGAGAGTCACTTGTGTGTTAGTGCAATACCCGGAGGGGAGGCTCCGGGGAGTGGACGTAGGTCAAGTTAACCGAACCACTATAAAATTTAGTGTGCTCTTTTTGATTATTTTCTATACTTTATTTTTTTATTATTATCTGCTTGGGTGAAATCTGTGGTTGATCTTTTCATTTCTGTGTTTACTTATTTCCGCTACAGATTATGGAAAAGATTTTTCCTATTGCTCATAAATTTTTTAAATAACCAATTCACCCCCTCTTGGTTATCATCGGGACTAGTTCATCAGGGCTTAACATCCCTATCAAACTTTCAATCTCCAAGCTCAATAAAACTTAGAGTTGTATAAAGGTTAAATGGTTCAAGCCCATGGTAAGTTAGTGCGACTTAAAACCTTTCAAGTAAGAGAATTGGTCCTAGTTCTTCAGAGGCCTATCTTAGCCCATCGAAAGACTGGTATAAAGTTTAAACTAACCTAGGAAAGATCCTTTATCATAGAATTAGTCTACAAAGGGGGCTCATATCAGCTAGTTGATTGTATAGGAAATTTCCCAATATTGCAAGTCAATGGGTGTTTCCTTAAGAAATACTATGCTTGATGTAGCTTGATCTTTGAATCAATAAAAATCTTAAAGTTTTGAATCAAATTGACTCAATTTTATTTAAAATTTCAAATTCTAGAATCCAATTTCTTCTTTTCTTTAAGGTTATATGTGAGTCATCATGCTTTCTTGCTTTAGGTTTTGATTTATTAGTGGTGGAGCACGCCCTATATAGCACCATCCTAGTTTTAAAATCCAGATTTGATCTTTTATATAGAGCAAATTTTTTCTTCATAAGATCATCCACTAGTGATAAAGCACACCCTTTACGGTACCATCCTAGTTTTAAATGCCAGATCTGATCTTCTATGGGAAGCAATGCTTCCCTCCTATAAGATCTTCCAGTTTTGTTTTCCTTAAGGATAAATGTGAGTCATCATGCTTTTTTCTTTAGGATTAGATCTACTAGTGATGGAACACGCCCCCCATGGCACTGTCCTACTTTCCTTATCTCGAAATCATTTTCCCATTCAAGTTTAAAACCATTAGTGATGGAGCACACCCTCTATGGCAACATCCTAATTTCAAACCTCAAACCCGATCCTTTGTGAGAAGAAATGCTTCCTTCCCACATGATCATCCAGTTTTCTCTTACTTAAGGTTAGATGCTTTCATTCCTTAGGATTAGACATCTTAGTAAGGGAGCACGCCCTCTATGGCACTATCTTAATTTTAAAATTCAGATCTGATCTTCAGTAGGAAGTAATGCTTCCTTCCCACATGATCTTCAAGTTTTCTTCTCCTTAAGGACATATGTGAGTCATCATACTTTATCTCCTTAGGATTAGATGACTTAGTGGTAGATAATACCCTCAGTGGCACCATCTTAGCTTTAATTTCAAACTCTAAATCCAACCTTCTCTTCCTTAAGGATAGGTATAAGTCTCTACGCTTCCTTCCTTTAAGATTATACTTACTCATGGTAGACTACGCCTTCATAGCACTACCCTGGTATCAAATTCAATCTTGATTCTTTAGAGTTAGATCATTCCTTCCCTTAGAAAAAAAAAAAAATCTAGACTAGACCTTTCAATTCGGTCAATGCCTATATATGCAGTATAATCACGTTCTACTACATATATTAAGGGCCTATTTATTATCTCATTTTTGTATGAGGTCATAAAGACCTATCTAGACTTCTATTTATTGATTTGATGATTGATATTCATACAAGTGTCAATCATTTAGAGCTTCAGTTTAATCAAAACCAATACTTCAATCCAGTTCAAAATTAAGACTCCAAATAAAACCTCAATCTAGTTCAAACTAGCTTCCAATCTAGTTTCAACCCTATCCAATCATTTACAATCATCTAATTGATTATGAGTGATGTGGATAATTCAAATTCAAGCAATCAAATCCAAAACCCAGACCAAACCCAAAAATCTAGATCAAAATTTAGGGCTAAAAGCTATGTCCAGAAAGCCTTTTTCAGTGATTTTTCAAACGTTTCAAACCTTCGTCAAATGACCCCCAAATCATGATTTATAAATTTAATATTAATTATTCATGTCCCTAGGGTCTACCCTCCAAATTTGAGCTCATTTCGAACCTCTAGCCCAGAAATTGAATCTATTTTCAAATGCTGTAAAACCTTCAAATATTTATGACCTATGCCACTAGACCCTCTACCCTATGGAATTTGACCTTAGAGCCTCCTCCAAAGCCTTTGATCATATCTAGACCCTTGATTGTGATATGCTAAGTATTAATCTGTATTTTTGTGGACCCACTTTGACCCTCAATTTATCAGGGGTCAAAATGACCAAAATGCCCCTCAAGGGCAAAATTGAAGTTCTTTAAACTTCAACATGGCTTAGTAAAATCAAACCCTAGAACATCCTCCAATGTATCTTAAACATCATTGGGAGTGCATAGGACTCAAACATAGACCTTAGGTTAACCTAGTTGACCATGTCAACTAGAGTTGATCCAACAATCCCTTAAGGGTCCAAATGACCATTTTCACTGAAATTACCATTCTAACCCTTAGGACCACCTCCACTAGATTCCAAATATCATTTCAAACCTATTGGACCCAACCCAGGCACTAGGTCAACTTGGTTTACCAAGTTAACCCAAGTTGACCAAATAACCCCTTAAGGGTTAAAACAGTCAATTTGACTAAAATGACTATTTTAATCCTTAAAACCACTTCTACCAGACTCCGAACATCATTCCAAACCTATTGAGGCCAAACAAAGACCTTGGGTCAACCTGGTTGACCAAGTCAATCTATGTTGACTAAATAGCTTTTTAAGGGTCTAAATGGTCATTTTTGTGACCATTTAGACCATTCTGACCCATGGAACTATCTCTATTAGACTTCCAACATCAAACCAAATCCATTGAGCTCAAACTTTATCCCTAGGTGAACTTGGTTGACCAAGTCAACCAGAGTTGACCCGACTAACCCTTAAGCTTTTACTACATTAAGTCAATCAATTTGAATTCCATGAAATCCTCAAATACATACAATCCATGGTTCAAGTGTTTCCAAACTCACCAAGGATTAAGTTTTGATTAGTTTGACCAAGTCAACCTTTTTAGCTTGGTAAAAACTCCTATATTTGGGTCAAATCATGGCATATACCCAATAAAATCCATATCAAGCTTTCAATTTATCTCCATTAATATTTTGAATATTGCTAAACTCAACATGGTCAAGTCCCTTTGTTAATTAACTTAGTCAACTCTCAAAAATTTAGTCAAATCACTTTAAGCTCTTACACTCCCACTTAAGTTCAAATCCCTTGATCTCATACTCCTCTCAAATCATTCCACCAGCATTCAAGAACCTCCCACATGCCACCTCAACAGTCCAGTTTGTTGTTGATTAGTCAATATAGTCAACAAGTAAGCAAATGGCTTTAAGTGGTCAAATCTCTTAATTCAAATGGTTCTATTTAATCCAGGCCCATCCAACCCACTCAATTGACTCTAGAAGATTCCAAACCTATATCTAAACCTAGTTTAGCCCATGGATTAGGTCTAACTAATCCTAATGATCCCATGTGCTCATAACAAGCCAAAAGCACCTTTCCACCTAGGTGTCGTTGGCCCGTTCTTTCCCTCTGCCTCCTACCTACCCTAGGATAGCTGATAAGCATCAGCGGAGCCTCCAAGTCAATTAGGACAGCACAATAGGCCTAGGGTTATTTGAATAGTGCAAAATACTCAAAATTAGGTCATTTCTTGAAGCTACATTCTCTCACCTTTCAAGCTCTCCTAGACCCGGGACTTCTCTCGTTTGAGCTTCCATCAAGTCCCTCTACCCTTCCCAAATAAAACCTCCCTGTTAAAGGATCATTGGTGACAAGATCTCCAATGAACTAAAGCCAAGCTCCATCCAAAGCTGATTTCTCTCGATCCATAGATTTTCTGGCTGCAGCTTTAACTAGGAAGTTATACGTGGACAAACTACAAGTCAGAGAGCCTAAGATTTCCCAAATCGAATGGTTAGATTGGGTAAAATATTAAACCGTAGTCTAGGACATTTAAGGTTATTTAACATTTTAAAAAGCACTTTTCAAACTGTGCAAACACTTCCCCATTATTTTTATTCATATACTTAATCATAGTTTAAAATTTCATGCCAAATGATCGAGCGGTTTTCAAGAAAAATTCATTTTATTCGTTAGGGCTTCGGTTTACGCTATTTCGACAGTGTATGAAATCTCATCCGTTCATCTTCTAATCAACGGTAGAGTTCTCATCATTCCACTCTTTAATCCAACCGCACTTAGGCTTTTGTTTGATCGGATTACCGTCCGGCTCAATCAGAGCCATCCATTGAAAACCACAAAGGATCCAACGGCTAGGAGGCGGAGCTAATGCAGATAAAATCGCATTCACTCTGCTGCGGTATTATTAAGGCAAATGATTGCTAGCGGTGCAATCATTAGCATTAATTACAGTGTCGCCGTGTGGTTTCGAGCCTGTGAATGGGATGTCGACTTGTGTCCTCCTGTCGGTGCCGTTAGTGCTTTAAAATAATTTTAAAACTATTTTTAAATATCTTTTCTCATACAAAACTTAAAAAAATTATTAGAAATTCAATTTAAATAAAAAAATAAATATTATATATTAAAACTCTCAATTTTTTAAGTCCTTTATTTTAAAATTAATCTTAATTTAAAATATCTTATATTTTTTAAGTTATTTTAATTATTAAATATTTATTATTTTTATTAAAAAAATTAAAAATTTTTCAAAATTTAAACAATATGTCTTAAAAACTTTCTCTGATTTTTAGAAAATATTCTAAGGCTTATATTGATTTAATTTCAAAATTATTTTTAATATTTATTACATTTAATTATATTAAATATATTTAGTTATTAAAATATCAAAAAAATATTATTATTTTAAAAAACATTTATCCTAAATCACTTCAAGCTTTTAGAAAACTTTTCAAAATTATTTTATCATTATATTAATATTATTTTGAAATCATTTTAAATTTTAATTATCTTTAAATACTTTGAAAATGTTAATTATTATAAATTTTAAATATTAAAAAAAATTTCAAGTTAAACAAAAAAAAATATTATTAATTAATATTTTATATCAAATTATTTAGAATTTAAAATACTTTAATTTAAAATATTTTATATATTTTAAATTATTTCAAACATTTAATTTTTTAGATTTTTATTGATATTTAATTAAATATTAATCTAAATATTTTCTAAAATTTAAAATTTTATTTTAAAATACTTTAAATATTTATATAATATATTTTAAATATTTTAAAATTAAGATTAATTTAAAAATTCTAATATATTTTGGATAATTTTAATTATTTAACTATTTAACTCTTTAATCAATATTTAATTAAATATTGATTTAAATATTTTCAAATTTAAATAATTTCTATTTTAAAATTTTTTAAATAATTAGAGAATATTTAGTATTTATTTTTTGGTTTTAAAATTATATTTTAATATTAATAATATTTTTAAGGATTTTAAATGTGTTTAATTACTAAAAATTTTAAAACATTAAAGAAAATTCAAATCAAATCAGAAAAATTCATATAATATATCAAAATTTTTAGATTTTTCAATTTTATAATTTAAAATTAATTTCAAAATTAAATAATTAATAAATTTTTAATAATTTTAAATTTTAAAGTATTTGATATTGAATTATTATTTAAATAAATATTAATTTAAATAACTATAAAATTTGAGAAAATTTATTTAAATTGTCTCTAATTTTTCATGATTTCTCCAGACTTGTTTATAAATATATTTTAATATTATTTTAAATTCATAAGACTTAAAGCTTATATTTTATTATATGTATATTTTAAAAATTACTTTAATTTCAAATTATATATGTTAAATCTTTAAATTTTGTGAGACTTTGAAATTTTAAGCAGAGATTAATTTGAATGAATAGATTTGATGGGGATGATTACTGAACAATTATATCCTAATTATTCATTAATCTAGTTATTTATTTTTCATGTTATTCTTGTTCTTTGCATGTCTAGGATTCACACACACACACACACACACACACACACACCTAGTTATAAGGCTCTCTTAGATCTCGGGCTTGATTTTGATGTTTGTGTGATATAGTCATGTTTATTCAAGGGTTGGAAACTTCAATTTGAAATCAAACAAAATTTAGTGTCATTTTAAGGATAAAAATTAAGGAATTGTCAAGAGAATTTAGATTAATTTTAGAAAATAAAATCTATGTCTAAAAGGCATGAGATTTTGAATATTCAAACTTAGTGACAACTCGAGCCTTAAGAAAATTTCCCACTAATTTTAAAAAAACATTAAGCCAATTATTTAATTAAATTAAAATCAAACCCTTAATTAAGCATTAAAAATTCTAAAAATTCTACTAAATTCAAATTAAATCACAAAAGTTCAAATGATACATCAAACTTATAGTCTAATTATTCATCTTAAGGCCGTTTAGAGAGAATAGGGGATTAGAAGAGAGAGAAAGTGCCGTTTGGATTTCAAATTTTGTTTTTTTGCGCGTTGCTTCTTCTTCTCCGGCGAATTGATCGTAAATGGCTGCGGCTGGCCGCCGGCCTTCGGCGGCCCAAACTTCGTCACGATCTCCTGGTTTGGAGTCTGTACAGAAGGAAATAGCTAAGAATATTTGTCTCAAATCTTGTTTGAATCTAGAAAATGTTGGTGTGCAGAGGAGGCGTTCTAATGGTATTGTGATCAGAGATTCTGTGGAGGAGGTCCCTAAGGTTATTCTTCATGTTGAGGGAAAGGGAAAAGGTATTGCTTTTGAATCTGAGTTTGATACTCCTTGTTCTGACAAAGTGAACGATTGTTTCCATTCTATTCCTTCTGATAATCATGCATCGTCATCTGGGTTGAAAATTTTTGTTAATAGGTTTGGGAATTCAAATGCAATCCCCAATAACGGTGTGATAAATGCAAATCCCATGTGCTCTATTGACAAAAATATTCAATCTGCTGTATTGAGGGAAGTGGTACAGCGAAGGTTTTCTGAAAAGAAGAGTTCGTCATTGACTACAGGGAATGGAGATAAGGTCTCTGTTGTAATGCCTGAGAAGGTCCTAAAGGACAGTGGAGTCAATAATCCTTGGATCAAGAAGGATCATATTAGAGTGTCTTTTGACAGCAAGGAGAAAGTTTTGACAGATGATGGCAAGGCTGTCAAGCTCCATGAAGAAAGTGAGTTATCTAACTCTATGGTTCTCAAAAATTCATTGGTCACAAAAGTTTTTGGGAAGGAAGTTCCTCCACATGTTGTAGCCATGGAATTAAGATGTCAATGGACCCAATTTGGTTAGTTTCATTTCATAACCCTTGGAATGGGTTGGTTCTTGTGTTCATTCAAAAGCATAGAAGCTTTGGATGGAGTTCTCACCGATGGTCCTTGGTTTGTAAATGGCCACATTGTTGGCTTAGATAAGTGGAGCCCTGAGTTCTCTCCCCTATCAATGATGGGACTGTCTTCTCCCATTTGGGTAAGGATGCCGCATTTACCACTTCAATGTTGGGATGAAGTGAATGTGGTTAGGATTGCGTCTATGGTTGGTACCCTATATTGTTGGATGGAAACATGTTTCAATGGGGAAGAAGAGAGTTTGCTCGTGTTTGTGTTTGAATAAAACTGGATCAGGTGCTTCCATTAGGAGTTTGGGTGGAGAGCATGACGGGAAGGTTCTTTCAGAAGTTTGAGTATGAGAGGGTTGCCACTTTTTGTTATGATTGTGGATTGATTGGCCATGTGAAGAAGGACTGCAAGATGGGTGTAAGGCCTACAATTGTTGTAGGAGAGGGGGCTCAAAAGCTTAGTATGGAAGATTTAGAAAAGAAGGAGGAGACTGTGGAGGAGAATGGCTCTTATGGGCCTTGGATTCATGTCAACTATAGGAAAAATAAGAAAGCGGCTAGAGGTGGATTCAGGGTTGTCTCTGGTAATTTGAAAAAAAACAAACCATCTTTGGAAGAAATTATTCCTACCATTGCTGAAAGTGAGAAGCCTTTAATGGTCTCGGCCTCATCTGAAGAGTTAGATGGTTCAATTGAATGTGAGGAAGGGGAAATTGTTCAGCCTATTGGGAAAAGTATTGAAGACATAAGTATTACTTTAAATCCAAATGTTGATGTTGAAGAAGTTGAAACTATTCTGGAGGCTATCAAGGAATCAGCTCAGGTTCAAGATAGAATTAAGGTGGCAAAACCTATGGATTCAATAGGGACGGCTTCAATGAATGAGGTTTCCCCTTATTCTTCATGTGAAAATCTTGGGAAGGGTAACTTGCGAACTCAAGTAAGTCCTTCTGGACTACTTGCGAACTCTAGTTATCCCAATCAAAATACTGAATCTAAGATCCAGAAAGTGATGAAATCCTTGGGAAAAGATAATATAGTCAATCAAGGTAGAAGGAATGGAGGAATTGGTAAAGGTAAGAAAGGGAGAAATCCCTTGTCTTATCATTAATGGCTGCCATAGCCTTTTGGAATTGTAGGGGGGCAAAGAAGGTTGGAGCCTCCCACTACCTAAAAGAGTTTGTGAAGGAGTATGATGTGATTTTTGTTGGGATTTTAGAAACAAAGTTATCTTCGTGTGATAGACGAGAGTGCAAAAAGATTATTGGGGATGTTTGGGATTTCTTCATTTATCCGGCTGAAGGGCTCTCTGGAGGGAGTATGATTTGTTGGAGAAGGGATTTGGCTGCTTTTAAAATTTTGGTTGCTTCTTCTCAAGTGGTCATAGGTGAACTAGAGATTGTCAATAAGGGTACTTGGATCATAGCTACGATTTATGGGAGCAATGATTCATATGAGGAGGAGCTTGTGGAATATATTGGAAGGCTTTGTGGAGACAAATCAGCCCTTAATCATTGGGGGTGATTTCAATTGCATTTTGTCACAAGAGGATAAGAAGGGAGGGAAAAGGTTTTCTCTAAACCAAAGTGCTCTTGATATGAGTAATTTCATGTTCAGAGGTGGGCTACAGGATGTGAGAACAATTGGCCCAAAGTACACTTGGTGTAACAACAAGAAAGGGGGAGCTAGGATACTTGAAAGACTTGATAGATGCATCCTTAATTCTGTTGCTTTGGAGGCTATCCAAATGCCTGTTGTGAGGCACCTGCAGCGCATAGCATCTGACCACTGTCCAATCTTACTTAAGCTTTGTTCCTCTATTTTCCGGAGGAAAAAATTGCTCAGATATGAGGAGGTATGGTCTTCTTACCCGGCTGCAGCTGCAATTGTGAAAAAATCCTGGGGGAGAAGAGTGCAGGGAGATGCTGCAATAGCCCTCAACGTGAGATTTAGGAGAGCTTTGAAAGCTCTCTTTTTCTGGAACAAGGCTAAGCACCATGATCTTATGTCACTAAAGGAAGTATTGAAGAGGGATATCCTAATCCTTCAGACTGAAGAAGCAGAAGGTGGAGAACTGTCGGAAGGAAAACTTTTGCTGTTAAAATCTAAAGTCCATGAATTGAATGTGACCCTTGCAAGACTCAACACTTGGTGGAAACAAAGAGCCAAGGCTAAGTGGCTAGCGGATGGTGACTTAAATTTAAAAGTTTTTCATACTTTTGCTTCTGGTAGGCGCAACATAAACTGGATTCACCAAATTAAGAATGAAAATGGGGAGCTGCTTGAGGACCAAAAGCTAATATAAGAGGTATTTTGCAAATACTTTATGGAGAAATGGAAAGGCAAAAGTTGTAAGATAAAAGGCTGGCCGAGACCTCTATAAGTGCTGGAAGAATCTGATAAAGAACTCCTTCAGTCAGATTTTAAGATTGAAGAGCTGGACAAGGTAGTTGATCAATTAGAAGCCAACATCTCTCCAGGAATTGACGGTATCTCTTACTCCTTTATTAAATCCTATTGGCATATAATAAGGAATGATGTTTGGAATGCGGTTTCTTTGTTTTTCATGACGGGCCATATGAATTCTAGCTAGAAGGAGACTTTAGTAGTGCTTCTTCCAAAAGTTGAGAACCCTTGTCATCCTACCAATTATAGACCTATAAGTCTTTGTTTGTCCACTTACAAGTTAGTGGCTAAAATGCTTTTAAATAGATTGGTTGGGGTTATTCCTAAACTTATTTCTGAAGAGCAAGAGGCCTTTGTTAAAGGACGGTCAATTTCAGATCATATTCTCCTTGCTCAAGAAGTTATTAACAAGTTTAGATTTTCTATATCTAGAGAGGGGCTCATGGCTATTAAGATTGATATGGAATAGGCTTACAACAGTATGAGTTGGTCAACCCTTAGGCAATGTTTGGAAAATCTGGGGTTTCCTGATAAATTCTCTTTCCTGCTACTTCAATGTGTTGTTGAACGAAGTATGCATTATTATTTAATGATCAATGCACATATTGGATTGAGGCTAGGAGGGGGTTCAGACAAGGTTGTCCCTTGTCCCCCTATATGTTTATCTTATGCTCTCAACTTTTGACTGATGCTATTGCCTGTCGGGGGAGATGCTTGGGTATTAAAATCTCTCCTAGAGCTGAGAAAATTACTCATTTACTGTATGCTGATGACATTGTTCTATTTTTAAGAGCAAATGTTAAGTGTGTTAAAAAGCTAGCAAAATATTGGAGGAGTATTGCAAGTGGTCTGGGCAGAAAATCAATGTTCAGAAATCCTCCATTCTCTTTGGTAAATCGGTTCAAAAGTTTAGGAGGAGGTCTCTTGCTAAAACCTTAGGATTCAGAACAGTGGATGAATTCTTTTATCTGGGTGTAAAGATTGCTTTGAGGAGATTGACAGCAGTTGATTTCAGCAACCTTTTGGTGAAATTTTCTAAATATCTTAATGCCTGGGGGAACCGATTTATATCTCTTGCAGGGAAGCTTCTTTTAGTTAAAACTGTATTATCTACTCTCCCTTATTTTCTTGCAACACATTCTTTGGTCCCTTTCGGAGTTCTTCATAATTTGGATAGGATGTGCAGGGACTTCTTATGGGATAAGCTTGATGGTAGTAAGGGTTTACATTATGTCTCTTGGGAAGTATTGTGTAGAGCGAAAAGATTTGGAGGCCAAGGGGTTCAATCAATTGCTACAAAAGCTGGTCCACTTCAAGCCAAGTTTGCATGGAACCTATTCTTAAAGCCTTCCTCCCTACTCAATAGGGTGTTGCGTGCGAAATATGGGGATCAATTATGGGAGTTTAAATTAAAAAGGAGCAGCTCTTCTACGGTAAGAATTATTCTGGATGGGTTCAAATATCTGTTGGAGATTACAAGGTGGAAAGTGTCCTCTGGTTGTCTTATCAATACCTTTGAGGATGTATGGATTTTTGATAAATCCATTTCTAGATGGCCGACCTTTGTTGCAGTTTTTGATGACAATTCACAAAGCCTTGATAGCTTTATATGTAACGGGTTGTAGGATGAGGTGAAGTTAAAGCTTGTCTTTGGGCAGCTGTTAGTTGATACAATCAAACTTATTCCTATTTCTCCTGATCTTGGGTTTGATCAACTAGTGCTGTTGTTTAAATGCTCGGGCTTATCTTTATCTGCCTTAATTATCCAGAAAAGGTATGTGGGTGGAAATGAAGACCTGCAATGGCGTTGGAGGAAAAAGTTGAAGCTCAGACCTCGGGTAGAAATCTTTTGGTGGCGGTTATGCATCAATGCAATCCCTTCTAATGAATTCTTGCTGTATAGAAGATTGGCTTTGTATAATGGGTGTCCTAGAGGTTGTAAGGAGGTGGAGAACATTGATCATATTGCAGTGAATTGTCTTAAACTTGTGGAAGTCCTCAACATTATCAGGAAATGGGGGTTCAAAGTACCTGTTTTTTCCTCTTTTCATGATTGTTTAGTGGGATTGAAGTGCTTAGCTGATTCAAATGCTTTCATTGGTAACTTATATTGCTCTACAGTTTTTTACAGCTGGAAGAGTAGAAACAAAGTATTACATGGTGGTAAGGAGGATTGTCTCATGGTAATAGCTGCTAATGCAGTTAGCATGGCAACAACATCGTTCAATAGAAGTTCGGAATACTGGGATTCCAACTAGCTCCCGTGGCTATCTTCATTTTGGATTCCCCCACCTCCTGAATGGATTAAGTTGAACATCGATGCTTCCTTAAAGAGCAACTACCAAGCTGGTGTTGGAGGTGTTTTTAGAGATTATAGAGGATGGTTCCTATGTGCTTTTGGTCAGAATTATCTGCATTGGGATTCAACTCATTTGGAATTGTTGGCTATCTTGTCGGCTAAGAAATTTACCAAAGAATGGATATATGATTGCAAAGGTATCATCATAGAGGGGGACAATAAGAATATCATTCAATTGCTCCAAAAGTTTTTCAATAAGATGCCGTTCAAAGAAGGGTGTCCTTTCATAGAAGATTTCTCCTTTCTCTTGGTCTTTAACCAAGTTTTATTTCATTATGTTAATAGAGGATGTAATAAGTTAGCAGACAACTGTGCTAACTATGCTTGTTCATTCAATTTTTTCTGGGATGACATCTATTGTAATAAGGTACCTCCTAGCTTTTTTTCTTTGCTTAAGGAGGATTGTGATTGTGGTACAATCACTTAGGCTTTTCTTAGTTCTTATTTAATAAAATTGCTTCATGCATTCTTAAAAAAAAAAGGTCTAATATTTAAGAAAAATATCAAATTTCCATAATTCACATTAATTCAAAAAATCAAATTTTGACCCTTTAATTTAATATATTAAATAATTCAAAAAATTCTAGAAATTCAATATTTAATTTAAAATTCTAGAAAACTTTAATCCCACTTGAAAATTAGTAACCAATCAATTTCAGTAAAATTTATTAACCTTTAAGCTTCAATCAATTAAATCTACTTAATAATATCAGTTACTACTCGGTAACCTGGGCTTACGAGGCTATTAGCTTAGCCCCAAGGAAGGTGAAATAAACTTCACGGCCCCAGTGAGCAACAAAGGTGGTAGCCATCTAACATTTAAAATATATTTAAATATTAATTTTAAACCATTAATATTTAAACTATAACGAAACTTTCCCTTAAGACTTTTTAACCAACTAGAGCATCAAACAACTTTAACGAACTATCCTACATAGGACATATCCAAATCACATAGCCTACCTCACACACTTTAGATGGTTTACTCAGATAACCAACTTTAGTCTTAGGCTAGGATGATGTGTTACTTTATTGCTATAGTGTGCAAGGTTTTTCGAGCTTTCAATACATGCTGGTTGTTAAAACTAATTGATGGATGTGATTATTTATTTAAATTCTATATAATCTGTATATTGATGTGATGGGCATTAGATTATCCTTAAGTTAGGTATAATTTAAATGCTAACATAATCTTATGTAGGTTGCTATGCTCATATAAGGCTATTAAAATAAAGGGGGCATAAATTAAAGTTTAAAATTAACAAATTTTTTGCAGGTGCTGTGCATGCATAAGTCCCCCTTTAAATTAAAATGGGCATGGATAAGTGTGGCTGTGATTGAGCTTTAAATATTTTAATAAATATAACTGCTTGGGATTATTTAACTGTTAATTATTTAGGATAACATTACAGGTGATTTGAGTCTAGATTTTTCTTTTAATTTTTAAATATAATTTGATGTAACTCGATTATAATCAAGTATTATAAAACTGTGTTGATTTATTTAATTGATTATGTAGTAAAAATGATATACTTTTTTAGTTTTTTTTGCTTGTATGTCGATTTTGATTTAGCGTGAAATTCAATCAGAGGCTTGTGAGGGTACAAATAAACTTTTTCATCTCTAATTAAAATAAAAAGTTTTAAGCTAATATAGAAACCTAACGACTTAAGAAGTAAGCTCGAGATCACTGAGAATTTTTCATGCATCATATTAAATTACTCCTCTTCCTTGTTAGGCACCTTCCCGCCTGTGGGTTCTGGAAGACCACTTGAGCTATTAAGGTGTAGTCCTATCAAAGGGATATTGTACAGTCTCTAGGGAAAAATATATTTTTAAGCCTTTTTTAAAAATTGTTTCATTATAATTTATGCATTCAAAGGTCAACTAGCATGTATTGCATTAGAAATAAATTTAAAAGAGTAAAAAAAATTAATTGCATTTACTTTATGCTTTATATCACCCTACATAAGTCAAGGGACCAATTAGGATCTACTTTAGAAGTCAACCCCATTTCCTTAAATTTAATTAAATAACATCCCTACCACTCTTTCATAATAGACTGGATACATTATTTTAAAGAGAGTAGGTGGTTAGCTGGCTCCCTAGTCTAAGTCGGGGTAAATTCAGATTTACTTTACATTAGCTAGGTTTGGGCTACTAATTTTCAGTGTCCAATTTGGATTTAGGTTCTGAGAGAGGCTCAGACTATAAGACCTTAACCTTTTGGGAATATAATCCTAGCTTTCTAATAAAATTGACAACTCAAATTAAATTTCCTTTAATCCAGAATTCAAGCCCAACGTATAGGATAAGCTGGGGTGCTTCTGAAATATTTTAGAATCCTAAAGCACCTCCTACCTTTCACACCTTGACTTCCAAAAGTAAGTTTCAATCTTGTTCCAATCCCATTTAAAAATTCATTTTCAATCCTTTGATATCACTCCTTGAAAATTTAAGATAAAATTATACCATTATTTTAATCGAGAGTATTTATAGGAGACTCTAGTTTTCTTATGATGTAATTAACTATGAGGGCTTTCACTTGTAGGAGATTTAGAAACCTAGATTAATTTTAAGAATTAATTTTTTCAAAATTTCAATTAATTATCTTTGGGAAAAATCAAAGTTAACGATCATTATTATCATATTCAAATGACTGATAGTAAATGATATATTCTTTCTTCAAGAAGATATATTATTTATTATCATGACTTTGATTATGAAAATAATGATTTTTTATCAAGATTATTATAATCAAACACTCTATCAAACATTATTTTGACCTTTCGGGCTCATATGTGGTTCTTCCTTGAGTTTGACTACCATAATCTGGATAAACTTGCAGCTTTGTAATCTCAACCCATTATGGAATGATATTTTACTTTCCAAGATGATATATCATTCATAATAATGTGTTAGATTTTAAAACTAAAATTTCAAAAATTAAATTCCCCTAAAGAAAATTAATCTTTTTCATAACTCAACTTTTTAAAACAAACACTACCATCCTCTTCGTTAGTATAAATATAGAATTATAGGTCATGTGTATATTCTTTAAATATAAATGATCATCTTCAAAAAGAAAACAAATGAAATGGCACTGAAGCAGAATATATTTCATCATGGTATGAAATGAAACATTCTTGGCTAAATGTATATCACTCATAATATCACTATACAACTTAGCAGGCTTTTACCCTTTTCCAAGTTTTGCCATAAAGCTTTACTTCGCTGCCACATTATTTTCTCAATGGAAATATATTAAGCTTTTATTTTTGAAAGATAAATAATATTCTATAACTTGAAAAAATAACTCATTGTTGTGTTTCATAGTAAAGAAATATCATATTGCACTCCTCCTGCCATTAATATCATAAGCAATATCACAATCTATATATCTCTGTAGTTCAACTCTTGTATATCCAAAGCAAATTTCTTTGCTAATTATTTTACTCAAGTACATGAGAATCCATTTAACTACCTCCCAATGAAGTTTGTCTAGGTTTTTGTTTACTTTTTTTATGGGAATAAACAAATCAATTGTAATTATATTTTTGGGAAAATTTGAATATAAACTTTTGTATTTTTAATTTTGAAATTTAACATGTCATTATGAATAACATATCATCTTGAGAGGTGAAAATAATATTCTCTAATGGGTTCATATTTAGAATTATAAATTTCATCCCCATCATTAAGAAGGAACAATATATGACCCCAAAGGGTCAAAATATCATTCAATAATGTTTTTAGCTATGATAATCTAGATGTATTATCATTAGTTTCATAATCAAAGTTATAATAATAAATGATGTATCTCTCCAAAAAAGAGAATATCATTTATTATTAATCACTTGAATATGACAATAATGATTGTTCTTTAATTTTAATTTTTCCCAAAAAGGATAATTTTTACCAACCTATTTTGGAACAAAATGGGATGGGGGTGTAATTTATCTGGGGTCTTAAATCTCCTACAAAAGCAATCTGTGATAGTTAATTACATTGTAAGGAGTTTAAGCTTCTCACAAATACTCTTGATTAGAATAATGGTAGAAATTTTATTTAGATTTTTAAGGAGTGATATGAAGGGAGGGATGTTGAAATTTTAAATGGAATTGGATCAAATTTTTGAGCACTTATATTGGATACTAAAGGATGAGAAGTAGAAGGGATTTTGCGATTTTGAAACAATTTAGAAATGCCTCAATCTATCCTATATTGGGCTTTAAATTTTGGATGAGAGAAATTTTAGATTTGAGTTGATATTTTATAAAAATTTTGAGATTAAATTCATGATGTTGGGGGCTTAAAATTTTGGGTCTGCCCTAGAACCTAGATCTAAGTTGGGCATAAAATAATAATAACTCAAACCTAGCTAATGAAATATAATTCATGTCTTACATTGGCCTGGATTGGAAAGGCAGCTAAACCACCAGAGCGGTTTAAAATTATGAGTTTAATCTTATGAAAGATGGGTAAGGTTCATTATTTAATGTTTTAAAAAATTGGGGTCGACGTCTAGATAATATCCTAAGTGTCCCATTTACTTATGAACATGGATTATGCTTGATGCACTTAAATTTTAGTTAATTTAAAATTGTTTCTAACATAATACATCTTAAAAATATTAATCATTCTCTGTGAGCTTAAATTTTTAATTAATTATAAGTAAAAAAAGTTTTATTTTCCTTAAGAGCCTAATGAAATCCAGGCTAAAATAAATTTTACATGTAAGTAATAAATCTAAAATAAATAGGAAATTTAGAAACAGGAAATTTCTAAAGCATGTAAATGAAATCATACATATCAAATCATATCAAATGAATATAAAAGTCTATGTGGCTAGTGTCACTTAATTACAAACAAGAGTCTATAGAAATTAAAAATGGTCCATACATTCACTTGGCCATGCTTTTAATTTTAGGGGCTTTACAATTTTAACACCTACAAAAAATTCTATTAATCATATTTTAATTAGACCCTCTCTTTTATAGCCCTATATAAGTATGGCCACTTGTAGAAAATTTTGTTAGTATCTAGATCGCTCATAACCTAGAAAAATCTAATGCCCATCATATATCATATCATGGACATCATAAACATCAAAAGTCAAATCAAACCATAACAACCAACATGCAAAGAAATTCACACAAAATCAAAATCATAGAGAAAAACTTTCATAAAAGAACAACAACTTAGCCTAAACCTAGGATTTGTTGTCCTAATGAGCCATCAACTATGTGTGCATTAGGCTGTGTGATTTGGATGTATCCTAAATTGGTTATTATTTGAAGTTTTCTAATGCTCTACTTTAGTTTGTTGTAGGTCAAGGGGAGTTTAATTTGAGCTTGAGTTTTAGTGTTTTAATGTTCATTTTAAAATGAGTTTTAAATGTTAAAGTTGATTAATCATTGGTTATGTAAAGTCCTAAATTTTAATTAGTTATTTTAGTACTTAAGCCTTAAAATCCAATACACTTATGCTCTCCAATTATAATCCACATAAGGTATAAAGGCTATATTTTATTAGTATCTAATTATTATATATTTAAGTTAAATAATAATTACCTTTATTTACATCAGGGCCGTGAGATTTATTTCACACTCCTTTGGGTTAACTTAATAGCCTCGATACCCGGGTTACCCGTCAGTTATCTTCTGATTTAAGTTTAATCTAGTTTAGTAGATTAAGATATCTAAATTTGTGATTATCTTATTACTAATTTTTATATTGATTATTAGTTTTTTTTTCTAATTTTTCATCAATTGGTTAATTACGTTGTCACAATAGGCTTGAGGACTAAGGCCTCCTTAGGACACATAGTTTGCAGCTCGAGATAGTCCAACCTATAAACCTTATTGATGTAATTGTATTAAAAATATAACTTTAATTCATTAATTTTGTTTATTTATTAAGATCATGATTTATGATTTGCTCTCTATCAACTTCGTTTGTGGCATTTTTATAATGGGCACGAGGACCAATGTCTCCTTAGGACACATAGCCCTACAAGCCGAGTTAGTCCATCCTAAAAACTTAATCAATAGAATATTGTTTGTTCATTTTACTATTATTTTCTGATATATTTCATTAAAATGGTGATTCACTAAAATTTGGATAATTTATTGCATTTTCATATTTTATTGAATATTTTAATGCATTTAATGTTGGATCCGTTTCTTGAAATTTTGATGTATATTAGTTTCTGGAATTTTTTTTCATAAATATTATGCCCAAAGATGAGTAAAATGCCATTGAGTTTGTGGGATTTGGATTTTTCTTTAATTAGTTATTAATTTTGCAAGCTTAGAAGTTATAATAAACTAAATTTGATCAAATATTAACTTTATTAATTTTAATAAAGGACCTTGGGATGAGTCAAATGACTTTGAGTTTACTTAATTTTTAGTTTTTTGTGATTAGTTATAAATTTTTAAAATTTGTACTTTTAATTGAATTATTTAATTACTAAATTAGAGTGATTTTCTTAATTTTGTACCAAACCAACTTCAAACCTTTTTAAATCTCCCCCAAATGTCAAAAATGACCTATAAGGGTGATTTCAAGTGTTTGAAATTTATTTCATATTTTTAATATTGTTTAATTCTTTATTTAATTTAATTAATAATTTTCCCAATTTTTAAATTATACTTAATTTTGAGGGTTAGTGATAGGGATTTTAATTTTATTTGATTTGGTGTTTAATTTTTAGCAATTTAATCAAAATTTTGTATTTTTTTGATTTAATTTGAATTATTTATGATTTTTTGAAGTGTTAGACCAAAATAGGGGTCAATTTTAGTTCTACCCAGTTTTAGGCTCAAATGATATCAAATTGAAGTGAAACTAAAACAAGGGGTATATAATATCACTATGTTTATGAGTTTAAAGTTTCATCTCTATTGGATGTGTGTAGAATTTTCCCTTTGAATTCTTTTAAGTTCTCTAGACATAATCCTTAATTATTTTTTCTAGGTGTCACTAGTGTTCAAATGGGTTTGAAATTTAGTTTGACTAAACCTTACATAGCACACATAAAACAAACTAAAATCCAAATCCTAATACCCATCGGAGAGTGAGCTAAACCAAGTTAAATCCATTGGTTAATTTTGAAAGTTCGTGAGGGTTGTTAAACCCTAAAGAACTAGTCCTGAGGCTAACCAAGAGGGGGGTAAGGGTGAATTGGTTATTTAATTTTTTTTTTTACAAAATGAGAAATTAAAACAACTTGTGCAGAAGCAGATAATAAAATCAGAGTTTTCAACCAAAGATCAAATCACAAAAAAAATGCAAAAATGAAAATGTAAAGAAATAAATAGAAAGAACACACAAAAATTTATAGTGGTTCGGTCAACCTAACCTATGTCCACTCCTTGGAGTCCCTCTACAAGTATTGCACTAAACAAAAGTTACTCTTCTTTTGCTCCCACAGCATGGTGGAGAAGCCCTTACAAAATCTTTCGACCGATCCGGTGAGGCAAAGAACCTTGAATCCTTTTACTCCCTCATGGAGTAGGTAGAGAACCTTGGAATCTTTTTCACCCACCTAGTGAAGGTAAAGAACATGGGAATTCTTTTACTCCCTCCTAGAGTAGGCAGAGAACCTTAGAAAGCTTTTTTCACCCATCTGATGAAGGCAGACAATCTGGATCTGATACTGATGGAGATCTCCCAAAGGCCTCCAACAAACTAGGGAAGTAAATTGAAGAAGATGATGAACACCTTACTTGGAACAACCTTTATGAATCCCTCATAACTCCCCTTCATAAGGATCTCTCTCTCTCTCTCTCAAGTTCTCCCTCTTCCTTCTTAAGGATCTCTCTCAGATCTCCTCCATAGCAAAAGACTAACTCAAGGGTTAACGCAATTGCTTAAATAGGGAACCTCAAATAGAAGCCCTAGATCATCTAGGATGATCCTTAGATCGTCCTATATGATTAGTATAAAATAGCCCTTTCAGCCGTATGAATTACATTGCCAAGTACGATCAGTTTAAGAGAAATAGGCTGATCATCCCAAATGATTAGAATATCATCCTGGAAAATTAGTTTGAATATATTGAACTTTATTTAGTATGACACCTAATGATGCCTAATCATCCCAAGTACTTCTTTATCATCTTGGATGAAACAGGTCCATTGCCCTGGATGATTAGTTAAAAAAATATGGTATTCGTCTGGTACGATAGGTGCAAATCCCTTATCATCCCATACAAGTTCTCTATCATCCAGGGCGATCATCACCGATTATCCTGCATGACCGTATCGAATTAAGTTTTACCATGATTGTTCTCCTAATCATAGGATTAATTTAGGCAAGGTTGATCTTAATCATCTATGATGATACACATCATCCTATATGATTAATACAAAACATAAAAATTAAAAAATTGCCTAAATTATGATTGGCAACTATTTTTCATAATCTAAACTAATTGTCCTCGATGATAGGGATCATCTAGCACGATTAGTTTAACCACTTTTAATCAACTGATCATTGAGGATGATAGAAATTTGTTGTGACTCGAGCTCACAAGTTTATGTTTATGATGATAACAAATATTATGGCTCACATCTTTATGTCTCCTAGTATTTTAATTCTATACTTGTTTGTGTGTATACTAATATTTTAGGAATACTATGTAACATTCAATGAAGATTCAAGGCTCAAGATTGGGTAGAATAGGTTATGCTATAAAGATCTTTGTAATATTCATTGATGTATTTTTGATTTCTTGAGTCAAGTCCTATAAGGGTGTATGCTAGCTTGGTGACCATACACACACACACTCAGGGGGAGTGAGATTGAGTCAAAACTAGAAGATCAATTTTGAACTAATCGTACTGGATGATTTCTATCATCTAGGACGATCAGCTCTTTGAATTAATCATACTGGATGATTTATATCATCCAAGATGATCCTTTATGATCTTAAGAAATAGCCGCCAATGATAATTTAGGCAAGGATTTAAGATTCAAATTTTATTCTAATTATCCTGGACGATCTATAAAAATCATGCCTAAATTAATCTTAAGATTAGTCAATAAAATCTGGTTAATTTGATATTCTGATCGTACTAGAAAATCACAGAATCATCTTAGATGATCTTAGAATTATCTTGGATGATCAGTACAAATTTGAACTGATTGACCTGGACTATCTAGATATCGTCATGGACTATCAAGTCAAATTCTACACATCATCCTGGATGATCCTGTGATTGTACTTGCTGATATTTGGCCATAGAATTGAGTTTTTAGGGTTTTCTGAAGCCCTCTATTTAAGTATTATACTGGACAATTATGTGATCATCCTGATCATCTCTGCTGCCAGAATTGAGTATTTAGGGTTTTTGAAGCCCTCTATTTAAGCTTTCTCAAGGCACTTGAAAAGAGTCTTTTGGCAACCATTGAGGCTTCATTTTTCTAGAGAAAATTTGAAGAGAGAGCCTTGAAAGGGAGAGAGAAAAGGGTGGAGTTTGAGAGGGGGAGAAGATCCATTGAGGGGATTTTAAGGGAGTGTGGAGGGGGTTTCATACGGTTGCTCCAACAAACTTGTACCTTAGTACCATCAGATTCAAGGTTTGTCTTGAGGGAAATTTTGGGAAGAATAAGATCTCTTTGGTGTCAAAGCACCAGGTTCTCTAACTTCATTAGGAGGGTGAAAAAGGATTCCAGGTTCTCTGCCTCACTAGGAGGGTGAAAAGGATTTCAGGTTCTCTACCGCACTGGGGGAGGTGGAAGAGATTTTGTAAGGGCTTCTCCACCTAGCTATAGGGGCTAAAGGAGAGTCACTAAAGGTTTAGTGCAATACCTAGAATGGGTTCTGAGGAGTGGACATTGGTCAGGTTGGATCGAACCACTATAAATCTGATGTGTTCTTTCTGATTATTTTTTGTACTTTATTTTTTACTATGATTAACTGCTTAGGTATAATCTATAATTTATATTTCTATTATTAATTTAATTCATTTTTGTTGTAAGATAGAAAAAGAGTTTTCTTTTTGTTAAAGAAGTTTTTAAAAATCTAATTCACCCCCCTCTTCGTTAGCCTCGGGACTAGTTCTATAGGGTTTAACACCCCTCATGACCTTTCAAGTGGTATTAGAGCCTTACTAAGTTTTTGAATAAAATAAAGAGGTAACTTTCTAATTCTAAGAAAATTTTTGATATTTCAAACTAATTCTTCTAAAGCATCATATTCACCAGATCACAGACCGTTTGATCTTTTAGTCTTTTTTTTCTATTTTATTTTTCTATGCTCCTCTTCTTTTTGTTAATATCAATGGGGGAGAATGTACTATTGTATTTGTGTTATATTTAAACGTATTGTTATTTTTTATTATATTTATTTAGTTTATCTTTTTATCTAGTTATTTATTTTATTTATTTATTTTTTAAAATAAAAATTAAAAAGAAAAAAAATTATATTTTCCCTTATTTTTTAAATTTTTTATCTTAGTGAGGGGGAGATTAGGAGAAAATATTTTTGGCTTACAAATTCAACCAATAATATTTATCATCATAAAAAAGGGGGAGATTATTTTGACTCGAGCTCATGAGTTTACATTTTTGATGAAGAGAAATATTATGGCTCACATCTTTATGTCTACTAGTATTTTCATTCTATACTTTTTTGTGTGTAAATTAACATTTCATGAACACCATGTAACATCCAATAAAGATTCAAGGCTCAAGATTGGATAGAATAGGTTTTGCTGTAAAGATCTTTATAATATTCATTGATGTATTTTTGATTTCTTGAGTCAAGTCCTGTAAGGATGTATGCTAGCTTGGTGACCATGCACACACACACTCAAGGGGTGTGAGATTTAGTCAAAACCAGAAGTTTAATTTTGAACTAATCATACAGGATGACTTTTATCATCCAGGATGATCAACTCTTTGAACTAATCATACTGGATAATTTATATCATCCATGATGATCCTTTATAATCTTAAAAAATAGCCACCAATGATAATTTAGGCAAGGATTTAAGATTCAAATTTTATTCTAATCATCCTGGATGATCAATAAAAATCATGCCTAAATTAATCCTAGGATTAATCAAAAAATTCTGGTTAATTTGATATTCTGATCATACTAGACGACCATAGAATCATCCTGGATGATCCTAAAATCATCCTGGATGATCAATACAAATTTGAACTGATCATCCTGGACTATCCATATATCATTTAGGACTATTAGGTCAAATTTTGCACATCATCCTTGACAATCCTACAATTGTACTTGATGATATTTGGCAAAAGAATTGAGTTTTTAGGGTTTTTTGAAGCCCACTATTTGAGCACATCGTACTGGATGATCTTGCGATCATCCTGGATGATCTTTGCCACCAGAATTTAGTTTTTAGGGTTTTTAAAGCCCTCTATTTATGCTTTATTAAGGCACTTAGTAAATGTCTTTTGGCAGCCATTGAGACTTTATTTTTCTAGAGAAAGCTTGAAGAGAGAGCCTTTAAATGGAGAGAGGAAAGGGTGGAGTTTGAGAGAGGGAGAAGATCATTAGAGGGGATTTTAAGGGAATGTGGAGGGGGTTTCACATGATTGCTCCGGTAAGCTTGCACCTTAGTACCATCGAATTCAAGGTTTATATTAAGGGAAGTTTTGGGAAGAAGAAGATATCTTTGGTGTCAAAGGATCAGGTTCTCTTCCTTCACTAGGAGGGTGAAAAAGGATTCCAGGTTCTTTGCCTCACTAGAGGGTGAAAAGGATTTCAGGTTCTCTGCCACACTGGGAAGGTGGAAGAGATTTTTTAAGGGCTTCTCCGCCTAGCTGTGGAGCTAAAGGAGAGTCACTAAAGGTTTAGAGTAATATCTAGAATGGGAGGTTCTGGGGAGTGGATGTAGGTCAGGTTGGATCGAACCACTATAAATCTGTTGTGTTCTTTCTGATTATTTTTTGCAATTTATTTTTTTTTATTATTAACTACTTGGGTGAAATCTCTAATTTATCTTTTTATTATTAATTTAATTCATTTCTGCTGCAAGATAAAAAATGATTTTTCTTTTTATTAAAGAAATTTTTAAAAATTTAATTTACCCCCCCTCTTGGTTAGCCTCGGGACTAGGTCTATAAGGTTTAACACCTCTCATGACCTTTCAAGTGGTATTAGAGTTTTACTAAGTTTTTGAATAAAATCAAGAGGTAACTTTCTCATTCCAATTTTTTTTTTAATTTTTTAAACTAATCCTTCTAAAGCATCACCTTCACTAGATCAGGGATTGTTTGATCTTTTAGTCTATTTTTGTCTATTTTATTTTTCTACGCTCATCTTCTTTTTGATAATGTCAAAGGGGGAGAATGTACTGTTATATTTTTGTTGTATTTGAACGTACTATTATTTTTTATTGTATTTATTTAGTTTATTATTTTATCAAGTTATTTTATTTAAAAAAAAGAAAATTGTGTTTTCCCTTATTTTTTAAAATTTTCATCTTAGTAAGGGGGAGATTAGGAGAAAATACTTTTAGTTTGCAAATTTAACTAGTAATGTTTGCCATCATAAAAATGGGGTAAATTATTATGACTCGAGCTCACGAGTTTATGTTTTTTATAATAAAAAATATTATGGCTCACATCTTTATGTCTCCTTATATTTTCATTCTATACTTGTTTGTGTGTATATTAACATTTTAGGAACGCCATGCAACATCCAACGAAAGTTCAAGGCTCAAGATTGGGTAGAATAGGTTATGCTGTAAAGATCTTTGTAATATTTATTGATGTATCTTTGATTTCTTAAGTCAAGTCCTGTAAGGGTGTATGCTAGCTTGTTGACCATGCAAACACACACTTAGGGGGAGTGAGATTGAGTCAAAACTAGAAGTTCAATTTTAAACTAATCATATTGGGAGATTTCTATCATTCAGGATAATCAACTCTTTGAACTAATCGTATTAGACTATTTATATCATCCAAGACGATCCTTTATGATCTTAAAAAATAGCCGCTAATGATAATTTAGGCAAGGATTTAAGATTCAAATTTTATTCTAATCGTCCTGGACGATCTAGATCATCCTGGATAATCTAGATCATGCTGGACGATCTATGAAAATCATGCCTAAATTAATCGTGGGATTAGTCAATAAAATATGGTTAATTTGATATTCTGATTGTACTAGATGATCACAGAATCATCCTGGATAATCCTAGAATCATCCTAGGTGATAAGTAAAAATTTGAATTGATCATCCCAGACTATCCAAATATCGTCTAGGACTATCAAGTCAAATTCTACACATCATCTGGGATGATCCTACGATTGTACTGGATGAATTTTGCAGCAAAATTAAGTTTTTAGGGTTTTTTGAAGCCCTTTATTTCAGCATATAGTACTGGACGATCCTGCGATCATACTAGATGATCTTTGCTACCAGAATTGAGTTTCTAGGGTTTTTGATGCCCTCTACTTAAGCTTTTTCAAGGCACTTGGTAAGTGTCTTTTGGCAGCCATTGAGGCTTCATTTTTTTGGAGAAAACTTAAAGAGAGAGCCTTTAAAGAGTGAGAGGAACAGGTGGAGTTTGAGAGAGGGAGAAGATCATTGGAGGGGATTTCAAGGGAGTGTGGAGGTGGTTTCACACAATTGCTCAGGCAAGCTTGCACCTTAGTACCAATGGATTCAACGTTTTCTTTGAGGGAAATTTTGGGAAGAAGAAGATTTCTGTGGTGTGAAAGAACCATGTTCTCTGCCTTCACCAGAAGGGTGAAAAAGGATTCCAAGTTCTCTGCCTCACCAAGAGGGTGAAAAGGATTTCAAGTTCTCTACCGCACTGGGGGAGGTAGAAGAGATTTTGTAAGGGCTTCTCCGCCTAGCTGTGGGGGCTAAAGAAGAGTCACTAAAGGTTTAGTGCAATACCTGGAACAGGAGGTTCTGAGGAGTGGGCGTAGGTCAGGTTGGACCGAACCACTATAAATCTGGTGTGTTCTTTCTGATTATTTTCTACAATTTATTTTTTACTGCGATTAACTGCTTGGGTGAAATCTCTAATTTATCTTTTAATTATTGATTTAATTCATTTCTGCTGCAAGATAGAAAAAGATTTTTCTTTTTGTTAAAGAAGTTTTTAAAAATCCAATTCACCCCCCCCTCTTAGTTAGCTTCAGGACTAGTTCTATAGGGTTTAACACCCCTCACGACCTTTCAAGTGGTATTAGAGCCTTACTAAGTTTTTGAATAAAATCAAAAGGTACTTTCTAATTCCAAGAAAATTTTTGATATTTTAAATTGAAAGTTTGATAGGGATGTTAAGCCCTTGTGAACTAGTCCCAAGGCAAACAAGAGAGGGGGTAAATTAATTATTTTAAAAATTTATGAGCAAAATTAATTTAGAAAAATATTTTTGAATATTTTAACTTAATTACAGATTGGCAATGATGTGCAGATGTTCACGATAATAAAATAATAATCACAGTCACACAATCATTAATAAAAAAGTAAGTGCGAAAAATAATCAGAAAGAACACACCAGATTTTATAGTAGTTCGATCAACTTGACCTATGTCCACTCCCCGGAGCCACCCCTCCGGGTATTGCACTAATGCTAAGTGACTCTCCTTCTACTCTCACATCAAGGTGAAGAAGCCTGTATAAAACTCCTTTCCACCAACCTAGTGAGGCAGAGAACCTGACCTTCTTTCGCTTCCTCCTGAAGCAGGCAGAGAACCTCTACTCCTTTCACTTCCTCCTGAAGCAGGTAGAGAACCTAGACTCCTTTTGCTTCCTCCTGAAGCAGGCAGAGAACCTGGACTCCTTTTGCTTCCTACTAAAGAAGGCAGAAAACCTGGATCTTCTTGCGGACGATCCTCCCACAGAGACATCGACAAGACAAGAGATGATGACCGGAGAAGACTACTCAGATCCTTGCTTGGAGCAACCTTTGTGAATCTCTCATAAACTCCCCCTCATAAGATCCTCTCTCTCTCTCTCCCAAGCTCTCTCTCTCTCTCTCTCTCTCTCAAGGTTTTCTCTGGAATAGAAAGTGGCAAAAGATTTTTCTTATTGAAAGAAAAAGATCTTAAATAGGAGGGCTTAAAAATTACCCTAAATCTCAACTGGTCGTCAAAGCTTGTCCAGGATGATCGATCGATCATCCTATACGATCAGTTCAAAATCACATATATCATCCTAGATGATATGGTTCCTTTGGATGATTAGTAGATAGAATTTGTTCTGATCATCCTGTATGATTCGGCGATTGTCTGGGATGATTAGTATAAATCGGGAATTTCATCCAGGCAACAGCTTTGGTCGCCCATGGGAACTTGTGTTGAATGATCTCAAAATGACTTGATCGTCTAGGCTGATATGTATATCATCATGTACGATTAGTTCAAAAAATGACAAAATCATCCTGTACATAGCTCTGTGCGTACAGTCAAAACATGTTGGATGATCTTAAAATAGCTTGATCGTCTAGGCTAATATATTGATCGTCCCGTATGATTAGTTAAAAAATGGGAATATCATCCTACACATAGCTCTGGTCGTCTAGATGACGTGCTCTAGACGGTCAGGATTTTGCATGTATCGTCCAGGACGATCTTGCGATCATCTGAGATGATATGATCGTATCAATTAAAGATTAATTACTTTCCTTAATCACTAGACTAATTTAGGCATGATTGTCAAGGATCATCCGGGACGATCAGACCAAATCTTTAAAAATAAAACTTGCCTAACTTAATCTGGCAGTTGAGAATTTTTGATTTGAGCCTATCATCCTGTACGATTGGTATATCGTCCAGAATGATCTGTTTAATTAAACCGAGTTAACATGGTCGCCCTAGTTAGGGTTTCTATTTTCATCGGATCATCTAGGATGATATGAATATCATCCAAGATAATATGAACAAAATTTGAAATAAAAACTCTAACTCACCAAAACTCTCCTCCTGAGTGTATGTATGCAAGGTTACTTAGCTTGGGGATCAATTACATTACATTTGACTTAAGAAAAGAAAAAAAATATATTTAAGCACACGCGGATCCGATCTTGAGTTGTCTTGAATTGCATTTGATCTTTTGTACCTGAAATGTTAGTCAATCAAAATAGAATACATAAATATTTGTTATCATTAAAATTGAAATCCTTAAATCCAGGGTTGCAACAATCTCCCCCTTTTTGATGAAGACAAATATTTACTTAGTAGTTTCAAAGTAACCAGATTGCAGTAATTAAAGCACAGGTGAGACAAGAAAATTTTTACCAATCATTGATAACTAGTGACATTCAATACAACAGATTAAACTACTACAACACAGAAAATAAAAATAACTCCCCCTTTTGACATCACAAAAAGGAGGAACAGAAAAAGACAAAACATCAGTAAACTAAAATATCACAACAAACTAAAACAAATATCCTAGTAGAGTGCCGGATCCTGATCAGATGGAGGAGGTGGTGTTGGATGAAAGTAGCTGTGAATGGTGGCAGATCAGGGATCCTAAAAACACATAAAAAAGAAAAAACCAAAATCACATCAAATAAAAAATAGTAGCCAGAAAAATAACAGTAAAAATAATAATTATTTTTATCAGCTCGAGTAAAAAGAATTTTCGCTGATTTTTAAATTAAAAGTCAATAAGAAGAAAATCGACAATGCTGAAATCTAGAAAAAATTACAAAATCAACTTTTGTAACTCCTACCTCGTACACCTTACAGGTTCAAATTTCTTTCAAATAAAAGTCTAATTTAGAAGAAAAGAGAGTAGATTCGAAAAAAGATCCTTTTACACCTTGTTCCAGAAAAATATCTGATATAATAGTATTATAAAGTAAGGAATTAGAAATTATGATTTTTCATCTCAAGATTTTGAAAATAACAAGTGGCGCATGGATTTTTCTAAGACATTTAAAGATCTAAAAGGGAAGAAAGCTGGGTTCTTTATGGGCTCATTTTGTGCCTCTTTTTCAAATTTTTGGCGTTCTTCGCGTTTCTTTTGATTTTTTGATACACTTTGTATATCTTTCTAATTTGGCGACCTTGCGCATCTTTTCAACTTTGGGCTCATTTTATGCCTCTTTTTATTTTGGCGCTCTTTGCACATCTTTTACAAGCTTGCTTCCTTTCATAATTGATAAAGAATTTCAGTTGTGAAATTACCTTCTAGACACAAGAGAGGACAAAACTCACCCTCTACAATAAGGATGAGTAATTCACAGAATAAAAACCATACATCACATGATAAGTGCAATCACCTGGTTAAGAAAAATATAATAATGATCCAAAACTTTTAAAATACTATTCATATAAGGTAGATTACTATGGGAGGATAAAATAGAACTCTATTTCAAAAACCAACTTTTTTAATTTTGTAGAAACTTTTTATCCAAAAGAAACAATACACCATTAAAGGAGTTAGAGGAAGAGAAACAATCATCAATATTTTTTCCCATTAACATATTTAAAAACCCCTAATTCATTGATGAGCAAATCCTTGGTGGGTTTAACCAAGTCAATACACTAAACTTGGTCAGACACTTATGCCTTTGGTCAAATTGCCACATGCATTCAAATCAAACTCCATCAAGCCTTCAATCTCATTCTATTTCATGGCTTGGATATATCCAAACTCATTTTGAGTCAAATCATGGGGAGTTTAACTAAGTCAACTCAAATTATTTGGTTAAACTTCACCTTACACACATGCATACACTCATATATTTAACTTAGCTCTTTTGGCTTCTCCCAATTTAAGACACCATCTAACCAAGCTCAGGCCTTGGCCTAGCTCAAAAGGGAAAGTAGTGGTCCCCACTCATGCATGACTACCCAATGGCATTCCAGCTTTCACAGCTTTTAGCTCAGCCTTATAATTACCTGGGATAGATGTAAGGCATGCAAGAAAGAGCTCTGATGCCTCCTAGCTGTCCAAACCAAACCCTAAGCTTCAAATTCTCAAAAACCCTCAAATTACACATACTAAGCTAACTCAGCCCCCAAGCTCTCTCAAGCCAAACTCCCATTTCATTTTGGATTTAGAGACATCCCTTTATATTTCTACTATAAAAACCTGGTGGTTGTATGTGACCGGCGTTGAGATCCCGGTAACATCAACTTCCTAGTTTGTCCAAGGCCTAGAGCTTGTGATCCAGACCATTTTAGTTGTCAAGTTCTTCTAAGGGATTATACTAGGATAGTCTACAAGCTCAACAAGGCATTCAACGTTCAAAATTATCAAGTAAATCATGATAAATCCTTAACCCTAGCTTAGGACACTTGGGTTTAAATAACATTTTGAAAAGAATATTTTAAGCTGAACAAATGTTCCCCAATCAATGCTCTTCACTCCAGTAAGATCTATTTAAAATCTTATTAAGATTGATTGAGTGGTTTAAGAGAACGTGTTGATTTTCAATTCTTAGGGTTAATTACGTGGCCCATGTGCTTGTACATTTTTTGAGCCATTGAACGAATGATCAATAACTATGTTCTCGTAATTTTTCCAATTATCTCAACCATGTGTGATGTCCATCTATTTCATTCTCCGTATAGCTAGATCATGACCATCTGTTCAATAGTGCATGGATGGACAGCTGATATCTGCAACTAACTCAGATAAGTTATGCATGCTGCGCCATCTCTACGTCTGCATTAATTACCAATGATTATCATTTGCATAATAAATGGTAATTAATGAGTCGCTGCGTAACCATTGTAGCAGTTTTGATCTAGCGAATCAGACAGCATCGTGTGGCCCTCCGCCTCTACCACTGGCTTTGAATTAATAAAATTAGTTTTAAAATTATTTTTAATCATATAGTTTTCCAAAATTCATAGTAAATTGATTACTTGGCCAAAAATTATGTACAATCACTCAAATTTCTCATAATTCCATGCCATTTCATTTAAAAATATTTTCAGTTCATGATGAAGGGTATTAGGGAGTAATATTAGTAAGTTTATTTTATTAATTTCCTTTATTACACCCTTAATACTCATCTAGTTAAGTCAAAATTTGGCAGCTTTAATCCTCGTGTCATGTGCTACCTACAGTAAAGTTTTCAAAATTATTTAACTTATTTTTTTATGACAATTAATTTCACATTAGTATGGCTCATAATTAACTTTATATTTAGGAAAATTCATTGTGAGTTGATCTTGGTTGTATTCCACTCAATCAAACCTTCTATTGAGATCATTAAACATAGCTTAAGAATGAATGAAGTTATATTAATTAAATTCAATGCAATTGTTTAGGATAATTTCATGTAATCCTCCTTTTATTTTACTTAATCATCTCTTAGGAATTCCTTAGCTTGCATTTAGATTTGATTAATGAATGTTATGGTATGTGCATTCCTTTCCATGGCATTTCAAAAATAATGATGCAAGGAAGTTTTCCTTTGGAGAATTTTCAAGTGCTTGGGTAATGGTTTAATCCAAATGCCTGTGAATTCATCCCTTCCAATGCACTTGGACTTAGGTCACATGATTGGCATAGTGTGATTGTTTATGTGTGTGTCAAGGGTTAGAAACATTGATTCCAAACCTACGTAATTTTGTGTCACTTTAAGGACAAAATTTAGGACAATGTCTAAAAATATAGGAAAGTTATAGAAAATTAAATATACACCCAATAAAGGTGAAAGTGAAGACATGTAAACTTAGTGACATTATACACCTTAGGTTTAAATTTCATTGAATTTGGAATCCATTAAGTCAAAAAATTAATGAAGTAAAAAATTAGCCTTTTTGAAGAGCCTAAACTTCAAAAAATTATAATTAATTCAAATTAAATCAAAAAATTTCACACAATATATAAAACTGTTCATAATTAAACCCTCTACTTAGGAAAATTAAAAGCTGCATCACCACACTTTAATTTTTAGCTTAATTTAATAATTAATGAAAATTCATAATTAATTAAATTATATTATAAAAAAATTTAAATAAATTTCAAACTCTTGAAAACACCCTTACGAGTCATCCCTGACCTTTTGGGAGTGATTTCAAGGAGTTTGGAGTAAGTTTGGCTCAAAATCAACAAAGTATTCTTAATTAAGAAATTAATTAGTTCAATTAAATACCAAAACTTTAAAAATTCACAAGAAATTCTAAAAAATTCCAAATTGGACAAACTTAAAGGCATTCGACTCCTTTAAGGATGGACTACCTTTAGTTACTGGACTACGTGTCATAAGGAGGCTTGACTTATCGAGCCCACTGTGACAACATCATGAATGGATTCAATGGAGTGAAAAATTATAAAATAATTTGATCATTAATTACTTAACCAAAATTAAATCATTAATTCAACTACATCAACCTAGTTTTAGGATGGAATACCTTGAGCTGTGGGGCTATATTTCCTAAGGAGGCCTGGCTCCTTAGCCAACTTTGAAAATGCCACAAACTGGTTGATAACAAATATAAATAATTAATTTACTGAGTCAAATCAGTAACTAGCCAATTAATTTAAAAATCATCAACCCTTAATTTCAACCAATCAAATTTATTAAATAACTTAGGTTATTACTGGGTAACCCGGGCCTATGAGGCTATTACTTATCCCCAAGGAAGGTAAAATAAACTTCATGGCCCTAGTGTAAACAAAGGTAGTAATCACTAAACATTTAAAATTTACCTTAAAATAAACCTTAAAACACTAACACTTAAATTTAAATTAAAATCCCCTTTGACCTACAACAAACATTAAAACACTAGAAAACTTCAACAATTGTCCTACATAGGATACATCCAAGCTACACAACCCAATGCACACACTTTAGATGGTTTATTAGGATAACCACTTCTAGTTTTAGGCTAGACCGTTGTTCTTTCTTTTTGTTGCTTGTGTGCAGAGGTTTTTAGTAGATTTTATTGCATGCTGGTTGTAATGAATTGATTGATGTGATATTTATTAATGTGTTAATTTTATCATGCTATCTGTGAATTGATGTGATGGGTATTTGATTACTCCTAGGTTAGGAATGATCTGGATGGCCATAGAATTTTTTGCAAGTGGCCATACTCATACAGGCTATAAAATAAAGGGGGAAATTAAATTTAATTAACGAATTTTTTGTAGGTGCTAAAAATTACTAAACCCCCTTAAAATTAAAGGAGCATGGCCAAGCATATTTGAGCTCTAATTTGAACAATTTGATTATATATCTTCTTGGGATGATGTTAATGATTTTAATTATAACTACTTAGGATAATCATGCAGGTCATTTTAGAGTCTTTTAAATTTTTTATATCTATTTCAATTTAAAGTGTTAAGAAATTTAAATTTTAAGAATGGATATTAACCATCAAATTTAAAGTTTAAAGACAAGAGAAACATCCCTTAGGGAGAGTTCCTTCCATCTAGAGATTCAAATTAGGATATTTTGAAAATCTAAAGAGGAAAGAAATACCACTTAGTGGAGGAGTTCTTTCCATTTTGATACGTGGACCCAACGAATCCAAGGAGCTCGTAGAAGGGAGGAGACGAAGAATTGTATACTTAAAAAATATCCCATTTTAAAATTACTTGCATTATTCTTAAGGCTAGAATTTGAGTTGTTATTAGTGGTACTCGGCCACTTTTAATTTATGTAGACCCTAGGTTGAAATTAATGCATTTGACACACAGACTTTATATTTACTTGATTCATGTTAATTATATGGTTTGATTGATGTCTTTAATTCTACACAATATGAGTTTCATAATTGTCAATTAGTGAACCTAAAATCAATGCACATAATTGACCTAAGAATTTTAATAATTCATAAAAAATTAAATTAAATAAAAAAATATATTACATGTGTCATACTGCTTAAATTAAATGCTTAATATAGGAAAAATAAAATCCTCTTAAAATTAAATTAAAATAAAAATTAATCTAAATATTAAGAAAATGTAATAATTAATTAAATTAAATAATAAAAATTTTAAAATAATTTTAATCACTTGTAATCATTCCTAAGAATCATCATTGATATTTGGAGAAGATTTCAAGAGGCTTGGAGTTGATTTGGTACAAAAATAAGAAACCCTCTCTAATTAAATAATTAAGTGGGCTAAACTAGTAAAATGATAACAAATTACAAAAAATTCTAAATCACACAAACTCAAAGGCATTGGACTCATCTCTAGGTTTAATATTTATAAAAAATATAAAATTTCTAGAAATTAATGTAAATAAAAAAGTTAATAGTTGGTCAAATCTAATTCATTAAATAATTCAATAAATAAAAAATTTAATAAATTACCAAAATTTAATAAATATATAACCCAATGATTAAATTAGGTACACTCTATCAAAGAAGTTTTTAGGCTCGACTACCTCGGGTTGTGAGGTTACATGTTCTAAGGAGACCATAGTTATCATGCCCATTATGACAACACCATGAATGAAATAATAGAAGAAAGGTTTAAATATTAAATTTTATAACAAAAAAATAATAAATTGAATTAATTAAAAATCAACAAACAACAATCAAACTTAAAATAAATAGGTGATTATTCGATAACATAGGCTTACAAAACTATTAACTTAGCCCCAAAGAGGGTCAAAAAAATCTTATAGCCCTAGTTTAACAAAAATAATTATCATTCAACTTAGATAAAAATTAAAAATCAATAATAAAATACTTAAACATTACAACTTCCATATCCTTGTGCTTGACTCCTTTTAGGATGACAAAGGTGTATTGGATTAGAATGCTTAAGGATTAAAATATTTAATTAAAATGCAAGGACTCTATGCAACTTTTCTACCCCACTTGAGGATTTGTAGCATTACAAATATGAGCTTAGGATTTACTAATCAATAACTTATGGAACTTAAAAGTTACTTAGTGCTATGTTCTTTAAAATCTAAAGCTAAAATAATTTTAATAATTAAAACACTCTAAAAAAAATTAAAAATGTCTAAATCATTAAACATTTAAATTTATACCAACCTTCACTAGCCTTAAATAAATATATTCAAATTGTAGATAAATTTAAACTAATAAAATCTTGGACATATCGAAGCCACATAGCCTTATACTAACAGCTAGATGATTTGTTAAGACAACGAACTCTTATCTAGGCTAGGCCATTGATTGGTTTGATTTGCTTGTGGAGTGGCTTACCTAAAAGGTACTTACATTTCGTGTGTTTACTTTCTGTACTTTAGATGTCATATTTACCTTATGTTGGTGCTCATTTGGAGTAGACTTTTAGGCCATTTTACTTTCTTGTATACACTCACACATCATCAAACATTATATTTTTATATACTACTCTTTATATTCCTACGAAAGTATAAAGTACTTATGAAATGATATAAATATCAATAAAAATAAAATTTAAATGTTTTATATACTTGTATAGCTAGATTGATTTGTACAGTGTCGAGAGTTATAAAAGATTTCAAAATGGTTGTTTATATATACATGCATAGATTCAAAATGAAGGTGATTCTTCTTCTTTAGAATAACATCATCTTTTGAAAGGCTATAGAAGATTCAGAAGCCAAAAGATTGAAGATTGAAATAAACAATCATATTCAAATCTATAGTTATATAGGAAAAGAAATGCAGGCTTATTATTTGTAGAGCCTCACCAGCTTTACTTTACAATAGACACTGGGTTATACTTTAAAATTTATCAATAAATAATAATTTTATTTATGCATTATTGTTCATGAATCATTTCATTGCATAATCATATACATGTTGTAGTCTTAATTATAACTCCTTAATTCCTAGGATGGTGCCTATCAAATCTTGCATGCATGAAATGATTATTTATGCTTAGGATTATTAGCTGACAGCTCACTCTAAGTAAGTGTAAGTCTAGATAATATAAAGCTCTCAATCTCTTTACACTCTTTATATTATGTTTAAAGGCTAAAGTCTTAATCTAAATTCTAAATCCAACTTAAGAATTTATAATCGAAAACCTGCGCATTGAAATCTTGATAGCATAAGCCTTTCTTTAAATCTATTTGAATTTGAAAAGCTTTAGTATTCAGTTTAATTGAGAGTATTCTCTTTGGAGATATAATTAACTATAGGGGCTTGCCCTTATAGAATGTCTAGAATCTAGAATTAACATAAATCCTACCTTAGTTCTTTTCTAAGATAGGAGAAAAATCCCAGGACACAAACTTAGCTTTAAACATTAGTTTAGTTTTATAATCAAAATTATAAATGAATATTTTTTAATCTTTTGGGATGAATTGAATATTCCTTATGTTGTTTGATTTTGAAAATAAATTTATTGTTTTAGTTTTATGATTAAAATTATAATTAATATCATTTTTATCCTTAGAGATGGATTGAATATTCCTCACTAAATTATAAAATAAAATAGAAAGAAAAAATTTATGGGGTAGCAATGAACCACCACCCAAAAAGGAGCCAAAGACCAGTACATCCAAAATGCATAGCAACTACAGCAGAATTTAACCACTTGAATCAACTTAGCTGACCAAAATCCAAAAACCTAAACCACTATCCAGACCTACAAGGTAAAAAACAAATCTAAAAAATAATTAGATAAGCACATCACCAATAAAAAAGAAAAAAAAATGAATGAATACTCTAGTTATTGAACTAAAACTCATTATTCTAAACACATTCCATTAATTAATTATTTATATTCAACCTGCACATAATTTGAGATTGCATGGCATAAAAATTGATTTTTTTTATAAAGCTCATCTCATTATTCATATATGTAAGCTGTGTATTAACATCACATTCTTTATGCATGAATATGATGTATTTCATAATATATGTTATGAGGTATAGTTATTATTATATCATATCAGTTCAAATTTAATTGTAAATTTTGTGTAGCATATTGGGATTATTACTTACACTAATATATATGCATGTGTTCTTAGTTTTAGGGAACTAGAGGAAATAGTTAATTGAGTAAATAGTACAACATGTTATGCATACAGTCTCTTCAACCACCATCGCCCGACTACAGTCCCTCCAACCACTGTCGCCCAACAAGGGTCACTCCAACAACCGTTGCTTGACTACAATATTGTCAACCTCAGTTGTTTGATGATGCTCCCTTCAACCTCAGTTTCCCAACCACAATCCCTCCCACCTCAGTCGTTGTTTTTGCTACTTTGCTTTGAAATGATACAAAACATCTAAAATTGTAATTTATTTGGAAAACTTGAAATTGACTTTTAAATTTTAATTATGAAATAGAACATACCATTGGAAATGATATACCTCCTAGAAATATAGAGATAAAATTTCCTAATGGGTTCAGGTTTAGAATTATAAATTTCATCCTGAATATCATAGCAAAATTCAAGAAGAAATTACATATGACCCCGAAGGGTCAAAATGATGTTCGATCGAATATTTAGCTACAATAATCTAGATGTGTTATCATTAATTTCATAATCAAAATCATTAGTATTTTAATGTTCAGTTTTTGATAAATTTTAAGTGTAGTGATTATTAAATTTGTTTACACTAGGGCCATGAAATTTATTTCACCATCTTTGGAGATAAGTTAATAGCCGTGTAGGCCCGGGTTATCTAGTAGTAATTAATATTATTTAATTAATTTAATTAGTTTAAATTAAGGGTTGATGATTTTTAAATTAATTGGTTACTGATTTAACATATTAGATTAATTATTTTTTTTTCTATCAACTGGTTCATGGTGTTGTCACAATAAGCTTAAGAAACTAGGCCTCCTTAGGACACTTAGCCCCGCAGCTCAAGGTAGTCCATCCTAAAAACAAAGTTGATGTAGTTGTATTAATGATTTAAGTTTAGTATAGTAATTAATAATTAGTTGGTTTTATAAGTTTGCTCTCCATTAAACTCGTTCGTTGCATTGTCACAACGGGCTCAAGGAACTAGACCTCCTTAAGACACTTAGCCCCACAGCTCGGGGTAGTCCTTCCTAAAAACTTCATAAATGGAGTGTTTTTTGTATATTTTGAGATTTGTTATTTGATTTTACTGATTAGATTAATATTTGCTGGAGCTTTGATCATTTGTTTAATTTTTAGATTTTATGAATTATTTTAATTCATTAAATAAAGGGGTCTAATTTTGACTTTTTAATTTAGATAAAATTCTAGAGTTTTAAATTTTTTTATAAATATTAGACCCTAAGATGAGTAAAATGAAACTAAGACTGTTCGATTTGGATTTTCTAAAATTAGTTATGATTTTTTAATGTTTTGATATTTTTTTGAACTTGAGTTGACCAACTAGTTGACTTTTTAATTCTTTAGTGATTTCTAGAAGTTTGATATGTTTAATAAATATTAAACCCTAAAAGAGTACAATGCCTTTGTTTTTAAATAATTTGGAATTTTTTGGAATTAATTATGAATTTTTAAAGTTTTGGACATTTAATTGAAATATTTAATCGCTTAATTAAGGAAGTTTTGTTATTTTTACACCAAACTCACTCTAAAATTCTTCAAAATCACTTCCAAAGGTTAGGGATGACATATGAGAGTGTTTTTAAGAGTTTAAAATTAGATGGTATTTTTAATAATTTTAAATTATTTATTTTAATTAATTATTAATTTATCTTTCTAAACAAAGATCAAATTTTATGTTTGGCGATTGGGCTTTTAATTTTTTTAGATAGAGGATTTCATTATGAACAAATTAACAAATTATTTGTACTTTTTTTATTTTATTCGGATTTATTGTAGTTTTTTGAAGTTTCAAGCCCCTTAAAAGGGCTATTTTTTAATTTGATTAGTTTTTTAACTTAATGGACTCCATTTCCAGTGAAATTAAATCCTAGGGTTCTAGAGTTTCACCCCTATTGGGTGTGTGTGTAATTTCTTAGAAATTTTCTAAGTCATTTAGACAATGGCCTTAATTATTTTTTTAGGTGTCATTAGTTATTTTTTAAGCTTGCTTTGGAAGAATATAAATAAGTTAAAATTTTAATTTCCTTGAGAAAATTTTAAATTGAATTTTAAATTTTAATTTTGAAATCAAGCTTACCATTGAAAATGATATACTACCTCAGAAGGCAAGATAAAATTCCTTAATGGGTTCATATTTAGAATTATAAATTTCATCCTAAATATCATTGCCAAATTTAGAAAGGAACTATATATGAACCCAAAGGGTCAAAGTGATGTTCGATCGAATATTTAGCTGCAATAATCTAAAAGTGTTATCATTAATTTAATATTTAAGGTATTAATAATAAATGATATATTTTTTCAAGGGAAGAAAGTATCATTCCCTAATAATCATTTGAATATGACCATAATGATCATCGTTAATTTTCTTTATTTTTTTGAAGAGAATTAATTAATTTTTTAAATTTGATCCAGGGTCTTAGATCTCCTATGAAGGTAAGCACTTGTAGTTAATTAAATCATAGGAAGCCTAATTTTCCTATGAATACTCTTGATTAAAATAATGGTAGAAATTTTATTTTGAATTTTTAAGGAATGATATGAAAGGAGTGAGGTTAGAATTTTGATTGGGATTGGATCAAATTTGAGCACTTACTTCTGGATGCCAAAGGAGAAGGAGTAGGAGGCATTTTGGGACTCTGAAATAATTCAAAAATGTTTCATTCGACCCTATGTATTGGGCTTTACATTTTGGTTTAGAGAATAATTTTAATTTGAGTTGTGGTTTTATTAGAATGTTGGAATTATATTCCCAAAATTTGGGACTAATAATTTTGGGTCCGCTTCAAATCCTAAATCTATTTTGGGCACCAAACCATGGTGACTTGAACCTAGCTAATGATATACAAATTTGGACTTATCCCAGCTTAGATTGGAGATCTAGCTAACCACCTAATGCCTCAAAATCATGAGTCTGGTCTTTATGAAAGAAAAGTGAGCTGTTGTTTAAGTTTAAAGGAATTGGGGCCAACATCTAGAGAATGTCTTAATTGGCCTCTTTATTTATGTAGGGTGATTATGCTCGAGTGTAATTAAAATTTTAATTTTTTAATCAGTTTATAATGCAATGCATATTTATTGACCTTGTATACATAAATGGTATGAAACAATTTAAAAATTTGTCTTAAAAAATAGGGTTTTCCTTAGAGATTGTGCAATATACCCAAGATAGAATAACACCCTATTAGGTCGGTGGGCTGTCACAACCCACAGGCGGGGAGGCGCCTAATAAGGAAGAGAATATTTAATATGCATGCATGATACCATTGATTAACCTGAGCTTACTTGTTAAAATCATTTATATTTCTATGTTGGCCTAAAATTTATATTTAAATTACGAGTAGAAAAAAATTTATCCTTAAAGAGCCTAAACACATCCATGCAAAAAAAATGGTATGTACAAGTGAGAAACTTAGAATGATAAGATGACTTCTAAATGCAGTGAAATTTGAAATATAGGTTCATCTCAACATGTGCTTCAAACCCACCGAATTTGGACTCATTAAAGCCTTCAATTGTAATTCAAAATATCCTAGATACTCACAATTAATTATAGTATAGAATGACTTCAAATAAGCTAGAAAAAATTACTAGATTTAGTAAGCACCCTCTAATTTATCCCATTCAAATTCTAGCTCTATTGAACTCATGATTAAGGAATATTAATTAAAAAATGAATTAAGATTAAATGAAAATTATGGTTAAACATGGGTCCAAGAGCTCTACTTTTAATTTTAATTTAAAGATCTTGTTATTCTAGTTCCAACGAATTATTATTTGAAAAAAATGGTGAAGAAACAAATTTATGGTAAATTTTTGAAGTTCTGGAAATAATATACACTTAATATTCCATTTTAAACCATATTTAAGTGACGACTCTGATTTGGCATCCTCCTTTATATGTGGCACAAATAGAGTGGAGGTCCAGGCACATCAACATAGATTTGGAGGGCTCTTAAATGAGTCATTATGCCTCTAGACCATCCGATCCAGCATGCAATCGATAAGATGGCCCAGATTTCCAAATTGAGATCACGGGATAGGGAGGGGTGGACCGATCTTTTGCTACAATAAAATCACACCCATTCATTTTGAATAAGGGAAATGAACAGTAGTGTTTTCATCTTCCCCGTCGAACCTGTTCTAAAGAAGCATAGAGTTTTTAATTTAAAACTTATGGTAAGTAAATATAATGCCATGAACTTCTTATTTTACATTTTTATGTATTTATAGAATTTTCATATGAAGTTTAATGGTTTTTTTAACCAAGTTTGAGAAGTTATTTGAAAAATTAGACCAGGATTTAGGGTTTGATTTTAACTTAGTATAGTAAACCTTCTCGCTTGTATTTGGGCTTGTTTTCCTCCTTAGCTTAGTAGGAAAAACTTTTTAAAGAGGTTAAAGTTGGAGAAGAAATGGATTGAGATCTTGGAATGCTTGGATGGATGGATAGCTTTGTTGGACGTTGAGCTCATCATCTACAATGCTTAGGGAATGTAGAAGAACACTTGAGAAGGAAAAATGAAATGCAAGGGAGTTTGGAGGAGCACTAGGATGGGAATGTATTCACAAATAAAGGTTTTAATGGCTCTACCCTTTTCAATGTAATGAAATTTGATCTAAGGGGTGAGATAACTCAGGATGGTTTCTTAGATACCCTACAGTTGTCCCAAACGGTTATGAAGTAGATGGAGTGGTTGTGCAACTTGAAAAATGTCTTGGGTGATTTCACATGGGAGGGGATCACAAGTGGCATTTTTCGATAAATCGTAGACTAATGTGGCTTGATAAATGTTTAGGGAAACTTCTAGAGCAAATTTAAACAATTATCTGAATTCCATTGAAGGAAAAATGAAGGATTGGGTAGTTTGATGATTTGACCAATTTCATGAAGTTTGAATATGTTTACTAGTCAATAAAGATCAAGGGTGGTGAGGTGGGATATTATTGATCTTTAGAGATTATTTACATTCTTTTTGGTAAGCCTAACTCGATGGATATGAAGTTTGATCTTGGGAAATAGTATATGTGAGAGATTTGACCAACTTTGATGAGTTGACTAAGTCAAACTCATCATGGTTTGACTCATGAAGAAGCTAGAGTCATTTGAGCATGTAATAGAATAAGCTTGAATGGTTGAAGGGGCTGATTTAATTGAAGATGTAGGTTTGGCCCAAATTGGCCTAGGTTTGGCTAGATTTGGATTTATTTGACCAAGTCAACTATTGGCTGGGTTAAGGTAACCCATCATGTTCAATTTATTAGAAGTTGAATCCAAACAAGTTTGCTGAAATTCAAATGTAAATTGCTGGCTGATTGTAGGTGGATAAGGTACTTGATCAATTAGGTGAGGTTGGGCTGGCTCAATGAGGTCAAACAAGTCAATCATTGACTGAAGGATCTAAAGATGAAAACTTTGATGTATGAAGATCCCAATTAAGCAAATCGGCCCAACAAACCATGCCCATAATGATTGCATTGTTAAGTTTTTTCTAGAGATATAAGCTATAGTTTTTTCTAGAGAGAGAGTAGCACAAATTTTCAAATTTTGGTTGAAGGGTTTTCGGCGGGTTTCCTGCTCGCCAATAACATTCGCCGGACATCCTCGATGGGAGGTCCTATGGACGAGCTTCATCCATCTACCGGTGGGTCAGCGAATATAGGAGGTGTCGTTCATCATAATGCAGGTCCGAATCTGGGCATACTTGAGGCGCGGAAGATAATGTCAAAAGGGGCCTTGATTATTAAGGATAATGTAGTCTTTGAGCTAGAAAAGATTTCTTATGTAGAAGGTAAGGGTAAGGGCATTTCTCTAGTTACTGATTGAAAGACGCCATGGAATTTGACCTCTCGCAAATTTTCTCCATTCAATTCCAACGACATAGAGGCTTCGTCGTCAGGCATGAACATTTTGGTTAATAGATTCGACAATTCAAATGCAATCCCTGTCATTAACGATAGTGAGATAAATGTGAATTCCCCGATATCAATTAATAAGAATGTTTGTGATAATGATGATAAGCACTTGAATGGGAGTTCCATTGGTTTTGGTCTTGAAGAACCTAACAAAGATAATGTTCAAACTCTTGTTGGCATCTCACCAATCATTTCTTCAAAGAATGGTAGGTTTCAATCTGATCTGGTTGAGGTGCGCAACTGTAAGTCTCGAGATATTGGTGGTTGTGATACTGGAATTGATGCATTACCGCCCTGACCTACTATTGGGAATTAGAAAAATGCTTGGAGCAGAAAGGATAATATTATGGTTTCTGATTTATACACTGGGGATTGTTTATCTTAGGATGGATCTACTGTTAGGCTCCATGAGAAATGAGAATTGGAGAATTCTAGTAAGCTTCAACTCTCTTTAGTGGTTAAGGTTTTCAGTGGAGAAGCCCCTTTAGCACTTATTAGCTCTGAGCTAAGGAAACAATGGTCTAATTTTGGTAAATTCCACCTCTTGTTGCTCGGTATGGGATGGATTCTCTGTTCCTTCTATAAGCCTGAGCATTTGGAAGCTGTTTTGTCCAATGGGCCTTGGTTTGTCAATGATCACATCATAGTGATCGATAGATGGTCTCAAAGCTTTTCTCCCAGTTCACTTAAAGGGTTAACATCTCCTATTTGGATCAGGTTGCCACATCTCCCTCTCCAATGCTGGGATGAGATCAACATTTACAGAATAGCTTCTTTGGTTGGGATACCTTACTTAATCGATGGTAATATGTTTCAATGGGGAAGAAGAGAATTTGGTAGAGTTTGTGTTCGTGTTAAGTTGGATCCTAAGTTTCCTTTGGGCATTTGGGTGGAAGGAAGCGGTGGTAAATTTTTTCAAAAAATTAAATATGAAAGAATTCCTCAATTCTGCTTTAGTTGTGGAAAAATTGGATATGACAAAAAGAATTGTGAGAATTCTATTTTGGAGACCAATGTTTTCTCCAAGAATCATGTTATAATTGATAATTCTAAGGTCCTAGCTATGATAGGATCCTCTGCATCCATTAAGGATAACCCTATGGGTGGATATGGTATTGACAAAGCTGGATATGGCCCATGGATGTTAGTAAATCATGGGAAGAGAAGGTTTAACAATCCTATTAATAAGAAATTCCATCCACGCCCTTTGGTTAATGAAGGGAGAAAGGTCTCTGCTATAATGGGATAAAAGGATGTAGGAATAGAGGTGATAAGCATTTCCAAGGTTTTTAGTGTTCCTGATCATGTTCAGGTGGCTTCCAACTACTCATCTCCAAATAAATTGCTTATTGACAACAACTCCATTCCAGCTGTGTTATCTGAAAGAACTAAGCCTGTTGTTCTTAGTGATGATAATTGTTTCAAAGCTCTAGTGGATCTCGCAGAAGAAGGAGAGATCATTCAACCCAAATCGAATGAGGCTATGGACATAAAGTTATTGGTGATTCTAGGGGATCTGATGGTTTTTCTCTGGATAGGGGAGTTGCCGGAGTTGATGATAAGATATGTGGCTCTCAACTAGCTAAAAAGAAGAGATCTAAACAACTTAAAGAATTGGGTCCAATCAGTTCAATCACCAGGAGCAAAAGATTGGAATTGGAAGCAAAAGGAAACCTTAAAGAAAAAGTGGGGATTTCATCCCATCTTTTACAATCATGTCATCCATTAGCTTTTGGAATTGTAGAGGAGCTAGATAGAGGTAGGCTTCTCTATACCTTAAGGAGTTTGTGAAGGAAAATGGTGTGTTTTTCTTGTGATTGCTGGAAACTAAAATTTCTATGGTGAATAGAAAAGAGGCTGATTTATTAATTGGTGCTGATTGGGATTATTTTCAAATTACCTCAAAAGGATTGTCTGGTGGTATGATGGTGGTATGGAGATCTAGTATGGATTCATTTAATGTTTTGGAATCTTCTCATCAATTTATCAATGGTGAGTTAGATGTTATTAATAGATGGAGTTGGAGAATTGCTTCTATTTATGGGAGCAAGGATGTGTATTAAAGGAGAAGCCTTTGGGAGAAGTTACAATAGTACTCTTCTAAGGAAGTTCCTATGGTGTTGGGGGAGATTTCAATTGCCTCCTAGATAAGGGAGATAAGAGGGGTGGAAAGAGGTTTACTTTTTCCCTAGGACCCAAGGAGATGAAATTCTTTTTAACAAGCAATGACTTACATGAAGTGGGTTGTATTGGGTCAAGATTTACCTGGTGTAACAATAAGTCTGGAGCAGATAGAATTCTTGAGAGATTAGATAGATGCTTCATCAACTCAATGGCGTTAAGCTCCCCCCATTGGTTGGTGGTCAGACACTTGGCAAGAGTTGCGTCAGATCATTGTCCCATTATCTTAAACCTGTTGGAATTAAACTTTAATTAAAAAAAGCATCAAGTTTGAAGACATTTGGGTTTCCAATCTGACTTCTTATGTTGTGGTTAGGAATGTTTGGTTGAAGGAACTGGTTGGCGATTGTGCACAAATTCTGAATTCTAAACTGAAGAGATCGTTGAAGGCCTTGTACTTTTGGAGCAAGGCTAAGCACAAGTCTCTTAATCAAGCAAAAGAAAATTTATTAAAGGCGATTTTGGAGCTACAGGAAAAAGAAGCCTTTGAGGGAGGCCTCTCGGCATAGAATAACTGTATTCTGAAAAGCAAATTGGGTGAATTTAATTCTAATTTAACTCGAGTTAATACTTGGTGGAGGCAGTGTGCAAAAGTTAAAGGGGTGACTGATGGTGATTGCAACTCTAAATTCTTCCAAGCATTTGCTAATGCAAGGAGGAACTCCAATTTCATTTTAAAGATCAAAGATGCTAAGGGATTAATTGTAGGGATCAACTCCAGATTGAAAACATATTAATTCAATTTTTCCATGATAAATGGAATTATAAAAATTGCAATTTGGAAGGTTTGCCAGTAGCGTGGAACCGGTTGGATGTAGATGATACCAAGTTGTTGAATAAAGGATTCAGTTTTGATGAGGTGGAATCTATAATAAAATAGTCCGAGAATAACATTGCTCCAGGATATGATGGAGTTACTTACTCCTTTCTCAAGGACTATTAGTCCATCATTAATAAAGACTTTTGGAATGCTCTTAATTAGTTTTTTCTTTCGGCTTAGATGAACTCCATGGGGAAAGAAACTTATTTTGTTTTGATTCCTAAGGTAGCTGATCTTATATCTCCTTCTAATTTTAGACCCATTAGCTTGTGCAATGTTTTTTATAAGGATGCTGCTAAGGTAATCTGGAATAGAATATCTCCCATCATTCCTAAATTGTTCTTTGAAGAACAGGTGGCCTTTTTGAAAGGTAGGTCCTTGTCGGATCACATTTTGGTGGCTCATGAAATATTTCACAAGTTCAGATATTCAAAGTCTTCTAAAGGATTTGTTTGCTTTAAATTAGATTTGGAGCAAGCCTATGACTCGATGAGTTGGTCTACTTTAGAGAAAGCTCTGATATATTTTAGTTTTCCTTCTACTATTTCTAACCTGATTTTGGAGTGTGTTAAAGATCCAAAATTATCATTGTTGATTAATGTGAATTCTTCAACATGGAGTGATGATAAAAGTGGATTTCGTCAAGGGTGTCCCCTATCACCTTTTCTGTTCATTCTATGTTCCCAGCTTTTATCTAATGCTATTAAACAAAGAGGTGATAAATATGGTGTTCGGCTATGCTCTAGTGGCCCCAGAATCTCTCATCTTTTGTATGTAGACAACATCATCTTTTTCTCAAAAGCTAATTAAAGGTTGTGAAGGAGATTAAAGGTATAGTGGTTGATTTCTGTGGTTGGACTGGGAAAAAAGTCAATGTGAATAAGTCTTGTATTCTATTTAGCAACTCGGTTAGAAGAAGGAAGAAAAGAGCTATTTCTCACATTATGGATATTAAAGGAGTCAAAGAGTTTCATTATCTTGGGATCAAGATTTATTTAAGAAGGTTAGTTGGAGCAGATTTTCTATTTATTATTGGGAAGGCTTTGAAAATGATCAATATTTGGGGGGGAAGTTTATTTCCTTGGCTGGAAAAATTGATTTGGTAAAGACTGTTTTGCTTTCTTATACTATCTTTCATTGCACTCACTCCTTGATCCCAAAAGGCATCCTTGATGATATAGATAAACTTTGTAGGAGTTTTATTTGGAACAAGGTAAATGGGAATTGTGGCCTTCATTATGTTAATTGGAACGTCATGTGTCTGCCTTTGAAGTGGGGTGGTAGAGCTCTTCATTCATGTCATTATAAAGCCGGGCCACTTAGAGCCAAACATGCTTGGAGATACATGAAAGAGGAAGATTCATTATTGCATAAAGCATTGTATCATGGATATGGTTGCTTGTATGGAAATGAAGTTCTGAAGAAGACATGCTCCTCAGGCTGGAAAATCATTCTTGAATGGGGTACTTTTCTAAAGTCTATTGTTATATGGAGCATTGCCAATGGTGAACTGATAAATATTTTCAGGGATATATGGATCTTGGATAAGAGTCTTAATAAATGGCCCATGTTTGTGTTTTCCCTAGGCTGTGAAGAACTTACGATTGATAGATTCATAGCAAGAGGATGTTAGAATTCTTTGGAGCTTATGAAGTTCTTTGGTCATGAGCTAGTGAATCTGATTAGACAAATTCCTATTTCTTTTGATTTATTAAAGGATAGATTAGAATTAATTTCTAATTATTATGGGAAATCTATTTCAACCCTTGCTTTTGAGGCTACCTTCCATTATAACCTGCAGGAATAATATTGGGTTTGGATTAAGAAAGCAAAGCTTTCTCCTCGGGTTTGAAAGTTTGATAGGGATGCTAAGCCCTGACGAACTAGTCTCGAGGCTAACCAAGAGGGGGGTGAATTGGTTATTTAAAAATTTGAGAGCAACAGTAAAAACCTTTTCGTTGATTTGCAGAGGAAATAAATAAAACAATCAAACGAAAAGATCAAACACAATTTCACCCAAGCAGTTAATCACAGAAAAACAAAAGTGCAGAAAGAAATCATAATGAACACATTAGATTTTATAGTGGTTCGGTCAACTTGACCTACATCCATTCCCCGGAGCCTCCCCTATGGGTATTGCACTAACCAAAGTGTCTCTCCTTTTGCTCCCACAGCAAGGCGGAGAAGCCTGTATAAAAACCTCCTTTTCACCGACACGGTGAGGCAGAGAACCTAACCTCCTTTTGCTTCCTCCTGAAGCGGGCAGAGAACCCTAGATCTTCTTGACGACGATCCTCTCACAAAGAACACCAACACGATGAAAGACGACGAGCGTAGAAGATGACTCTGATCCTTACTTGGAGCAACCTTCGTGAACCCTCATGAACTCCCCCTCACAAGATCCTCTCTCTCTCTCCCAAACTCTCTCTCTTTCTAGGGTTTCTCTGGAAAGGAAAGTGGCAAAAGATTTTTCTTGTTAGAAGAAAAATATATTTTATAGGAGGGCTTAAAATTTGCCCTAAATCTTAACTAGTCGGCCAAGATCGTCTAGGATAATCTATAGATCATCCTGGACGATCAGTTTAAAATCAGATGTTTCAGCTTGGACGATCTGGCTCTTCTGGACGATCAGTAGAAAAAATTGATTATATCGTCCCGTACGATCCTGCGATCATCCGGGATGATTAGTGTAAATCGAGGAATATTATCCAGAAGACAGCTCGGGTCGACCAAAGAAACTTGTGCTGGACAACTAAAAAATGACTTGATCGTCTAGGACGATAAGGATATTATCCCGGATGATTAATTCAAAAAGTGCCCAAATCATCCTGAACACAGTTCGGATAGTACAGCTGAAATGAACTAGACGATCAATATTGTCAAGGACGATATTGCGATCATCCCGTACGATGTGATCGTATCAGTTAACCATTAATTGCTTTCCTTAATTACAAGATTAATTTAGGCATGATTGCACTGGATCATCCAGGACGATACACGTATCATTCGTGATGATCATACCAAATATCTTAAAATAAAAACTTGCCTAATTTGATCTGGCGACTGAAAATTTCTGATTTGAGCATATCGTCCCATACGATCCAGTGATCGTCCAGGACGATCTGCTTAATCAGACACACTTAACTTGGTCACCCTAATTAGGGTTTTTATTTTTACTGGATCATCCAGGATGATGTGTATATCATCCTGGACGATCTGAACAAAAAATGAACAGAAACTCTAATTTACTCAAGCTCTTCCCCTTAGTGTGTGTGTGTGTAAGGTTACTTAGCTGGGGGTTCAGTTATATTATAATTGACTCAAGAAAAGGAAAATAGTACACTTAGACACACTTGGACTCGATCTTGAGTTGGCCTGAGTTGCTCGTGATCTTTTGTGCCTGAAATAGGTTAGCCAAGCAAAACATAATAGAAACATGTTTGTCATTATCAAAACCAGATTTGCAACAATCTCCCCCTTTTTGATGATGGCAAGTATTTGTGCAGTAGTTTGAAAAATAAGATAACTAGGAGATCAAAAAATAAATTTTTTTTTCATTTAACAACCAAAGCAATACAGAAAACACAACTACAACAACATAACAAGAACAGAAACTACTACATTTGATAACTCCCCCTTTTGACATCACAAAAAGAAGGAGGGTAAATAGAAATACTGAAACATCAGTACAAATAGAAAAGAAAACAACTACAAAATAGAAAACTAAAATGGAGGCGGATCCTGATCGGAAGGAGGAGGTGGCGGTGGTGGGTTGAAGTAACTGTGGATGGCGGTGAAGTGGGCTCCCTTCTAGGAAATGTCTTGGTCATGCTGCTATTGCTGCTGAGCAGTATAGTCAATGAAACGCTATAGGTCCTCAGCGTGCCGCTGCTCCTGGTCAGCCACATAGGAGTCGAATCTGGCCTCCCACTGATCGAAGCGCTGCACCAGATGGTCAAAAGGTGAGGCGCTGTGAAGGGGAGTAGGTGCAGCGGGTGCGACAGGAATGAGAATGGCCTCTTCCTCTTCCTCCTCAACATCCGGGGCGGGCTCCGGATGTAGTCGGGTGCTGTGCAAGACATAGAAGGAATTGTTGGTGAAGAAGGAAGGAGGGACATTTGGAGCTTCGGGATATTGCAAGTCATATTTAGTTTCTAAGGCATAGGCGATGATATCTCCTAAGGCTAGATTGGAACGACGACGATGACCCGGATCCCTAATAGTGGTGAGGTGCTCGATGTATCGGATAATAAGGTCAGTGGCATTAAACTCCCTGTGGGCCAAGATGTAGTATGTGGTCAAGGACAGTAACGGGGTGATGTGAATTCAATCCCCCACCTTTGAAATGACGGAGGAATGAAGGACGTGCTGAATGGTCCGTGCATCCTTAAGAAGTGAAGTGCAAGCATTATCATCGTAGGGTGCATTCGTATTGCGAAGGAAGTAATTGGCGACACTCCAATCATAGTCAGGGTCAGTTATAAGAGTGTGGAGTTTGTCGGCAGTGACAGAAAGTTGAAGAATGTTATGGAAGTCCTGGTAAGTGAGTTCGATGGGACACTGATTTACATACGAGCGGAGGGTGGAATAATTAGCAGAAATGCATAGATTTGTGAAAAAAACTTGAAGATGTTCAATGCTAAAGGGAAAGGCGAGAGTAAGGATGAATGTGAGGGAAGTGTGTGTGAAAAGGTCAAGAACATGATAGGTAAGAGTGTGAGGATTTACTAATTTTGATTGTGAGATCCCCACCTCACGATAGCGCTCGAAGGCAGGCTGATCGGCTACATTGGGAAAGCGGGGATCAACATGTCCCCGGGAGGAACTCACACCCTTTTGCCGTGAACATTTTCTGCTAGCCATTAGAAGGTTTAAGTGAGGGAGAGTTGACGAAGGAGTATGGAAAAACCTTAAGAAAATGGCTGTTTAAATAGAACTTGGCCTGATCGTCCTGTACGATCGCGCGATCGTCTAGGACGATTTGGACATTTATGACGGCCAGGATGATTGGTCAAAAAAGTGATCCGATCATCTAGGACGATCAGAGATCGTCCAGGACAATTAGACATAGACGATCATCCTTAGGTGTCAGGCCGGACGACCGTTGACGAAAAGGTATCATCCAGGATGATTAGGTGGATCGTCCCAGACGATGTGCAATAAGTGTGACGGACGGGCCAAATTCCAATCGTCCAGCGGCTGACACGTGGATCGTCCAGGATGATGAAGTGGATCGTCTAGGATGATGGACAATAATTGGTGCAATGTCAGCCGTTTGATCAGATGAGGAAGATATGGATCATATCATCTAAGACGATGTAAGTATCGTCCAGGACGATCACCAATAATTGGAGTTTCTCAACAGCATGATCAGAGTGGGGACGATTTTGAATGGATCGTCCAGGATGAAGATGATCGTTCGGGATGATCTGGGTATCATCGAGGATGATGTGAAGAAAATAGAAAAAGATGGAGGATGGAGATGACAGATCAAGATCCCAAAACTACAACCAGTAAAATGAAAAAACAAAACAAAAATGAAGTAAACTCAGAACGAGAACACAGAACAAGCAACAATTTTTTTTTGACCAGTCTGCTCCAGTAAAATAGAATTCTCCCTTGATTTTCAATCCAAAAACCAATAAGAAGATGATTGACAGCGCTGAAATCTAGAAAAAGTTGGAAAAATTGACTTTCATAACTTTGACCACGGGCACCTTATCGATGCAAACCTCTTTCAAAACAAAAATCCAATTCAGAAGAAAAGAAATTAGATTCGAAAAGAGATCCTTTCAAGCCTCGTTCCAAAAAAATATCTGATATGATAGTATTACAAAGTAATCAACCGAAAATCAAGATTTTTAAACTCAAGCTTTTGAAAATATTAAGGGACGTACAGATTTTTCTAAGACATTTAAAGATCTGAAAGAGAAGAAAGCTTGGTTTGGGCTCATTTTATGCCTCTTTTTCAATTTGGTTGGTGCTTTACGCATCTTTTGATTTTTGATACACTTTATGTATCTTTTAGTTGGCGACATTTTGCATCTTTTCAACTTTGGGCTCATTTTATGCCTCTTTTTCAATTTATTTGGCGCACTACACATCTTTGTAAGCTTTCTCCTTTTCATAATCGTTAAAGAGTCTCAGCTGTGAAATTATCTTCCAGACATAGGAGACTACTCTCCACAATAAGAAAGAGTAATTCATAAAACAAAATCCATACATCATATGATAAATGCAATCACTTAGTTTAGAAAATCATAATAATGACTCAAGACTTTGAAAATACTTTTTATATGAGGTAGATTACTGTAGGAAGATAAAATAAATCTCTATTATAAAAAATAATATTTTAATTTTGAAGAAGATTTTTATCCAAAAGAACCCATACACCAATAAAGGAGTTAGAGGAAGAGAAATAATCATCAATATTTCTTCCCTTTAACAGATTTTGTGGAATCAATCACTGCTTACCAGCTTCAGAATAAAAATAAGGTAAAACTCTTAGTCAGAAATCCAGTTTATCAGAAGTAGCGAGCAGTGATCGGATTTTGAAAAGCATAAAATAGTAAATAACATAGATGAACCAGTAAATAATAATAGGTAGATAATTACATCAAAAGAAATACTCAAATCAAACTAACACCAAAGCTAAAATAGAAATCAGTAAAATAAAAATAACATAAAGCAAATAATCAAATCAAATAGTTAACTAACAGAAGCAGAATAAAAACCAGAGAAATTAGAAATCAGCAATCATCATAATCAAGCATTTATATCAATCATACCTAATTTGGTCCTCAAAATGCTGAATGAGTCAAAGGCCAGTGGTTTAGTGAATATGTCAGCTAGCTGATTTTTAGTTGCTACATGATATAGCTCAATGTCCCCTTTTGTAACATGGTCCCTAATGAAGTGATGCCTTATATCAATGTGTTTGGTTCTAGAATGTTGGATTGGATTCTTAGAAATGCATATGGCACTAGTATTATCACACAGAATAGATATTGTGCCCACCGGTAATCCTAAATCCAAGACTTGTTGCTTCAACCAAAGAACTTGGGCCACATAACTCCCTAAGGCAATGTACTCAGCTTCAACAGTAGAAAGTGCAACTGAGTTTTATTTTCTACTGGACCAGGAGACTAAGGACTGTCCTATGAATTGACAAGGTCTAGAAGTGCTCTTTCTATCCACCCTACACCCTACAAAGTCAAAATCAGAATACCCAATGATCTCAAAGGAGGTGCTGTGCCTAGGGTACCAGATTCCTAGGTTTGGGGTCCCTAAAAGATATCTAAGAATTCTCTTAATAGCAGTCAGGTGGGACTCTTCAGGATCAGCCTGAAACCTAGTAAAAAGACAAATACTAAACATAATATCTGGTCGGCTAGCAGTCAGGTAAAGTAGTGATCCAATTATACCTCTATACTTCTTCTGATCGACAGATTTTCCACTTGAATCCTTATCTAACTGAACTGAGGAGCTCATGGGAGTATTGATTGGCTTGGCTTTATCCATTTCATATTTCTTCAAAATGTCCTTAGTGTATTTAGATTGATTGAGAAAGGTTCCATCATCCAATTGCCATATGCTAAACCCCAAAAAATAGGACAATTCTCCCATCATACTCATCTCAAACTCCTTACTCATTATTTTAGAAAACTCATCACATAAATATTTATCAGAAGATCCAAAAATTATATCATGAACATAGATCTGGACAATGAGTAAGTCATCCCCTATTCTCCTCAAAAAAAGGGTGGTGTCTACGCTCCCCTTAACAAACTCTCTTTCTAACAGGAATGTGCTAAGCCTCTCATACCAAGCTCTGGGTGCCTGTTTCAATCCATATAAGGCCTTTTTTAATTTGTAAACATGATTTCGATATTGGGAACTCTCAAAACCTGGGGGTTGTTCTACAAAAATATCTTCTTTTATTACCCCATTTAAAAAGGCACTCTTGACATCCATTTGAAACAGCTTAAATCCCTTATAACAGGTAAAGGCTAGTAGCACTCTGATGGCTTCCAATCTAGATACAGGGGCAAAGGTCTCCTCAAAATCAATCCCTTCAATCTGATTATACCCCTTAGCCACCAATCTTGCCTTATTTCTCACCACCACACCAAATCATTCATCTTATTCTTAAAGACCCACTTGGTTCCCATAATACTTTAATTTCTAGGTCTTTCTACTAACTCCCAAACATCATTCCTTACAAACTGATTCAATTCTTCTTGCATAGCTAAGATCCAAAACTCATCCGAAAGGGCTTGATTGATGTCGGTGGGTTCAGTCATTGAGATAAAGGTAGAGTGGTTTACTTCCTTCCTAAGTCCATGCCTAGTCCTAACTCCTTGAGAAGGGTCTCCTAAGATCAATTCTTTAGGATGAATCGAAGAATATCTCCAATCTCTAGGCAGTGTGGTTTAAGGTTCTACCCTCTCCTCCAGATTTGCATTTCTAACCCCTTAGGTAATTTCCTCTACCTCTTCTTCTTCCTCAACTCTATTCACCTTAGGATCAGATTCATCAAACACCACATGAGTTATTTCTTCCACCACCAAAGTCCTCTTATTGAACACCCTAAAGGATTTCCCACACTAGAGTTGCCTAAGAACACTCCTTCATCAGATTTGGGGTCAAATTTTCCTAAGGATGATTTCTCGTTACTCAGAATGAAAACCTTACAGCCAAAGACATGGATGTGGGACAGGTTTGGAGTTCTACCCTTAATGATCTCATAAGGTGTTTTGTTCAGGTTTGATCTTACATTCACCCTATTCAGCACATAACAGGCAGTGTTTACCGCTTCAGCCCAAAAGTATTTCGGAAGTTAATACTCAGCAAGCATGGCTCTAGCGGCTTCCACTAAGGTCCTGTTCTTCCTTTCAGCTACCCCGTTCTGCTTAGGGGTCCTAGGAGCTGAAAAATTGTGACTAATCCCTTGCTCCTCACAAAAACATCCAAACTTCACATTCTCAAACTCTCCACCATGATCACTATGAATAGTCAGGATCTCACAACCTAACTTCCTCTGAATCCAAGTGGAGAAGGAATTAAACTCATCAAATGACTCAGATTTATATGACAAGAATTTAATCCAAGTGAACCTTGAGTAGTCATCTACAATCACAAACCTATAGACTCTTTCCCCTAAGCTGGCAGTGCGAATGGGTCCAAAGAGATCCATGTGAAGGACTTCTAAAGGTCTAGAGGTGCTAATATCCTTAACAGAGTGAAAAGAGGACTAGACTTGCTTCCCTAACTGACAGGCATCACACAGGTGATCCTTAGTGAACTTAAGCTTTGGCATACCTCTAACTAAGTCCTTTTGGGTGACTCTCCCAAGGGTTTTCATACTGGCATGACACAATCTCTTATGCCACAACAAAGACTCATCAGCAGCAATTTTTAAGTAAATTGAATTCTCAGATTTAAAGCAACTTACATCCAGCTTGTAGACGTTGTTGATCCTTTGCCCCTGCAAAACAACATTATCATGTAAGCTTAAAATGCAGCTAGTAGGCAGGAATTTGATGCTGTATCCTTTGTCACAAAGTTGACTGATGCTCAGTATGTTTTGTTTCAGTCCATCTACAAGTAAAATATTATCAATCATAAAATTTTTTGAATCACCAATTATACCTGAGCCTACCACCCTCCTGGTGGTGTTATCTCCAAGTGTAACCTTGCCTCCAGCCCTGGCCTCCAGCGAAATGAACTGATTTGCATCTCCAGTCATGTGTCTAGAACATCCGCTGTCCAGGTACCACATGCTCTCACGAGGTCTTGTGTGAGAGCACACCTACAAAATCATCAAACATCAGTTTTATAAACCCAAACATGTTTGGGTTCCTTCTTATGAAAAGAAGAATGCAATGCATGCATGCTGTGCTGTGAAACAGGCAAGTTGGGCCTCCACACCTAGTGTGTACTATGGTGAACAGTGCAGGTGTGGGAAATGTGTTCTAACATGCCACATGAATAACATCTAACACCAGGAAAAGGGTTAACTAATCTACGTGAGTGATAGTGCCTTTTCCTAGGTTTATACGAAACATATTTTGATGATTTTAAATCTAAATCTATAAAAGGTGGAGGTGCATAAAACTGTGTAAAAGTAGGAGGTGTTTGGTTTTTCTCAAAAGCACTGATTTTCACTTTCAAAAATTCATTCTCTTTATTTAAACTTGCAATTTCAAATTTTAAAGCACCATTGCTACTTTCTACTTCACATGCCATAATATCTAATTCTTTAAAAGCTCTCTCCAAATCAACATGAGTGGTTTTTAATGAATCATGCACAGTAACTAAATCAGAATATTTTTTATTCAATTCATCAAACTCATCAAGTAAAGACATGTGATTATTGTCAAGTGTGGAATGATCTTTAACTACAGAATCATGCTCTTTTTACAAAGTCAAATAATCCAGTTTCAAGCTAGCATGTGTTTTCTTAAGCTTCCTATATGATGCATGAATTTTTTTAGATACTTCAAGTAATTAATCGTAAGTAAGCTCACATATCTTTTCCTGGTTAGATTGACTAGGGTGATCATCAGCCATCAGACACAAATTTGTTTCCTCCTCTTCAGCTTCAGTCTCAGAGGAGTCGGATGCAGAGTCTGCCTAGAACTCCTTCTGAATCCGCTTCTTTTCCTTTCTGAACTTATGTTTCTTCTTACCCTTCTCCTTGCTTGGATGAGCTTTAAGTGTCGGATAATCAGCCTTAATGTGTCCAGGCTTCCTGCATTCAAAATAAACAGTATCAGATGAACTCTTAAAATTTTTGTTGGACTTACCCTTGTTCCACTTCTGAAAGTTCTTGTGTTTCTTCCTTAGAAAGCTTTTGAATTGCCTTGTGATCAAGGCCATGTCATCTCTATCAGACCCGGAAGAGCAAGAATCGCTATCGTTGGCCTTCAATGCCACTATTTTCTCCTTCTTCTTCTCACATGCATCAAGCTATCTTTGGTTCACCCCTTACTCGTAAGCAATGTGTGATCCAAGTAAGCTATCAATAGAGTAAGTATTTAAATCTTTTGATTTAGTGATCGCAGTTATCTTAGCATCATATGAAGGAGGCAAACATCTAAGTATTTTGTTCACTCTTTCGTAGTTTGTAAGTTCTCCACCTAAGGCATGCAAAGAAGTGATGATTTGAGTGAATCTTGTATACATTTCAGAAATGGTTTCAGTAGGTTTCATGCGAAATAGTTCATAGTCATGCAATAAAATATTTAATCTAGACTGCTTGACTTAGTTGTACCTTCATACGTGATGCACAATCTATCCCAAATTTCCTTACCGGTTGTACACGTAGAGACACGCATGTAATCCTCAGATTTTAAAGCACAGAAAAAACAATTCAAACATTTGGCATTTAATTGTGCTAAATCACGATTATTAAAAGTCCAATCAGCAAAGGGCAATTCAGTTTTCACATTGTTAATCAATTTAAAAGGTGGTTCGTATCCATCCACATGCGATAATCAATTGATTGAAGAAAAAGTGGACATGCAAGTTTTCCAAAAATTAAAAGGAATGTTATCAAATAATGGCAATCGTGTAATTGAATAACCTTCAACAGTATTATGATTACCAAAGTTAGCCATGGGTCAAATTCAAAAGTTTTTCAAAACTAGATTTTATGAATCCTGCTTTGATACCACTTGAAATTTTGATAGGGATGTTAAGCCCTGATGAACTAGTCCCGAGGCTAACCAAGAGGGGGGAGTGAATTGGTTATTTAAAATTTGAGAGCAACAGTAAAAACCTTTTCGTTGATTTGCAGAGGAAACAAATAAAACAATCAAATGAAAAGATCAAACACAATTTCACCTAAGAAGTTAATCACAGAAAAACAAAAGTGCAGAAAGTAATCAGAATGAACACACCGGATTTTATAGTGGTTCAGTCAACTAGACCTACGTCCACTCCCCGGAGCCTCCCCTCTGGGTATTGCACTAACCAAAGTGTCTCTCCTTTTACTCCCACAGCAAGGCGGAGACGCCTGTATAAAAACTTCCTTTTCATCGACACGGTGAGGCAGAGAACCTAACCTCCTTTTGCTTCCTCCTGAAGCAGGCAGAGAACCCTGGATCTTCTTGCCGACGATCCTCTCACAAAGAACACCAACACGACGAAAGATGACGAGCAGAGAAGACGACTCTAATCCTTGCTTGGAGCAACCTTCATGAACCCTCACGAACTCCCCCTCACCAGATCCTCTCTCTCTATCCCAAACTCTCTCTCTCTAGGGTTTCTCTGGAAAGGAAAGTGGCAAAAGATTTTTCTTGTTGGAAGAAAATATCTTTTATAGGAGGGATTAAAATTTTCCCTAAATCTCAACTGATCGGCCAAGATCATCCAGTACGATCTATAGATCGTCCTGTACGATCAGTTAGAAATCAACTGTTTCAGCCTGGACGATTTGGTTCTTCTGGACGATCAGTAGAAAAAATTGATCATATCATCCTGTACGATCCTGCGATCGTCCGGGATGATTAGTGTAAATTGAGGAATATCATTCAGAAGATAGTTCGGGTCGTCCAGAGAAACTTGTGCTGGATGACTCAAAAATGACTTGATCGTCCAGGACGATAAGGATATCGTCCAGGATGATAAGGATATCGTCCAGGATGATTAGTTCAAAAAGTGCTCAAATCATCCTGAACACAGTTTAGGTAGTACAGTTGAAATGAACTAGACGATCAATATCATCCAGGATGATCTTGCGATCGTCCCGTACGATGTGATCGTATCAGTTAACCATTGATTGCTTTTTTTAATTACCAGATTAATTGAGGCATGACTGCACTGGATCATCTAGGACAATACACGTATCATCCGGGACGATCAGACCAAATATCTTAAAATAAAAACTTTCCTAACTTGATTTGGTGGCTGAAAATTTCTGATTTGAGCATATCGTCCCGTACGATCCAGTGATCATCTAGGACGATCTGCTTAATCAGACACACTTAACTTGATCGCCCTAATTAGGGTTTCTGCTTTTACTGGATCATGCATGATGATGTGAATATCGTCTAGGATGATCTCAATAAAAAATGAATAGAAACTCTAATTCACTCAAGCTCTTCCCCTTAGTGTGTGTGTGCAAGCTTACTTAGCTGGGGGTTCAGTTACATTACAATTGACTCAAGAAAAGGAAAATAGTACACTTAGACACACTTGGACCCGATCTTGAGTTGGCTTGAGTTGCTCGTGATCTTTTGTGCCTGAAACGAGTTAGCCAAGCAAAATACAATAGAAATGTGTTTGTCATCATCAAAACCAAATTTGCAACAGGGTTGAAGCCTTTTAGTGGAGAATTTTCAATAAAGCTATTCCAACTAACCAATTCTTATGTTATAAGAAATTACTTAGGAATAACAGATGTCCTAGAAGCTATAATTCGATTGAAGATATTGAGCATGTGGTTGTTAATTGTAGAAAACAATTAAGTGTCCATCAACATCTTAAAAAATGGGGATTTGGTATTCCAAGTTTTCATTCGATGGAGGAATGTCTTAACTGGTTGTCTTCGCAAAACTATTGGTTGGTGAATTTGTATTGCAATGTTGTTTTCTTTTCTTGGAAGGCAAGGAATATGCTCCTTCATGAAGGTAGAGATGATAGCTCATTGTTCATTGCTTCGGAAGTTGTTAGCTACGCTGCCATTGCAGCATCAAAGGTCTCTATTAGCTCAGGTATATGGGTTGCTAATCAGCCTCATAAGCTGTTGGATAATCATTGGCATCCCCCTCCACCCGATTGGATCAAAGTTAAAGTTGATTCATCTCTACTTTAATCTTACAGAGCTAGGATTGGAGGGGTTTTTCATGACTTTAAAGGAAGATTTCTTTTGGCTTTTGGACATTCTTATGTTCAGTGGGATATATCTCATTTGGAGCTCTTGGCTATTCAATACCTTAAAGGAGTATTTAAAGAATGGATGTTGAATTACAAAGGAATCATCATTGAAGGAGACAATGCAAATATTATCAAGTTTCTCCAAGCTTTCTCTAACAATCATCAGAATAGGGAAGATCCTTTTTCGTTCAAAGAGTTCAACCAAGTTATTTTTAATTGTATTGATAGGAATTACAATAAGTTAGTCGATCATTGTGCTAACTATACAATTTTTAGTTCTTTTATTTGGGATGATATTGTTTTGAATAAGGTTCCTCCTTCTTTCATCTCTTTGTTAAAGGAGGAATTGGATGCTATTTCTTAGTATTTTTGTATTTCCCTTCTAATAATATTCAATGCACTTGGTTGCATTTTCTAAAAAAAAATTAGCAATTTGGCCTATGAGATATGTCATGGAGTTAGTGTATTGTGTAGGGTAGTGCACAAGTATTATTAATTATAGTGCAGAGTTCTAGTGTTCTGGTGACCTCAGTTAGAAGTGAGGTTAACACTCTTCTAATAATTTACTTCCTTGCTCTTGATTTAATCTTAAATCCACTGATACTTTTCTTTTGCAAACAACCTCATGATAGAGTTTAATTGTCATTCCAATCTTTGATATTTTTTTGTTGGAAATGGAAAATCATAAAGAGATTTGATCATTAATGTCTGGTTATTTAATTATAAGAGAAGTTCAAGAATATGATGATTTCTTTCTATTAGACATTGCTAAGGAATACAACAAGCTCCCATATAAAACATATGAAATGTGTTATCTCTTCTTATAACATGTTATAAGTTTATTTAATTATTTACCAGCAAAGTTACTACCAAATTTGCTTTATTTTTATATGTTAGCTTTCTTCAAATTCGCTTATTTATTGTTAGATTATGTGTTCTATTTAAATGTAATGATGACATATACCTTAGACCAAATCATTTATCTTCATGTTATGAATATTTTTGTCATTTTTTATTCTTGCTATTTCTAACATTTGTACATCATTGCTTTCTTTGAAAACCTTTTAGTGAGGATAGCTTTTGTTTGAACTCATGACATTTTATTGGAGAGCTCAATTGAGTTATAATTTTTAATATTTTTAGCTGCATGATTTGTAACTAGGCTGGTACTATACATTTTAATTTTCCTTCAATTATTTTTAGTGGTTATATGGAGGGTAAGTTTAATTCCATTTGCCATTATTGAACATATGTGCACTTATGCATGATTTGCATCTCATTCATACTAATTTGAAGTTGGAGAACATTCTTGTTGTTTCTCAAGAGCATATAAATGTGTCTGATCACAAGATTTTTCACAACAAGAAAGTAAGAAATGTGAGAGATTTGACCAAGTTTGATGAGTTGACTAAGTCAAACGCATCATGGTTTGACTCATGAAGAAGTTAGAGTCATTTGAGCATGTAAGGGAATAAGCTTGAATGGTTGAAGGGGATGATTTAATTGAAGATGTAGGTTTGGCCCAAGTTGGCCTAAGTTTGACTAGATTTGGATTTAGTTGACCAAGTCAACTATTGGATTGGTTAAGGTTTCCCATCGTGTTCAATTTATTAGAAGTTGAATCCAAAGAAGTTTGGTGAAATTCAGATGTAAATTGCTGGTTGATTGTAGGTGGATAAGGTACTTGATCAATTAGGCGAGGTTGGGCTAGCTCAATGAGGTCAAATAAGTCAATCATTGACTGAAGGATCTAACGATGAAAACTTTGATGTATGAAGATTCCAATTAAGCAATTTGGCCTATGAGATATGTCAAGGAGTTAGTGTACTCTGTAGGGTAGTGCACCAGTTTAATTAATTGTAGTGCAGGGTTCTAGTGTTCAGGTCACCTCAGTTAGAAGTGAGGTTAACACTCTTCTAATAATTTACTTTCTTTCTCTTGATTTAATCTTAAATCCACTGACACTTTTCTTTTGCAAACAACCTGATGATGGAGTTTCTTTGTCATTCCAATCTTTGATATTTTTTTGTTGGAAATGGCAAATGATAAGGAGATTTGATGATGAATGTCTGGTTATTTAATTATAAGAGAAGTTCAAGAATATGATGATTTCTTTCTATTAGACATTATTGAGGAATACAATAAGCTCTCATATAAAACATATGAAATGAGTTATCTCTTCTTATAACCTCTTATAAGTTTATTTAATTATTTACCAACAAAGTTACTACCAAATTTGCTTTCTTTTTATATGTTAGCTTTCTTCAAATTTTCTTATTTATTGTTAGATTATGAGTTCTATTTAAATGAAATGATAACATATACCTAAGACCAGCTCATTTATCTTCATGTTATGAAAATTTTGTCATTTTTATTCTTGCTATTTCTAGCATTAGTACATCATTTCTTTTTATGAAAACCTTTTAGTGAGGATAGCTTGTGTTTGAACTCATGACATTTTATTGGAGAGCTAAAATTAAGTTATAATTTTAAATATTTTTAACTGCATGATTTGTAACTAGGCTTGTAGTTTTAATTTTAATTTTCCTTCAATTGTTTTTAGTGGTTATATGGAGGGGAAGTTTAATTCAATTTGCCATTATTGAACATGTGTGCACTTATGCATGATTTGCGTGTCATTCATACTAATTTGAAGTCGGAGAACATTCTTGTTGTTTCTCAAGAGCATATAAATGTGTCTGATCACAAGATATTTCACAATAGGAAAGTAAATAATTTTTGGAAAAAAAAATCCATTGCAAAACAAGCCAACTTTACATCACTAAATAAGCTTTGCAAAGGATTTGCAACGAATTATATTCCAATGCTAAAGGTTGTGTTAGAAAAATATTTTTATTGGACATAATCTATCGTAATTATTTTGTTGTAGGTTTATGACAAGTTTAATCACTAAAAAATAATGTCCTCATATTAGAAAGTTCCATAGACGTTGTTGTAAAAAGGTGGATTTGTGACAGAAATACCGTGATAATTATTGGATGTCTTATGACGGGCTGCATTCGTTGCACTTTACATCATTAATTCTTGCAAAAATTTTCATTGCACATTACAGAAGATAATCTAAGTATAATCAATATCCTTGTTCTCTTGCTCGATCGACACAAGCACATGTTGATTTTCACTAATCAATTCTCTCAATCTATGAAGCTCATCCAATATCTACATATGCATGTCCATTTATGATTTTTATACATATTCTAGCTCTTTTATCAATTTAATCACCTGTGGTTATACAAACTCTTCTGGCTAATTATAGAGAAGTTGGAGGCACAAGAGGACTATCTCTCAAATGCATAGGTCTACGAGCCTAATCCATGAACTCGTCCCTTCTATGTTTCACCTACTGCCTGCAGGCAAGTGCAGTAGTTAGAAATATCTATGAAACACATAGAAGATCCCTCACCAGTTGCAGCTTAGCTCTCTCGAAGCTGTGTTTACTCATCCTAAAAAATATAACATAAGATTAATCATCTTATATTCATCACTTATAATATTTATCTAAGCATTATAACCTTATATACTTATATAGGCCCTCCTTGCTTGCTCATCCATCCACTGCTGGTCCTCCTGACGCTTCTAGGTGTGACTGTGCAACTCAACAACAGTGGATTCTATACACAACATCTCCTATGTAATATACTTAGATTAGCATACATAATCAAATAAATTATTAAAATATATTAAAATTCATAACAATCATTGACTATGCTTAGTGTGTGGAATTAAGCCCCTAGTATGGATGGAGCTACCCCGGCCTCAGACATTAGAAGCTTCATTCTGATTATTATGTTTCCCTCTTCTTTATATAATCTTGGCTACCACAAGCACTGTTGTGGTCGGCCCATACACTCTCTCCAACCCAGAGCGATTTCTCACATATCTTTCTAATGTATGTGAATATTTCTCTCAGTTGCTCTACTTTTTCTAAAAATTTGTTCTGATATGTGTACCATGCTTTGGCAACCAATATAAATCTCACTATATATAAAAAATTAGAACAATGATTATCCTTTATTAGTTTTATAAAATATGGACAAATGTTATCAATACTATAACTTACTAATCTTGAACTCCCTAAATCACATGTTGTGCACTTCCTTTGTGATTTTTTTTAAAGAAATATATGAAGCATAAAACCTACTTTGCATGATGTCTCATATCTTATTCATGGGCTATTTTAATAGATGAAACTTGTACAAAACATTTAGTTGAAAATATTACTTCTGAAATGTTTGAGTAAGATAAAACATGCATTAAGTATGTGTTACCCTCAGGATAAATCAACATGCACCCATCTGTTGTCAGTATTGTTGCAGTCCGGTATAATGTCTAGCTATAGCTTGAGTATATGGATGACGGGGTGGTGGGTAGTAGAATGGTGGAATGTGTGGTGGATAGGGATAAGTAGAAGGGACTCCCAGAGAAGATGGTGGGGGTAGTATAGGTAAAAGGGAGCCGTCTGCATAGGGTCTAGTTGTTGCAAATCTGATTTTGATGATGACAAACATGTTTCCAGTGTGTTTTGCTTGGCTAACCCATTTCAGGCACAAAAGATCACGAGCAAATCAAGCCAACTCAAGATCGGGTCCAAGTGTGTCCAATGTACTATTTTTCATTTTATTGAGTCAATTGTAATGTAACTGATCCCCTAGCTAAGTAACCTTGCACACACATACTCAGGGGAGAGCTTGAGTGAATTAGAGTTTCTGTTCAGTTTTTGTTCAGATTGTCCTGGACGATATTCACATCGTCCTGGACGATAGGGTAAAAATAGAAACCCTAATTAGGGCGACTAAGTTAAGAGGGTCTGATTAAGCAGATCATCCTGGATGATCTTTGGATCGTACGGGATGATAAGCCCAAAATCAGAAATTCTCAGCCGCCAGATCAAGTTAGGCAAGTTTTTATTTTTAGTTATTTGGTCTGATCATCTCGGACAATACGTGTATCATCTTGGACGATTCAGTACAATCATGTCTAATTTAATTTGGTAATTAAGGAAAGCAATTTATTTTTGATTGATACGATCATATCGTCCTGGACGATCGCAGGATCGTCCCGGACGATCCTGATCGTCTAGTGCATTTCAGCTGTACGTCCCGAACTGTGTTCAGTATGATTTGGGCACTTTTTGAACTAATCGTACAGGACAATATCCCTATCGTCCTGGACGATCAAGTCATTTTTTGGTCGTCCAGCACAGATTTCTCTGGACGACCCGAACTATCTTCTGGATGATATTTCTCGATTTACACTAATCGTCCCGGACGATCGCAGGATCGTATGGGACGATATGATCAATTTTTTCTACTGATCGTCTAGAAGGGCCAGATCGTCCAGGCTGAAATAGCTGAATTTGAACTGATCGTACAGGATGATATACCTATCGTCCTGGACGATCTTGGCCGACCAGTTGAGATTTAGGGAAAATTTTAAGCCCTCCTATAAAAGAACTTATTCTTAAAATAAGAAAAATCTTTTTGCCACCTTCCTTGCCTAAGAAACCCTAGAGAGAGAGAGAGTTGGGAGAGAGAGAAGATCTTGTGAGGTGGAGTTAGTGAGGGATTCACTAAGGTTGCTCCAAGCTCGGACCAGAGTCGTCTTCTCCGCTCGTCGTATTTCGTCTAGTCGGTGTTCGTCGTGGGAGGATCGTTCGCAAGAAGATCCGGGGTTCTCTGCCCGCTTCAGGTGGAAGCAAAAGGAGTTCGAAGGTTCTCTGCCTGCTTTAGAAGGAAGCAAAAGGAGGTCGGGTTCTCTGCCTCACCGTGTAGTGAAAGGAGGTGTTTGTACAGGCTTCTCCGCCTTGCTGTGGGAGCAAAAGGAGAGACACTTTTTGTTTAGTGCAATACCTAGAGGGGAGGCTCCGGGGAGTGGACGTAGGTCAAGTTGACCGAAACCACTATAAAATCTGGTTTGCTTTTCTGATTCAGTTTTGCACTTTACTTTTCCGATATTATCTGCTTGGGTGAATATCTGTGATTGATCTTTTCGTTCTTGTTTACTTGTTTCCGCTGCTAAGTATCAAAAAGATTTTCATTGTTATCGTGAAATTTTTAAATAACCAATTCACTCCTCCTCTTGGTTAGCCTCAGGACTAGTTCACTAGGGCTTAACATCCCTTTCGAACTTTCAAGTGGTATCAGAGCGGGATTCAAAATTTAGGTTTAAAAGACTTTTGAATTTGATCCATGGCTAACTGTAACAATCGTAATACTGCTGAAGGTTATTCTATTACAAGACCACCTTTGTTTGATAATATTCCTTTTGATTTTTGGAAAACACGCATGTCTACTTTTCTACAATCTATTGATAATCGCATGTGGATGTTAGTGAAGGACGGATACGAACCACCTTTTAGATTGATTAACAATGTGAAAACTGAATTGCCTTTTACTGAATGGACGTTTAATGATCGTGATTTAGCACAGTTAAATGCAAAATGCTTGAACTGTTTCTTTTGTGCTTTAAAATCTGAGGACTATATGCGTGTTTCTACTTGTACAACGGGAAAGGAAATCTGGGATAGATTATGTATAATATACGAAGGTACAACTGAAGTCAAACAGTCTAGGTTAAACATCTTGTTGCATGATTACAAACTTTTTCGCATTAAACCTAGTGAGACTATTTCAGAAATGTACACAAAGTTCACTCAGATTGTTACCTCTTTGTGTGCTTTAGGGAGAGAACTTACTAACTACGAAAGAGTGAACAAAATTCTTAGATGTTTGCCTACTTCTTATGATGCTAAGATTACTGCTATCACTAAATCCAAAGATTTAAATACTTACTCTATTGACAGCTTACTTGGATCACTCATTGCTTACGAGCAAGGGGTGAACCAAAGGCAACTTGATGCAGGTGAACGTAAGAAAGAGAAGACAGTGGCACTAAAGGCCAAAGATTCAGATGCTAGCACTTCCGGGTCTGATAGCGATGATGTTGCCTTAATCACAAGGCAATTCAAAAGCTTTCTAAGGAAGAAACATAAGAACTATAAGAAGTGGAACAAGGGTAAGTCCAGTAAAAAATTTAAGGGTTCATCTGAATCTGTTTGTTTTGAATGCAGAAAGCCTGGACATATTAAGGCTGACTGTCCTATACTTAAAGCTCACCCAAGCAAGGAGAAGGGTGAGGAGAAACCAAAGTTCAGAAAGGATAAGAAGCGGATTCAGAAGGCATTCTGGGCAGACTCTGCATCCGACTCTTCTGAGACTGAAGCTGAAGAGGAGGAAACAAACTTGTGTCTGATGGCTGATGATCACCCTGGTCAGTCGGACCAGGAAGAGGTATGTGAGCTTACTTACGATCAATTATTTGAAGTTTTTGAAAGAATTCATACATCTTATAGGAAACTTAAGAAAACTCATGCTAGTTTGAAATTAGATTATTTGACTTTGCAAAAAGAGCATGATTCTGTAGTTAAAGATCATTCCACACTTGATTCCAATCACATGTCTTTGCTTGATGAATTCAATGATTTGAACAAAAAATATTTTGATTTAACTATTGAGCATGATTTGTTAAAAACATCGCATGTTGAATTAGAAATTGCTTTTAAGAAAGTGAATGATATGGCATGTGATTTAGAAAGTAATGAAAGTGCAAGAACCTTTGAAATTGCAAGTTTAAATAAACATATTGAGTTTTTGAAAGTGAAAATTAGTGCTTTTGAAAAGAATAAAACACCGCCTACTTTTGAACAGTTTTTTGCACCACCACCTTTTGAAAAATCTATTGCAAGTTCATCAAAGCATGTTTCATATGCATCTAGGAAGAGGCACTATCACCCACGTAGATTAGTTAAACCTTTTCCTGGTGTTAGATATTTTTCATGTGGCATGTTAGGACACATTTCCCACACCTGCAATGTTCACCATAGTACACATTGGGTGTGGAAACCCAAACTGCCTGTTTCACAGCACAGCACACATGCATTGCATTCTTCTTTTCATAAGAAGGAACCCAGACCTATTTGGGTTCCTAAGACTGACGTTTGATATTTTTGTAGGTGTGCTCTCACACAAGACCTCATGAGAGCATGTGGTACCTGGACAGCAGATGTTCTAGACACATGACTGGAGATGCAAATCAGTTCATTTTGCTGGAGGCCAGAGCTGGAGGCAAGGTTACACTTGGAGATAACACCACCAGGAAGGTGGTAGGCTCAGGTATAATTGGTGATTCAAAGAATTTTATGATTGATAATATTTTGCTTGTAGATGGACTGAAACATAACTTGTTGAGCATCAGTCAACTCTGTGATAAGGGATACATCATCTAATTCCTGCCCACTGGCTGCATTTTAAGCTTAAATGATGAAGTTATTTTACAGGGGCAAAGGATCAACAACGTCTACAAGCTGGATGTAAGTTGCATTAAATCTGATAATTCAATTTGCTTTAAAACTGCTGCTGATGAGTCTTGGTTATGGCATAGGAGATTGTGTCATGCCAGCTTGAAAACCCTTAGGAGAGTCACCCAAAAGGACTTAGTTAGAGGTGTGCCTAAGCTTAAGTTCACTAAGGATCACCTGTGTGATGCCTATCAGTTGGGGAAGCAAGTTCAGTCCTCTTTTCACTCTGTTAAGGATATTAGCACCTTTAGACCTCTAGAAGTTCTTCACATGGAACTCTTTGGACCCATTAGCACTGCCAGCTTAGGGGGGAGAGTCTATGGGTTTGTGATTGTAGATGATTATTCGAGGTTCACTTGGGTTAAGTTTTTGTCACATAAATCTGAGTCATTTGATGAGTTTAGATCTTTCTCTACTTGGATTCAGAAGAAGTTAGGATGTGAGATTATTACCATCCATAGTGATCACGGAGGGGAGTTTGAAAATGAAAGATTTGGAAGTTTTTGTGAGGATCATGGGATTAGTCACAATTTTTCAGCTCCTAGGACCCCCCAGCAGAACGGGGTAGCTGAAAAGAAGAACAGGACCTTAGTGGAAGCCGCTAGAGGCATGCTTGCCGAATATTCACTTCCAAAATACTTTTGGGCTGAAGCGGTGAACACTGCCTGTTATGTGCTGAATAGGGTGAATGTGAGAGTCAAACTTAACAAGACACCTTATGAGATCATTAAGGTTAGAACTCCAAATCTGTCCCACCTCAATGTCTTTGGATGTAAGGTTTTCATTCTGAACAACAGGAAATCACCCTTAGGAAAATTTGACCCCAAATCTAATGAAGGAGTGTTCTTAGGATATTCAAGTGTGGGGAAATCCTTTAGGGTGCTCAATAGGAGGACTTTGGTGGTGGAAGAAACAACCCATGTAGTGTTTGATGAATCTGATCCTAAGGAGTCTAGATCTGAAGTAGAAGATGAAGAGATTGTTGAGGTTACCCAAGGAGTTGGAAATACAAATTTGGAGGAAAGGGTAGAACCTCAAACCACGTTGCCTGGAGATTGGAGATATTCTTCGAGTCATCCTAAAGAACTGATCTTAGGAGACCCTTCTGAAGGTGTTAGGACTAGGCATGGACTTAGGAAGGAAGTAAACCATTCTGCCTTTATCTCAATGACTGAACCCACCAACATCAATCAAGCCTTATCGGATGAATTTTGGATTTTAGCTATGCAGGAAGAATTGAATCAATTTATAAGGAATGATGTTTGGGAGTTAGTAGAAACACCTAAAAATCAATGTATTGTGGGAACCAAGTGGGTCTTTAAGAATAAGATGAATGATTCTGGTGTGGTGGTGAGAAATAAGGCAAGATTGGTGGCTAAGGGGTATAATCAGATAGAAGGGTTTGATTTTGAGGAGACTTTTGCCCCTGTAGCTAGATTGGAAGCCATTAGAGTGCTACTAGCCTTTGCCTGTAATAAGAGATTTAAGCTGTTTCAAATGGATGTCAAGAGTGCCTTTTTAAATGGGGTAATTAAAGAAAATGATTTTGTAGAACAACCCCCAGGTTTTGAGAGTTCCCAATATCCAGGTCATGTCTACAAATTAAAAAAGGCCTTATATGGATTGAAACAGGCACCCAAATGTTGGTATGAGAGGCTTAGCACATTCCTGTTAGAAAGAGAGTTTGTTAAGGGGAGCGTAGACACCACCCTTTTTCTGAGGAGAATAGGGGATGATTTACTCATTGTCCAGATCTATGTTGATGATATAATTTTTGGATCTTCTGATAAATATTTATGTGATGAGTTTTCTAAAACAATGAGTAAGGAGTTTGAGATGAGTATGATGGGAGAATTATCCTACTTTTTGGGGTTTAGCATAAGGCAAACGGATGATGGAACCTTTCTCAATCAATCAAAATACACTAAGGACATTTTGAAGAAATATGAAATGGACAAAGCCAAGCCAATCAATACTCCCATGCCCTCCTCAGTTCAGTTAGATAAGGATTCAAATGGAAAATATGTTGATCAGAAGAAGTATAGAGAGATAATAGGTTCACTGCTTTACCTGACTACTAGCCGACCTGATATCATGTTTAGTGTCTGTCTTTATGCTAGGTTTCAGGCTGATCCTAAAGAGTCCCACCTGACTGCTGTTATGAGAATTCTTAGATATCTTTTAGGGACCCCAAACCTAAGAATTTGGTACCCTAGGCACAACACCTCTTTTGAGATTATTGGATATTCTGATTCTAACTTTGTGGGGTGTAGGGTGGATAGAAAGAGCACTTCTGGGACTTGTCAATTCATAGGACAGTCGTTAGTCTCCTGGTCCAGTAGAAAACAGAACTCAGTTGCACTTTCCAGTGCTGAAGCTGAGTACATTGCCTTAAGGAGTTGTGTGGCCCAAGTTCTTTGGTTGAAGCAACAAGTCTTGGATTTAGGGGTACCTGTTGGCACAATTTCTATTCTGTGTGATAATACTAGTGCCATCTTATCTCTAAGAATCCAATCCAACATTCTAGGACCAAACATATTGATATAAGGCATCACTTCATTAGGGACCATGTTATAAAAGGGGATATTGAGCTACATTATGTAGCAACTGAGAATTAGCTGGCTGACATATTCACTAAACCACTGGCCTTTAACTCATTCAGCATTTTGAGAATCAGATTAGGAGTGATTGATATAAATGCTTGATTTTGATGACTGTTGATTTCTGATTGTTCGGATTGGTATTCTATTTTTCGTTAGTTAGTTTTTGTTTTTATTATTTGCTTTTAGTTGATTTTATTTCCTCTGCTGATTTATGTTTTAGCCTTACTGTTAGTTTGATTTGAGTATTTACTTTGCTGTGATTTTTTACCTATTTTTATTCCCTGGTTCATATCTTGCACTTACTGTTTTATGCTTTTCAAAATCTGATCACCGCTCACTACTTCTGATAATCTAAATTTTTGACTGGGAGTTTTTACCTTGTTTTGGTTTGGAAGCTGGTAAGCAGTGATTGATTCCACTGAATCTGTTAAAGGGAAGAAACATTGATGATTGTTTCTCTTTCTCTAACTCCTTTACTGGTGTGTAGTTTCTTTTGGATAAAAATCCTCTTCAAAATTAAAATGTTAGTTTTTGAAATAGAGATTATTTTATCTTACTACAGTAATCTGCCTCATATCAATAATGTTTTTCAAAGTCTTGAGTCATTAGTTTGATTTTCTAAACCAAGTGATTGCATTTATCATATGATGTATGGCTTTTATTTTGTGAATCATTCTTCCTTACTGTGGAGAGTCATCTCCTATGTCTGGAAGATAATCTCACAGGTGAGACTCTTTAATGATTATGAAAAGGAGAAAGCTTATAAAAGTTGCGCAGTACGCCAGATAATTTGAAAAAGAGGCATAAAATGAGCCCAAAATTGAAAAGATGCGAAATTGCCAAATTGGATACACAAAGTGTATCAAAAATCAAAAGATACGTAAAGCGCCAACCAATTTGGAAAAGATGCACAAAATGAGCCCAAACCAAGCTTTCTTCCCTTTCAGATTGTTAAATGTCTTAGAAAAATCCGTGCGCCACTTAATATTTTCAAAAGCTTGAGTTTGAAAATCCTGATTTCTTATTTTTTTCTTTGAACACTATTATATCAGATATTTTTCTGGAACGAGGCTTGAAAGGATCTCTTTTCAAATCTAATGTCTTTTCTTCTGAATCGGATTTTTGTTTTGAAAGAGGTTTGCATCGATAAGGTGCCCGGGGTCGGAGTTACGAAAGTTGACTTTTCCAACCTTTTCTGGATTTCAGCGCTGTCAATCGTTCTCTTATTGGTTTTTGAATCTAAAATCAAGGAAAAAAATCTGATTTACTTGAGCAACTTGATCAAAAAAAAAAAACGTTGCTTTTATGTGTTTTTGCTGTAAGATTTATTCATTTTTGTTTTATTTTGATTTCATGGTTGTGTTTTTGGGATCCTGATCGATCATCTTCATCCTTCATCTTTTTCTGTTTTCTTCACATCATCCTGGACAATACCACGATCGTCCTGGACGATCCTCTTCATCCTGGATGATTCATTCAAAATCATCCACACACTGCTCCTGCTGCTGAAAAATCCCAATTATTGGTGATCATCCTGGATTGGAGTCCACTTTCAGGCCATTCACCAATACTTCAACCCTCCACCGCCACCTCCTTCTTCTGATCAGGATCTGCCTCAGTTTTAGTTTCCTGTTTTGTAGTTGTTCTCTTTTATGTTTTATTTTCGTGTTCTATTTTTCCCTCCTTTTTGTGATGTCAAAAGGGGGAGTCAGTTGTAGTCATTTCAGTCCTTGTTATGCGTTATGTTTTCCGTATTAGTTTGATTGTTAAATGAAAATTTGAAAAAAATCTATATCTATTTTTCGATCTCCTGTTTATTGTTATTTTCAAACTACTTTACAAATGTTTTCCATCATAAAAAAGGGGGAGATTGTTGCAAATCTGGTTTTGATGATGACAAACATGTTTCCAGTGTGTTTTGCTTGGCTAACCCATTTTAGGCACAAAAGATCACGAGCAAATCAAGCCAACTCAAGATCAGGTCCAAGTGTGTCCAATGTACTATTTTTCATTTTATTGAGTCAATTGTAATGTAACTGATCCCCTAGCTAAGTAACCTTGCACACACACACTCAAAGGGAGAGCTTGAGTGAATTAGAGTTTTTGTTCAGTTTTTGTTCAGATTGTCCTGGATGATATTCACATCGTCCTAGATGATAGGGTAAAAATAGAAACCCTAATTAGGGCGACTAAGTTAAGAGGGTCTGATTAAGCAGATCATCCTGGACGATCTTTGGATCGTACGGGACGATATGCCCAAATCAGAAATTCTCAGCCGCCAGATTAAGTTAGGCAAGTTTTTATTTTTAGTTACTTGGTCTGATCGTTCCGGATGATACGTGTATCATCCTAGACGATTCAGTACAATCATGCCTAATTTAATCTGGTAATTAAGGAAAGCAATTTATTTTTGATTGATACGATCATATCGTCCTGGACGATCGCAGGATCGTCCCGGATGATCCTGATCGTCTAGTGCATTTCAGCTGTGCGTCCTGAACTGTGTTCAGGATGATTTGGGCACTTTTTGAACTAATCATACAGGACGATATCCCTATTGTCCTGAACGATCAAGTCATTTTTTGGTCGTCCAGCACAGATTTCTCTGGATGACCCGAACTGTCTTCTGGACGATATTCCTCGATTTACACTATTCATCCCGGACGATCGCAGGATCGTACGGGACGATATGATCATTTTTTTCTACTGATCGTCCAGAAGAGCCAGATCGTCCAGGCTGAAATAGCTGAATTTGAACTGATCATACAGGACGATATACCTATCGTCCTGGACGATCTTGGCCGACCAGTTGAGATTTAGGGCAAATTTTAAGCCCTCCTATAAAAGAACTTTTTCTTAAAACAAGAAAAATCTTTTTGCCACCTTCCTTCCCTGACAAACCCTAGAGAGAGAGAGAGTTGGGAGAGAGAGAGAAGATCTTGTGAGGGAGAGTTAGTGAAGGATTCACTAAGGTTGCTCCAAGCACGGATCAGAGTCGTCTTCTCCGCTCGTCGTCTTTCATCTAGTCAGTGTTTGTCATGGGAGGATCGTTCGCAAGAAGATCCGGGGTTCTCTGCCCGCTTCAGGTGGAAGCAAAAGGAGTTCGAAGGTTCTCTGCCTTCTTCGGGAGGAAGGAAAAGGAGGTCGGGTTCTCTGCCTTACCGTGTGGTGAAAAGGAGGTGTTTGTACAGGCTTCTCCGCCTTGCTGTGGGAGCAAAAGGAGAGACACTTTTTGTTTAGTGCAATACCCGGAGGGGAGGCTCCGGGGAGTGGACGTAGGTCAAGTTGACCGAACCACTATAAAATTTGGTTTGCTTTTCTGAATTAGTTTTGCACTTTACTTTTCCGATATTAACTGCTTGGGTGAATATCTGTGATTGATCTTTTCGTTCTTGTTTACTTGTTTCCAATGCTAAGTATCGAAAAGATTTTCATTGTTATCGTGAAATTTTTAAATAAACAATTCACCCCCCCTCTTGTTTAGCCTCGACTAGTTCACTAGGGCTTAACATCCCTATCGAACTTTCACTAGTAATGGAAAGTAAGGGTCAAGAGAGTAAAATTGAAGACTCCTTATGAGAGGTGTAGGCAAAGGCTAGCTCAACTGGGTATGGGTGGAAGGCTGTGAAGAAGAGATCCCCTTAGTACCTCCACCCCTATCAAATCATCCAATAATATGCTTCTTGTGCGTAAATATGTTTGTGATTGACTGCTTGGGGGGCTCATCACCACCAGAAGCCATTTGTAAAAAATTAAAAAAAAAAAGTTTAGTTCTAAAAATGCAGGAAATAAATACTAACTACTGCTATGTTGTAAGAAAAAAACATGTGTTTACTAATATATGAAAAAAATGTAACTACTGCTATGTTGTAAGGAAAAAATGTGTTTACTACTACTATGTTATAAGGAAAAATATAATTATTGTTATGCTATAAGGAAAAAAATGCATTTACTACTAATGTGCTATAAGGGAAAAAATATAACTATTGTTGTACTGCAAGGAAGAAAACATGCGTTTATAACTAATGTGCTATTAGAAAAAAAGAAGTAACTAATCCATGCTTACTATTACATTAAACTCTCTCAGGGCAACAAAACAATTTTAGATACTAACCTCCTACTCGAAATCTTATACCTATACATATAGACCCTAATAGTAAATATCAAATCCACTATCAGTAACATGATAGATAATTAGGGGTGTCAATATTCAACCCGACCTGGAACTCAACCCAAATATTTTTTGATTTGGGTCAACCCATTAGCCATATGGGTCAGGTTCGGGTTGACCCAAAAACCAAAAATCAACCCGGGTTGACCCAGAGACCTAGCCATCCATGCTCACCACTCCTGCATAGTGTTATCATACAATTCTCACCCTCGCCTCACGTCTAGACTCTATAGTCTACACCCAGATGGCTAGACCCTCATCGTTCTTGGTTGCATGCCTTATAATTAGACTCACACTGCACTCCCCTGCTCAACTCATTTCTAAACCCTCACTACGCTTGGTGCTTACCCACTCGGCTCGTATTCAGACTCCATATTCTTGTGGCTCCGCACTAAGATGATAAAGCCCTACACAGCGCTTGGTCAGTCATTCCTTTTTGCAATCAAGGATCCCTAGTCTGTGATTTTACTGATGATAAATAATATTAATTAAATTATTAAATTCTTCTTTAAATATTTTAGATGTTATTGTTATCTGTGAGCACTAACATTTCTAGTAGAATACATACTGCTCAAGACTGTTAAAGACTCAAGACTGGCTAGAATAGGATCTAAAAGACTCTATAATTTTTATTTTCTTTATTTTTCATTTCTTAAGTCTAGCCATAAAAGGGTATTTGCAAATTAGGTGATCATGTACACACACACACAGGGGATAGGTTTTTTAAGTTTAATTTTTTTTTAAAAATAAATCGTACTGTATGATCTGTTACTTGAGAAGAAGCTTAATGTCTAATTAGAAAATTAGTTTTTGTGAACTAATTGTACTGTAGGATCTTGATTATACTGTACGATTTGTTTTGATCTGAAAAATCCTAGCCAGCTAATTATTTTAAGTAAGATTTTTTAAATTTAATTTTTGAACTAATCATACTATACGATTCTAATCATACTGTATGATCATTTGAAGTCTTGCTAAAATTAACCCCCATAATTTGGCAGTTCAATTACGATTAATTAATGATTATTGTTCGTATTGTACGACCATAATCATACCGTACAAAAAGCAGAGATGAAATTTGGTTGTCCTAGAGATTGTACTAGACGAAACCATGATTTTTATACTAAGCATATTATACGATATTCATATCATACAGGATAAACTACTTGAAATTACCTAATCGTACTATATGAAGTATACAGTGTAAAATGATTAACAGAGATGACTTTCAGTCATCCCAGGATTCATCCCATATGAACAGAGGAAATAAAATAGATTATACTATCCGATGTATTGGAAAATTGTGCATGGTTTCTTCTATATTATACTAGATGTGACAATTTTGAATTGATCGTACTGTATAAACATGGATCGTATTATACAAATAATGATGGCTAACTTGAATTTTTTGGGCTTCTTGAATCCTAATATAAAAATGATTCTTAAGTTTTTCTCCAAAAAAAAAGTTTTCTGAGAGGAACATGGCTGAAGAAGGAACTCTAAGAGCGAGCTTTTGAGGAAAACTAGGGTTGGTGAGAGGAAGAAGAAGGTGAGCTTGAGTGTGAGGGAGAAGTAGTGTGAGGGGATCACATGGTTGCTCCGGGCTGGCTAGACGCTTTTTCCTCCTGTGGCCTTGGTGAGTCTTTTGGGATCTCTTTAGGGAGAGAAGCTTCTTAGTCAAGTCCTTGAAGTTCTCTGCCTTCTCCAGAAGGGAGAAAATAGAGTCAAGGTTCTCTGCCTATGAAAGGAGCTTCAGTCCTTTGTTGCACCAGGTTGGTGGAAGAGAGTTTGTAAAGGCTTCTCCACCATTCTTAGTATTAGTGCAATACGCAGAGTGGAGGACTCCAGGGAGTGGACGTAGGTCAAGGTTAACCGAACCATTATAAAAATTTCTAGTGTGCTTTTTTCATTTTTTGCATTTTACTTTTCGCATTTAATTTCTCGTTATAACTTCTTGGTGAAAAATCAAAAATTAATGTTCTATTGTGATAATTAGAATTTCATCATCACTATTATTCAAGGCATATTTAATTTGTTAGCTTTCATGTTAAAAAAATTAAAATTGCTTATTTCTAGGTGTTTTGAAAAATCTACAAAAATTAGTACTCTTTTTTAGGATTAAATTTTAAAATACCAATTCACCCCCCCCTCTGGTGCATCTCGTACTTTCAAGTGGTATCATAGTGGTGTTTCAAAATAGTTTTTTAGAAAACCTAGAGACATACAATCCATGGAATATTTTGGTAATCATAACACTGCGGAGGGTTTTTCTATAACCCGTCCACCCTTATTTGATAATATACCATTTGACTTTTTGGAAAATTTGCATGTCTCAATTTTTATAATCTATAGACTATCGCATGTGGATGTTGGCATAAGAAGGTTAATCTAAGCCTTTTCATCTTTTGAATGGCATTAAAATTGAATTATCATCTAATGAATGGAGCAATAAGGATCGGGAACTTGCGCAGTTAAATGCAAAATGCTTAAATTATTTCTTCCATGCGTTAAAATTAGAAGACTATATACTAGCGTCTACTTGTACTACTAGTAATGAGATCTGGGATAGATTGTGTATCACCTACAAAGAGACTAGTGAGGCTAAATAGTCTAGGCTAAACATATTAGTACATAACTATGAACTCTTTTGATGCTTACCTAGTTCTTACAATGCAAAAATAACTGCAATAACTGAGTCTAAAGATTTAAACATTTATTCCATTAACAAATTGCTTGGGTCACTCATTGCCTACGAGCAAGGAGTGAGTCAAAGGCAAAGTGATGTAGGAGAAAAGAAGAAGGAGCAACTGTGGCTCTAAAAGTGAACAACTCAAAAAGTGACAATTCTACAGTGGAGGAAGATGATAACATAGCCTTGATGACCCGTTAGTTCAAGAATTTTCTGAAGGGAAAATAAAGGCATCATCAAAATAATTGGGACAAAGGTAAAAGCACAAAGAATATTAAAATTACATCTGACTAATGGCTAATAGTAATCTTGATCTACTGAATTTTCTTCTTTACAAAAAGAGCATGTTAGTTTAATTACCAAGCACTCTACTTTAGATAATGATTACATGAGTTTGTTAGATGAGTTTGAGGCATTAAATAAGAATCATATGGAATTAAATACAGAACTAGAAAATACATTTAAGGAATTAGAAGAACTTGCATGTCATATAGGTAGTAGTGAGCAAGCATTAAAATTTGAAGTGGCAAGTTATGAAAGTACAAATCAATTTTTAAAAGAAAAATTTTCTACATTGAAAAATAATAAACCATCACCCTCACTAGCTCAGTGGTACAAACTCTCAACACAGCATACATCATACAAACATATGAAGAGGCACAATTACCCACATAAGTTAATGAACCCATTCCCTAGTATTAGGTGTTATTCCTCTGGCATGTTAGGACACATAGCCTGTACTTGCACAATTCACCATAGGACACATCTAGTGTGGAGGCCTAAATTGTATTCATTATAGCATAACATGCATTCATCTCATTCATTCAAGAATGAGGAGGAACCCAAACTCACTTGGGTTCCCAAAACTAACCTTTTAAAGACATTGTAGGGAGGCACTCATAAAAGGCTTAGTGAGAGTAAGTGGTTCCTGGACAGTGGTTGTTTAAGGCACATGACTGGAGATAAGAAGTAGTTCATCACACTAGAGGCCAAGTCAGGAGGCAAGGTGACTTTAGGAGACAACACCACTTGGAAAGTGGTCAGCTTAGGTACAATTGGAAATTCTAAACACCCCTAATTGAAAATATTTTGTTAGTAGATGGTTTAAAGTATATCTTATTAAGTATTAGTCAATTATGTGATAAAGGCTTTGATGTAAAATTCTTTTCTAACAAATGCATGATTAGCTTAGATGATAAACTTGTGCTAGAAGGAAAACTAATGAACAACGTTTACATGTTCGACTTGAATTGTATTGAATACTCAAATTCCTTGTGTTTAAAAATAATAATAGATGATTTTTGGTTATGGCATGGGAGACTATATCATGCAAGCATGAAAACACTTAGAAATATCACTCAGAAAGACCTAGTTAGAGGCATACCAAAGTTAGACTTCACTAAGGACAACCTATGTGATGCTTGCCAAATAGGAAAATAAGTAAAATCATAATTTCATTAAATTAAGGATATCAACACCTCTAGGCCACTAGAAATTCTTCACATGGACCTATTTGGAGCTATTAGTATAGCCATCCTAGGAGGAAAGACTTATGGATTTATGATAGTAGATGAATTCTCTAGATTCACTTGGGTAAGATTCTTAGCACATAAGAGTGAGTCATTTGAAGAGTTTAGAACTTTCTCCACTTAGATGCAAAGGAAATTAGGATGTGAAATCTCAACAATTCATAATAATCATGGTGGAGAGTTTGAAAATGATAAGTTTGAATCTTTCTATCAAGAGATTGGAATAGTGCATAACTTTCTCTGCCCCTAGGACCCCTCAACAAAATTGGATAGCTAAGAGAAAGAATAGAGCTGTTAGCGGAATGTTAGCTAAAAACACTCTCTCTAGATATTTTTGGGTAGAAGTAAAAAATATTGCTTGTTATGTTTCAAATAGGATGAATGTTAGATCCAAAATTAATAAGATACCCTATGAACTCCTTAAGGGTAGGACACCCAATCTTTCCCACTTATATGTTTTGGATGTAAATGTTTTATCTTAATCAATGGTAAGTCACCCTTATAGAAATTTGATCCTAAATCTAATGAAGGCGTCTTCTTAGGTTATTCATCTATAGGTAAAGCCTATAGAATCTTCAATAAGAGGACCCTAGTAATAGAAGAGTCTATCCATGTGGTATTCGATGAATTAGATATGACCTCTAAAGCTAAACCTGAAGAAGAAGAAGAAGTTGAGGTCATTCAGGGGGTAGAAACCATTGCCATAGGTGATATAGTAGAACCTCGGGAATAATTGCCTAGAGATTGGAAATATTCTTCTAGTAATCCTAGAGATTTGATCTTAAGAGACCCATCTGAAGGTGTAAGAACTAGGCATGAACTTAGAAAGGAGGTTAGTCATTATATATTCATCTCCCTGGTAGAACCCATTAATATAGATCAAGCCTTAGGAGATGAATTTTGGATCCTAGCAATGCAAGAAGAGCTAAATCAATTTGTTAGGAATGATGTGTGGGAATTATTCAATAGACCTAAGGAGTAAAGTGTGGTTGAACAAAGTGGGTCTTCAAAAATAAGATTAAAGACACTGGAATAGTAGGATTAAATAAAGTCAGATTAGTAGCTAAGGGGTATAACCAAATTGAGGGAATAGACTTTGAGGAAACCTTTACCCCAGTAGCTAGACTAGAAGCCATAAGAGTGCTGTTAGACTTTGCTTGCTTCAAAGGTTTTAAATTATATCAACTAGATGTTAAAAGTACTTTCCTAAATGGGGTAATCAAAGAGGATGTTTATGTTGAACAACCCCCCAGATTTGAGAATTCATAATTTTCAAACCATGTTTTCAAATTGAAAAAGGCATTATTTAGGTTAAAGCAAGCACCTAGGGCTTGGTATGAAAAGTTGAGTACCTTTCTTCTAGATGGAGGCTTTGTTAAGGGTAGTGTAGACACCAACCTCTTTCTAAAAAGAATAGGAGATGAGATACTCATTGTCCAGATTTATGTTGATGATATCTTGTTTGGATCTTTATATAAAAATCTATGTGATGAATTCTCAAAGATAATGAGTAAGGAGTTTGAAATGAGCATGATGGGAAAACTTAATTATTTCCTTGGATTTAGTATGAAACAAATAGATTATGGAATGTTCCTTAGCCACTCTAAGTACATCAAGGATATTCTGAAAAATATGAAATGGACAATGCTAAGGCTATGAACACTCCTATAAGCTCCACTATTCAATTAGATAAAGATCCAAATGGAAAATTTATAGATAAAATAATATAGGGGAATAATTAGATCTCTTCTCTATTTGACTTCTAGTAGACCGAGTACAATATTTAGTGTATGTCTTTGTGCCCGATTGCAAGCTGACCCAAAAGAATCCCACTTGATTGCTATTAAGAGAATTCTTAGATATCTACTAGGCACCACAAACTTAAGAATTTGGTATCCTAAACACAGCACCTCTTTTGATATCTTAGGGTAATCAAATTCTAATATTGCATAATTTAGGTAGATAAATAAAGCACCTCTGGAACCTATCAGTTCATAGGATAATCCTTAGTATCCTGGTCTAGTAAAAAACAAAATTCAGTTGTCCTTTCATAGCTGAAGTAGAATATATAGTAGTAGGGAGTTGTGTTGCTCAAGTTTTATGGTTAGAATAATAACTCTTAGATCTTATACTACCTGTAGGAACCATCCCAATTATGTATGATAACACTAGTATAATTTGCATATCCAAAAATCCAATTTAACACTCCTGTACAAAGCACATAAACATTAGGCATCACTTAATAAGTGATCATGTTGCCAAGGGAGATATAAAGTTGCACCATCTAGCTACAAGAGATTATTTGGTAAACATATTCACAAATCCACTAGCCTATGACACATTTAGCACCTTGAGGACAAAATTTGGTGTTATAGACATTCATGCTTAATCCAAGAAAAATAAAAAAAATTCTTATTTGCAAACAATCTTTTATATATGTTTTTTTACTTGCATATCTTTGTTCGTGTACCCATTTTTGTTTTATTTATGGTTACTTATTAAATTTTAAAAAATAAAATAAAATATTTGGCTATTCTATATGTGTTTGTTCTTATGTATGTTGTTTTGGTTTATTATATTTCCTGATCATCACACACACATCTCACTGAATCACCAAAATTTTTAACTTTTTATTCATATCGTATAGTATAATACACATTCGTACTATACGATCCGTATGTCACTAATTATTGAGGAATTTAATCCGTTTGGTATGAAATTAATGACATTCATACTGTATGATATCTCCCTTCATACAGTGCGGTACACGTGTCAAACTGGATTGGGATGAATTTAACTCAGCTGGTAACTGGATTGGGATGAATTTAACTCAGCTGGTATGATACTTATTGCACGTTCATACTGTATGAACACCTGTTCATACTATACGATGCTTTTAATCAAAGGTCATACCGATGGCCTCTTGAAATGAACAAAATTCCTTAAGATCTTCTAGTACGATACTGATCATACAGTACAATTTGACCAACTTTTTCTGACAGTTTGTCTAGACGAATTAACTCCTTGATCATACTATATGATTTGTAATCGTACTGTACAAACAACCAAAAACTCTATAAACAAGATGGTTAATCTGTTCAACTCACTCCATTCTTCTTCAAACTTTTCCTTTCTAATCCTCTCTACTCAATGGCAAGTGGAAGTAAATGTGGAAGAATGGTTCCGGGAAGCTCCTCTTCCTCTCATCATTCTGACGATCTCTTTCTCTCTATTGAGGATGAAGCAGCTTACCATAAATATAAAGAGTGCAAAATCACACCTCCTTAGAAGCTCAAAATACACGCACTTAACTTCGATGTGATGAGCCTCTTTGATTCCACTTCCCTTAAATTTCTTCTTACCTTAGCCTTCCCATTTAATTTTGAGCTTCTCTCCGAGTTCCTTGCAAAACTTAGGATCAACCTAAAAATCTTGACCATGACCTCTTATGTCTACTATCAAAATGTCAAAATCACTAAAGTAGACTAAGCTGAACATATCGTTCTTTCTACTGAAGGACCTCACCCCCAATCCTTAATAACCAATAATTTTGACTAGAGTTTTGTTAATTTGCTACTTAGGAATGTTGCTTTAAATCAACACCAACCCCTTGTCCAATCCTTAACTCAGAATGCCCACATCATCTAGCACATCCTTAAAACATCAATTATACCCAAAGCTGGAGATAGAATAAACATAACCCCACTTTTGACTATCGTCACTTACCTAATTATCTCGAATACACAATTTGATGAAGCTCAAATAATTATAGATTATATCTGAAATATGACTCAAATTCGACATCCTAGTACCCGACAAAAATAAAATATAGCTTTAGGACATCTCATAGGCTATATTCTTCACCATAAATACCAACTACCTTTTCTAGTGAACCTGATAATGTCCCAATTTTTTATACTGATGCCTCTTTCTGTATCCTATTTCATCAGGGACAAGAGTACATTGAGCCAGCTTTTGATGAAGAAGGGGAGGCTGCTCCTACTGAATTGTTGCAAATGTGGATTCAAAGTTTATGATTTTGATGATGACAAATATTTTTGTTTCAGTTTGATTGCCTAACCTTTCAGGTTTACAAGATCAATTGTAATTCAAGCCAGCTCAAGATCGAGTCAGTCTAGTTTTTCGATTTTAACGTAATCTTTCACCTTTCTGCAGTCAAATATAATATAATGGATCCCCAATCTAAGTAACCTTACACACACACACACTCAAGGGGAGATTTTTAGTGAGTTAGAGTTTCTATTCAAATTTTGTTCATATCATCCTGGACGATAGTAATATCATCCTTGACGATCCATTGAAAATAGAAACCCTAATTAGGGCAACCATATTAAGTCAGTTTGATTAAGCAGATCATCCTGGATGATCATCTCATCGTACCGAACGATATATTAAAATAAAAAATCTTAGTCGCTAGATAAATTTAGGCATGTTTTTATTTTTAGTATTTTGTTCTAATCATCCCGGATAATATGTGTATCATCATGGATGATTCATTACAATCATTCATAAATTAGCAAGGTGATTAAGAAAAGTAATTAAGCATTGATTGATCTATCACATCATCCTGGATGATCGTAAGATCATCTTGGATGATCAATTACAAATCCTTATCGTCTAATGTATTTCACCTAGATGACCTGAACTGTGCGCTAGATGATATTTCTAGTTTTAACTAATCATATCGAATGATATATTTATCATCCTGGATGATCAATTCATTTTGAAATCTTCTAGCATAGTTATCCTGGATGACCTGAACTGTGTGTCGGATGATATTGGGGATTTTTGAACTAATTGTATAGGATGATAGAGATATCATCTTGGATGATTAAGTCATGTTCTTTAGATCATCAAAACGTTTCTCCAGGACATCCTGAACTGTCTGCTGGACGATATTCCTAATTTAAACTAATCATCTAGGATGATCGCAGAATCATCCTGGATGATCTGAATAAACCATATCTTCTAATCATCTAGAGGAACCAGATCATCTAGGCCAGAAGGGACTGATTTACACTAATCATACAGGATGATCGAAGGATCATCCTTGACGATCTTTAACAGCAAGTTGAAATTTAGGAAAATTTTTGAGCCCTTCTATTTAAGATATTTTTCTTGCTACTATTGAAATCTTTTACCGCTGTCCTTTCCTGAGAGAGTCTTGAGGGGAGAGGGAGAGCTTGGATGAGAGAGAGAGAATCTTATGAGGGGGAGTTTATGAGGTGTTCATAAAAGTTACTCCAAGCAAGGATTCGAGTCATCTTCTCTAGTCATCATCCCCTGTCATTTGGTGGCTCTGTGGGAAGGATCATCAGCAAGAAGATCAAGGTTCTCTGCCTGCTTTAGGAGGAAGCGAAAGGAGGTAAGGTTCTCTGGCTGCTTAAGGAGGAAGTGAAAGGAGTATGGGTTCTCTGCCACACCGAGTTGGTAAACAGGAGTTTTGTAAAGGCTTCTCCACCTTGCTGTGGGAGCAGAAGGAGAGTTACTAAGTTTTAGTGTAATACCTGGAGGGCAGGCTCCGGGGAGTGGATGTAGGTCAAGTTGACCAAACCACTATAAAATTTAGTGTGTTCTTTTTTTATCATTTTGCTTTTTAATTTCTACATTTTAGTTTCTGTGGATGATCGTGTAGTTAAAGCTATTATTTTATTTGATCAAACATCTCCACATCAATGGGAAATTTTAATCATTTTAAAACATCTAAAAAGGTTTCAACATCAGTTATACTCAAGAGTTTTTAAAACTACCTATTCATCCCCCCCTCTTGGTTAGCCTTGGGCTTATTCATAAGTCTTAACATCCTTAATAAACTTTCAAGTGGTATCAGAGTGGGATTCATAAAATCAAGTTTTAATAAACTTTTGAATTTGATCCATGGCTAACTTTGGTAATAGAAACACCGCGGAAGGATCTTCCATTACTCGTCCACCCTTATTTGATAATATGTCTTTTGGTTTCTAAAAAACTCGCATGTCCACCTTTTTATAATCTATAGATTATTGCATGTGGAAGATGGATACTCTGCACCATTTAGATTAGTTGATGGTATTAAAACTAAACTTTCTTTTACTAAATAGACTTTTGATGATCGAGATTTAGCATAACTGAATGCAAAATTTTTAAATTATTTTTTTTGTACATTAAAATATGAGGATTACATGTGTGTCTCTACTTGCATAACTGGTAAAGAAATCTGGGATAGATTATGCATTTCGTATGAAGGCACATCAGAAGTTAAGCAATCTAGGTTGAATATCTTGCTTCACGACTATAAACTCTTTCGCATGAAATCTAGTGAGTCAATATCTAAAATGTATATTAGGTTTACACAAATTATCACCTCCCTGCATGCCTTAGGAAGAGAACTCACTAACTATAAGAAAGTTAAAAAAATTCTGAGATGTTTGCCCTCTTCCTATAATGCTAAGATAATTGCGATCACTAAATCCAAGGATTTGAGTAATTATTCTATTGATAACTTACTTGGATCACTAATTACTTATGAGTAAGGAGTGAATCAAAGGTAGCTTGATGCAAGTGAGAAGAAGAAAGAAAGGATTGTAGCCTTAAAGGCTAATGATTCTGATTCTGGCTCTACAGGATCTGATGATGATGACATGGCCTTAATTATAAGGATATTCAAGAGCTTGTTTAGGAATAAACAAAAGCATTATCATAAGTGGAACAAAGGTAAATCTGGTAAGAATTTTAAAGGTTCTTCTGATGTTATTTGCTTTGAATGATGGAAGCCTGGGCATCTGAAGTCTGATTACCCTACACTTAAAACTCACCCATGCAAGGAGAAGGGTGAGGATAAACCCAAATTCAAAAAGGATAAGAAGAAGATCCAAAAGGCTTTCTAGGTGGATTCTACATCTGACACCGGTGAGTCTGAAGCTGAAGAGGAGACTACAAATTTGTGTTTGATGGCGGATTAACATCATGGTCAGTCTGACCAAGAAGAGGTTATGTGAACTAACCTATGATCAATTACTTAAAGTTTTTGAGAAAATCTATTCATCATATAGGAAACTTAATAAAACTCATGCCAGCCTGAAGTCAAAATTCTTGAATATGCAAAAAGAGAATGAAGTTTTACTTAAGGATCATTCGACACTTGATAGCAATTATATGCCATTACTTGATGAATTTGATGAGTTAAATAAAAAGCATTCTTAATTAATTGTTGAGCATGATTCTTTGAAAGTATTGCATATTCAATTAGAAGTTGCATTCAAGGAATTAGAAACTCATGCATTCGATGTTGAGAGTAGGGAGCATGCATTAAGAGTGGAAAATTCAATTCTTGATAGTTTAACTAAATTCTTTGATGCTGAATTAACTACTCTTATGAAAAATAAACAACCTTCATCACTTGAAGAATTTTATAAACAATCATCAAGGCATGCATCATCCAAACCTAAGAAGAGGCACTATGACCCACGTAGATTAGTTAACCCTTTTTCCTAACATTAGATTTTCTCTTTTGGCATGTTAGGACATATCTCCCATACTTGTGCTATTCACCATAGTACACATTTGGTATGGAGGCCCAAATTGCATGATTCACAACATAAAACACATTTATTACATTCTTCTTTTCATAAGAAGGAACCCAAACTTGTTTGGGTTCCTAAATCTGATGTGTGATGATTTTGTAGATGAGCTATCACACAAGACCTCATCAGAGCATGTGGTATCTGGACATCAGATGCTCAAGGCATACGATTGGGGATGCAAATCAATTCATTTTGGCTTAAGGCCAAGGCTGGAGGCAAGGTCACTCTTGGAGACAACACCATCAGGAAAGTGGTGGGCGCAGGTATAATCGAAAACTCCAAGAACCTTTTAATTGAAAATATTTTTCTTGTAGATGGATTGAAATATAAATTGCTTAGCATCAATCAACTCTGTGATAAAGGGTTCAGCATAAAGTGTCTAGCAAACACATGCATTATCAGCTTAAACAATAACACTATTTTGTTGGGCAAGAGGATCAACAACATTTATATACATGATTTAAATAACATTGAGTGTGTTGCATAATTCTACTTCAAAATTACTACTGATGAGTCTTGGCTGTGGTATAGGAGGTTATGTCATGCTAGCTTGAAATCCTTAGAAGAGTAACCCAAAAGGACTTAGTTAGAGGTGTCCCCGAGCTTAAGTTCACTAAGGACCAACTGTGTGATGCCTGTCAACTAGGGAAACAAGTTCAATCCTCTTTCCATTCCATTAAGGACATTAGCACCTCTAGACCTTTAGAAGTCCTTCACATGGATTTTTTTGGACCCATTTGCACTGCCAACTTGGGGGGAAAAGTCTATGGATTTGTGATTGTCGATGACTACTCGAGGTTCACTTGGATTAGATTTTTATCACATAAAACTGAGTGCTTGATGAATTTAAATTTTTCTCCACTTAGATTCAGAAGAAGTTAGGTTGTGAGATCTTGACCATCCATAGTGATCATTGTGGAGAGTTTGAAAATGTGAGATTTGGAACCTTCTGTGAGGAGCAAGGGATTAGCCATAACTTTTCAGCTCCTAGGAACCCTCAATAGAATGGGGTAGCTAAAAGAAAGAATAGGACCTTAATAGAAGATTCTAGAGCCATGCTTATTGAGTATTCCCTTCCAAAATACTTTTGGACAGAAGCAATGAACATAGCCTTTTATGTGTTGAATAAGGTGACTGTTAGATTCAATCTGAATACGACACCCTATGAGATCATTAAGGGTAGAACACCAAACCTATCTCACCTCTAGGTCTTTGGCTGTAAGGTCTTCATTCTTAATAATGGGAAATCATCCTTAGGAAAATTTGACCCAAAATCTGATAAAAGAGTGTTCTTAGAATATTCAAGTGTGGGGAAATCATTTAGGGTGTTTAACAAGAGGACATTGGTGGTGGAGGAGACTACTCATGTCGTGTTTGATGAATCTGATCCTAAGGAGTCTAGAACTTAGGAAGAATATAAAATAGGAGAGATTACCTAAGGAGTAGAAATTGTAAATCTGGAGGAAATGGTAGAACCTGAAAAGACTTTGCCTAGAGATTGGAGATATTCTTCAAGTCATCCTAAAAAACTAATCTTAGTATACCCTTCTAAAGGTGTTAGAACTAGGCATGGACTTAGAAAGGAAGTGAACCACTCTACCATTATCTCAATAACTGAACCCACCAACATCAATCAAGCCCTTTCTGATGAATTTTGGAACTTAGCTATGCAAGAAGAACCCACAAAAGAGTGTATACAAATTGGATGACCATGCACACATATATAGGTGGAGAGATTTTTAAGTTTTAATTTTTATTTAAAAACAAATCATACTGTATGATTTTTAATTAAACTATATGATCTGTTACCTGAGAATAAGCTCAACGTCTAATTGGAAAATTAGTTTCTCGTACTATTTGATTTGATCATATTATATGATTTGTTTCAATCTGAAAACCCTATCAGCCAGAATAATTTAAGTATGATTTTTTAAATTTGATTTTTGAATTAATCATACTATATGATTCTAATCATGCAATCTGATCGTTTGAAATCTTGCTAAAATTAACTCAATAATTAGGCATTTAATTCATGATTAATTAATGATTATTATTCATATTGTACGATCATGATCATACCATACGGAGAACGAAGATGAAATTTGGTCATCCCAGAGACTGTACCAGTTGAAACCATGATTCATACTAATCGTACTGTATGATATTCATACCATATGGGATAAACTACTTGAAATTATCTAACCATACTATAAGAAGTATACAGTGTGGGATGATTAACAAAGATGACTTTCGATCATCCCAAGATTTATCCCGTATAAAAAGAGGAAATAAAATAGATCGTATTGTATGATATTCATATTATACTATACGATGTATTTAAAATTATGAACGGTTAATTCTACATCATACTAGACGGGACTAGTTTTAAACTGATCATACTGCACGAACATTTATCATACTGTACAAACAGTAACGGATAACTTGAATTTTTTGGGTTTCTTGAAGCCTTATATTAAAATGATTCTTAAGTTTTTCTCCAAAAAAAAGGTTTTTTGAGAGGAACGTGGCTGAAGAAGTAACACTAAGAGGGAGCTTTTGAAGAAAACCAGGGTTGGTGAGAGGAAGGAGAAGGTAAGCTTGAGTGTGAGGGAGAAGTAGTGTGAGGGGATCACATGGTTGCTCCAGGTTAGCTGCATACTTTCTCATCCTGTGGCGTTGGTAAGTCTTTTGGGATCTCTATAGGGATAGAAGCTTCTTAGTCCAGTCCTTGAGGTTCTCTGCCTTATCCAGGAGGGTGAAAAAGGAGTCAAGGTTCTCTGCCTATTAAAGAAGCTTCGATCCTCTGCCGCACCGGGTTGGTGGAAGAGAGTTTATAAAGGATTCTCCACCTTGCTGAGGAGAAAAAGGAGAGTCACTTAGTATTAGTGCATTACTCGGAGTGAAGGACTCAAGGGAGTGGACGTAGGTCAAGGTTGACTGAACCACTATAAAAATTTGTAGTGTGCTTTTTCTATTTTTTGCATTTTACTTTTTGCATTTAATTTCTTGTTATAACAGCTTAGTGAAAATCAGAAATTAATATTTGTTGTGATAATTAGAATTTCATCATCACTATTTTTTAAGGCATGTTTAATTTGTTAGCTTCCGCATTCAAAAAAATTAAAAATTTTTATTTCTAAGTGTTTTGAAAAATCTACAAAAATTAGTACTCCTCTTTAGGATTAATTTTTAAAATACCAATTTACCCCCCTCTTGGCGCATCCCAAACTTTCACTACTCACCTAAAGTCTGAAATCCAAACCTACACCATGCTTCCTTGCTCGTCTCATGCCCATTCCAAACCTTCACCGTGCTTAATCACTCTCCTAACATCCAAACTCTATAGTCCACGCCAAGACAGTAGCATCTCATTGAACACCATAACAATCCAATTGTGCATGTGGTCTCCAAAAGGATGTTTCGAGTGGGGGTTTGAATGCGAAGGTTGCAATTGCACTATCCCGTAAGATAAAATGGTCATAGTGAAAGTTCGTGAGGGGTGTTAAATCTTATAAAACTAGCCTGAGGCTAACCAAGAGGGGGGGGGGGGGGGGTGAATAGGTGTTTTAAAAATTCTTAAACAAAAATGGAAAATCTTTTTATCTTTTTAAATATTTTAAAAAACTAAACAATCTTAAGCGGAAATAGATATCAAAATTAAAGATTCCAACCACAGAACAAATCACAGAAAAGTGCAGAAATAAAATGAGAAAAAAGTAATAAGAAAGAGCTCATAAAAGTTTATAGTGGTTCGGTCAAATTTGACCTACGTCCACTCCCCAGAACCACCTGTTCCAGGTTTTGTACAAATCAGTTAGTGTCTCTCTTTTTGATCCCACAGCAAGGCGGAGAAGCCCTTACGAAATCTTTCCACCGACCCGATGAGGCAAGAACCTTGAATCCTTCTTTGCTCTCCTAGTGAAGGCAGAGAACCTGGAATCCTTTTACTCCCTCCTAAAGTAGGTAGGGAACCTAACAACCCTTTTACTCCCTCCTGGAGTAGGTTGAGTACCTAGATCTAATGCTTATGATCGTCTCCTAAGAGCCACCAAGGAACCAAGGATGAAGAAGGAAGAAGACGATTGAATCTCTACTTGGAGTAACTTTTATGAATCCCCTCATAACTCCCCCTCACAAGATCCTTTCTCTCTCTCCCAAGCTCTCCTTCTCCTTCTCCAAGCTCTCTTTGGTTAGAATAGCAGAAAAAGACTTAATCATAAGCAATTGAGATAACTTAAATATGAAGCCTTAAAAAGTGACCTAAATTTTAACTTGCCGAAAAATATCATCCAGGATGATCTGTCGATCGTCCTGTATGACTAGTGTAAATCAGCCCATCCAGGTAGGACGATCTGAGTTTTTTTTTTTTGATAGAAATGCCCATTGCATTATAAAGAAAGCAAAGTACAACCTAATGTGTGATAGGAATTCTATCACACTCCTCCTTTAACAATAAGAAAAAAGGAGGAACCTTATTACAATCCAAATCCTCCCAAAAGAAATCGCCTAGTAAAGCAAGGTTAGCACAATAATCTGCTAACTTATTACACTCCCTATTTGCAAAATGAAAGACAACTTTGCCAAAGCCTTCCAAGAAAGAAAAGATCCTCCCAATCTTCATTATTAATGCCTTCACCTGTTTTGCTTACTGAATTTTTTAAATGGGTAACAATATTGCGATTGTCTCCTTCTATTATAATTCCTTTAGCATCCAACATCCATTCAAGAATTATTTTCTTCAAGGACCGGAATGCCCATAATTCCAATAATCCACTATCCCAATGTATGCAATTAACTCCAAAAGCTAGTAAGAACCGACCTTTGCAATCTCTAAAAACACCTCCAATACCACCATTATTAGATTTAACCAAAGAAGCATCAAGATTGACTTTAATCCATCTTGGGGGAGGGGGTTGCTAATAAGAAGACAGCTGGTTGGGCTGGTTAGCATCCCAGTGGTCCACAAACAGATCTGAGCTTGCAATTGATGCAAAACTAATAGTATTGGAAGCTATATAGCTTAAACTGAGATCAAGATTCCCAAGATTGCATTTGTTTCTACTTTTCCAAGAAAAGTACACCATAGAACAATAAATTTTTGCAACAAAGGGATTGGCCAAAGAAAGTACCTTCAGTTTTGATTTACAATCACATATAGAGGAGAAAATTGGAATCGGGAATCCCCAAGCCTTAAGCAAAGCAATGACCAGCAGTAGTTTGGAACACTTCACCATAACACGCTCCATATCTTCTACCTCATTACAACCTCTAGGCCATAAATTTTGTCCTAGCAGTCTACAGCTATCAGGAAGTTATTGGTTGGGATTGCATTGTTGAATAGATGCCACCAAAAGCATTCCGCCAAGGGAGAAAGGTGAAGCTTTCTTAACCATTTTGCATAATCCATTTTTTAGAGATCATCACTGAGAGGATTAGCTGCCAACGCTGCAATGCTTTTTCCCGAAAACTTTTGCAAGAGTTCCACATAATCACTCTTGATATTGGGGAAATTTTGAATTTGTAAAATAACCTCCACCAATGGATTGCCAAAGAAGTTTCTAAGATACTCCTCATTCTAATTTCCATCACAAATGAAGAAGTCAATAGGGGGAAAATCCCCATCAATAACCGCAATAAAAGTAGGACGATCTGAGTTGCTTGTATGAATAGATCAATAAATATGTATTGATCATCCAGGATGATTCATATATCATCCTTTACGATTAGTTCAAAATATGCTTTATCATCCGGCATATCGTTCGGGACGTACAGGATGATTATAATAAAAGTGTACTGATCATCCCGGACGATCTTGTGATCGACTTGTATGATTAGTTCAAAACATGGTTTGTCATCTAGCGGATCCTTCAGGACATCCGGGAAGATTAAAAGAAAAATGTTCATATCATCCTAGATGATCATAAATGATCATCCTAGATGATATGATCATTCAATCTAACCATACTTATATCCTTATTCACAGGATTATTTTAGGCAAGATTTCTACACATCATCCAGGACGATTAGAATCCTCCCGTACAATTAGAATAAAATTTCAATTATCAAATCTTGCCTAAATCATGTCTGGCAGCTGTATTTTTTGATTGATGTATATCATCCTGTACGATGATAGTATCATCAATGATGATTTTTTTAATCAAGCTTATTTAACACATAAGTCCTAATTAGGATTTCTATTTTGAACTGATCATCCCGGATGATTTAGGATCATCCTGTATGATATGATAAAAAAAAGAACTGTCAAACTCAACAAATTTCTCCCCATGAGTGTATGTGTGCAAGGTTACTTAGCTTCAGAATCCATCACAGTACATTTGACTTAAGAAAAGGTAAAATTTGTATTGGAGTTAAACTTACAGAAAGACTCAGTCCTAATCTATCCAATCTTGAGGTGGCTTGCAAGTGAGCTTATGATCCTAAAATGTTAGTAAGTTGGGAAAACAAAATAGATAAGCCTAAATAGTAGTAGTAAGGAACCAGTAATGCTTGTTATCATCAAAAACATTGTACTTAGGCCTAGATTTGAAATAATCTTACCTTTTTTTATAATGGCAAACATTGCTGAAAGAATTTCAAAGCTAGGAAAAAAATTTGGTTTTTGTTCTTTTCTCTTTTTTTATGTATTAAAAGAGATAAAAAAAAGGAACAAAAGACATAAAAGATAGAACAAAATAAGTCCATTAAAACATAAGCAAAGAACAGATAACAATAAATCCCCCTTTTGACATCACAAAAAGGAGGAAATAGGAAAACAAAAAAAAAACAAGAAGAAACTAAACACTGCAATGCAAAAATAGAAAGAAAAAAAAATAGAAATTAAAGGGATCCTAATCAGAAGGAGGTGATGGTGGTGGCGGTGGCTGAATGAGGGGATTAATGGAGGCAAATTGCTCTCCAAACTAGGTCACATCTTGCTCGTGTTGCTACTACTGTGCAACTGCATATTTATCAAAATGTGCTTCCCACTAGTTAAATCTCTATTCCAGTTGATCTAGCTAGGACTACTAGTGAAGAGAAAAAGGAGCAAGAATAGGTTGTTCCACTTCTCCCATAGCCTCCCCATGCTCTAGATGAAGGTGAGTCCTATAGAGAACGATGAAGGAATTATTGGAGTAGAAAGTAGGTTGGTAGTCAAGTGGGTTAGGATATTGAAAGTTATACTTTGTTTCTAAGACATAAGCAATGATGTGTCCTAAAGCTAGATTTGATTTTCTCCTATAGCCAGGATCCCTAGCGCTAGTTAGGTATTCAATATATCTGATTAGGAGATCTTAGCATTAAAATCTCTATGAGCCATTATATAGTAAGTGGTGTGGGAAAGGATGGGAGTGATGTGAATTCTATCCTTAGCTTTAGGAATAATAAAAGTTCTAAGAATATGCTGGATGGTACGGGCATCTTTTACTAAAGAACTAGCTATAGAGTCATGAAAATGGGCATTGGTGTTCCTAAGAAGGGTATTAATATGACTCCAATTAAGGTCAGGATCAGCGAGCATGATATGAATCTTGTCTCCACTGGTGGAAAGGTGAAAAAGTTCATGTAGGTCCTTATCTGTGATTATAATGGGTTTCACATAGAATTTAAGTGAAGTATAGGTGGAGTTAATTTTAATACTAGAGAAAAACTCAAATAGAAGTTTAGAATTGAATGGGAAAGCGAGGGTCAAAATGAAAGAAAGACTTGTATGGGTGAAGAGGTCAAGTACCCTATAGGTTAGAACATTTAGATTGACCACTTTAGAAGGAGTAATCCCTGCAGACTTGTAACGAGCATAAGTAGCTTAATTCGCTACTTTAGTAAAGCAGGGGTCAATAGTTCCCCTGGAGGAACTTCCTGTCTACATTCTAGAACATTAGCCACCAGCCATATTGAAGATTTAGGAGTTTGAGTGAAAGGGAGGAGGAATTGATAGATTTTGGAATGAAGAAAATAATTGAAATCATCTTTTTATATATGGTCAGCCACATCATCTAGGACGATTGAGATATTATCCAGGATGATCAAGAGCATTAATTCATCCAGAATGAATGGTCAAAAATGCAGTTATATTATCTAGGATGATCAGGTATCATACAAGATGATTAGACACTGATGATCATCTCGAGGAGCCAGTCTGTACGACCATTGACTGGCTTGATCATCCTGGATGAACACATGGATCATTCAGGATGATGAGTCATTAAGGATCGTACCAACTATTATTCAAATCATCCAACTATTTAGCCACGTGGATCGTCTAGGATGAACAGGTGGATCATCCAGGATGATTACCAATAATAGATACAGATCAGTCATTAGATTTGGGTTGAACAATGATATGATGATATCATCCAGAACGATGGAATATCTTCTAAGAATGTGAACAAAAATTGAAAGAATTGAATGATGGAGAGGGATGATCAGAGAGGATCAAAAATATAAAAATTAATCTTAAAATACTGAAAAATAATGACAGATAAAACAAAACAACAAAAAAAAATTAAAAATTATAAAAACAAAATCAAAGTTTTTTTTTTGAATTGATCACCTTCAGTAAATGATAAATTTACCCCAATTTTTGATTTTAAAACTTAAAAGAATTAAATACACAATACTGAAATCCAGAAAGATTAGAAACTCAATTTTGTAAACCCTACCTTGGATACCTTGTTGGTTAAAGTTTCTTTTAAACAAAAATCTAATTAAAAAATGAAGAAATTAGATTAGAAATGTGATCCTTTCAAACTTCGTTCCAAAAAATATCAAATAAAATAGTATTACAAAGTAAAGAACCAGGAATTATGATTTTCAATCTCAAGTGTTTGAAAATATTAAGTAACACATGGATTCTCTAAGATTTTTAAAGGTTTGAAAGGGAAGGAAGCTTATTTCTTTGTGGGCTCATTTTATGCCTCTTTTTTTCAGTTATTTGGAACACTTTGCGCATGTTTTGATTTTTGATACACTTTGCGTATCTTATAATTAATTGGTAAATATTGTACATCTTTTCAGTATTAGGCTCATTTTGTGCCTCTTTTCATTTCTTTTGGGAGCTTGCTTCATTTCAGAACCTCTCAAGACTCTAAGTTATGAGATTATCTTCCAAATATAAGAGTGGATAAAATTTACTCTCTAAGATAAAAAAAAAGTAACCCATAAAATAGAATCATACTTCATATGATAAATACAACCACATGATTAAGAAAACATGAAGGTGATTTAATGATTTGGAATACTATTCATATGAGATAGATTACTATAGGAAGATAAAATAGATCTCTTTTTCAAAGTCCAACTTTTAAATTTTGAAATAGATTTTGATTCAAGAAGAAAAATATACTATTAAAGGAGTTAGAGAAAGTGAAACAATCAGCAATATTCCTTTCATTAACGATTTTATAGAAGTTAATCACTGCTAACAAGCTTTTAAACAAAAATAAGGCAAAAATCTTATTTAAAAAGCAGGTTTATCAGCAAAAGTGAGAAGTGATCTGATTTTTAAAATAACACTGGAAACAACAACAGAAAATAAAAAATATAAAGCAAAAATTCAAATAGGAAATCACAAACAAATAAAGCTTAGTAAGAAAGACACACAAAATGAAACATACAGAAAGAAATAAATAAATAACCAAAAATAAGAAAAAAAAATATAGATAGAAGACATCATTTTCAAGCATGAATATCTATCACACCTAATATGGTTCTTATGGTGATGAAGGTTTCCAAGGCTAGTGATTTTGTGAAGATATCTGCAAGCTGATTTTCAGTGGCTACATATTATAGCTATATGTCTCCCTTTGTAATATGGTCCCTAATGAAATGGAGTCTTATTTCAATGTGTTTGGTCCTAGAGAGTTGGATTGGATTCTTTGAAATGTAGATGGCACTAGTGTTATCATATAGGATTGAAATTGTGCCTACAGGTAATCCTAAATTAGAATCTGTTGCTTTGACCAAAGGACATGGGCCACACAACTTCCTAAGGCAATGTATTTAGCTTCAGTAGTGGATAGGGTAACTGATATTTTCTTTCTACTGGACCAGGAGATTAGGGATTATCCTATGAATTGACATGTTCGAGAGATGCTTTTCCTACCAACATGACTTCCTACAAAATATGAATCAGAATATCCTATGATTTCAAAGGAGGTACTATTCCTAGTATACCAAATTTTTAAGTATTGGGTCCTTAAGAGATATCTAAGTATTCTCTTAATAGCAGTAAGGTGGGACTCCTTTTGATCAGCCTGAAATCTAGCATAAAGACAAATACTAAATGTAATATCAGGTCTATTAGCAGTCAAGTAATGAAGTGATCCAATTATTCCTCTATATTTCTTTTGATTAACAAATTTTCCATTTGAATCCTTATCTAACTGAACACTGGAACTCATGGGAGTGTTGATTGGCTTGGCTTTATCCATCTCATATTTCTTAAGGATATCCTTAATATATTTTGACTGACTAAGAAAAGTTCCTTCATCCTTCTGCTTAATGATAAACCCCAAAAAGTATGTCAGTTCTCTCATCATACTCATCTCAAATTTTTTACTCATCATTTTTAAAAATTCATCACACAGCTTTTCATTAAAAGATCCAAATAGAATATCATTAATATAGATTTGTATAATCAATAATTTATCTCCTACCATTTTCAAAAATAGGGTGGTGTTTACACTCATCTTAACAAAGATCTTTCTAGTAGGAATGTGCTAAGTCTTTTATACCATGCCCTGGGTGCTTATTTTAGTCCATATAAAGCCCTTTTTAATTTGAACACATGATTAAGAAATTATGAATTTTCAAAGCCTAGGGGTTATCAACATACACATCTTCTTTTATTATCCCATTCAGAAAGGTACTCTTAACATCCATTTGAAATAGTTTGAATCCCTTAAAATAAGAAAGGCTAGTAGCACCCTAATGGCTTCTAGTCTAGTTACAGGGGCAAAAGTCTCCTCAAAGTCAATCCCTTCTATTTGATTATACCCCTTAGCCACCAAACTTACCTTACTTCTAATAACTAAACTAGAGTCATTCATTTTATTTTTGAAAACCCATTTAGTTCTAACCAAATTCTAGTCCTTAGGTCTTCCAATTAGCTCCCAAATATCATTCCTTACAAATTGATTCAATTCTTCCTACATTACTAGGATCCAAAATTCATCGGATAAGGTTGATTTAAGTTGGTGGGTTCAGTCATTGAAATGAAGGTAGAGTGATTTACTTCTTTTCTAAGTCCATGCCTAGTTCTAACACCTTTATATGGGTTTTCTAAGATCAGTTTTTTAAGATGACTTGAAGAATATCTCCATTCTCTAGGTAATCTGATTTTAGGTTCTACCCTTTTCTCCTGATTTACAGATTCTAATCCTTAGGTGACTTCTACAACCTCTTCTTCTTCTATCCTAGACCCTCCAAAATTATCAGATTCATCAAATATAATATGAGTGGTCTCCTCAACTACCAGTGTTCTTGTATTGAAGACTCTATAGGAATTTCCAACACTTGAGTAACCTAGGAACACTCCTTTATTAGATTTTGGGTCAAACTTCCCTAGTTGAGACTTCCCATTATTTAGAATAAATACTTTATATCCAAAGACATGAAGGTTAGAGAGTTTTGGTGTCCTACCCTTAAGAATTTTATAGGATATCTTGTTCAGCTTAGATTTAAGATTTATCCTATTTAGAACATAACAGGCTGTATTCACCATTTCTACCCAGAAGTATTTAAAAAGTGAGTATTCAACTAACATGGCTCTAGCAGCTTCTACCAAGGTCTTGTTCTTTCTTTCAGCTACCCCATTCTACTGAGGGGTCTTAGGAGCTAAAATATTATGATACATCATTTGCTCCTTACAGAAAGACTCAAATTTCTCATTCTCAAAATTTTCACCATAGTCACTATGAATGGTTAAGATTTCACATCCTAGTTTCCTTTGAATCCAAGTAGAAAAAGATCTAAACTCCTCGAATGATTCACTTTTATGAGTTAGAAATCTCACCCAAGTAAACCTCGAATAATCATCAACTATCACATACCCAAAGACTTTCCCTCCTAGGCTTGAAGTGCTGACAGGTCCAAAGAGATCCATATGAAGAACTTCTAAGGTATTGCTAGTGTTAATATCTTTGATTGAGTGGAAGGAGGATTTGACTTGCTTTCAGACATCACACAGGTAGTCCTTAATGAACTCTAGTTTGGGGACGCCACTCACTAAGTCTTTTTGGGTGATCTTTCTAAGGCTTTTTATGCGTGCATGATATAATCTCCTATGCCACAACCATGATTCCAAGCAAAATCTAAGATCGACATGCAAAATTACTAAAAAATTACTAAATGCATGCAATTCTATATTGCAAATCAACACATCAATTATTAATCAAATTAATTAATATTAAAATTAAAAGTCCTTGTGGCAAGTACCACTTAATATTACAACCTAGGGTCTCCAGAAAGTAAAGTGGCTGGGTGCCACTAACAACAGCCTGGATTCTACTTCTAAGACTCAAGTGAATTTGAGAATGAGAATCTTCTCGATCTCCACTTCTTCATCTTTCTGTGAACTTCTTGGATCCTTCGGGTTCGGATATCCAAATGAAACGAAACTCCCCCTAAAAAGGGGTATTTTCTTTTCCCTTTAAATATTTAAAATTATCCTAACTTAGTCTTACAAATGGAGGAGAACGCCCCCTAAGGGATGTTCTATCCTCTTTGGAATCTAAGTTGGATACTTATGTATCCCCTCTCAAAGGTTATTTTGATTTACAACTCAATAAATTTGAATTATATTTAATAAAAATAAAAAATCTAGACTCAAACAACCTATAAAGATATCCTAAGTAATTATATTGAAATCATCCCAAGTAGTTAATATAATGAAATTTAAAATATTCAAACCAGCCATACTTGGCTATCCTCCTTAAAATTTTAAAGTGGAACTTAGCATTCTAGAGCACCTGTAGAAATCTGATTAATTTAAATTTAACTTTTCCACCTTTAATTTCAATGCCCTATATGAGCAAAGCCACCTGCATAAGATTATATCAGCATTTAAATCATCACTAACCTAAGGGTAAATCTAACACCCATAATTCACATCACAAGTGAAAAAATTAAATAAATAATCAATCAATCTAAACTAGTAACCAACATGCAGTGAAAATCTTAGAAAACCCGACACACAATAGAAAAGTAAACACCGGCTTAGCCTAAGACTAGAGTTAGTTGTCCCAGCAAATCATCTAAAGTGCGTGACGTAGGTCATGTGGATGGGGTAGAACCTAAATTGTGTTTGTTAAAGTTTTCTAAAGTTTTTGTTTGTTAAAGACCATAAGAAAGATTCAAGTTAAAAGATAAGTATTAAAATATTAAAGCTTAACTTAGGATAGGTTTTAAAGGTTAACTTATTAAATAAATTTATTTAAATAAAGATTAATAGTTAATAAATTTTAATTAAATTAATTAGTGGCTAATTTTAAATGTTAAATAAATTCATACCACTTAATATTATAACCTAGGGTCTCCAGAAAGTAAAGTGGCTGGGTACCACTAACAAAAACCTGGATTCTACCTCTAAGACTCAAGTGAATTTGAGAATGAGATTCTTCTCGATCTCCACTTCTTCATCTTTTTGTGAACTTCTTGGATCCTTCGGGTTCGGATATCCAAATGAAACGAAACTCCCCCTAAAAAGGGGTATTTTCTTTTCCCTTTAAATATTTAAAATTATCCTAACTTAGTCTTACAAATGGAGGAGAACGCCCCCTAAGGGATGTTCTCTCCTCTTTGGAATCTAAGTTGGATACTTATGTATCCCCTCTCAAAGGTTATTTTGATTTACAACTCAATAAATTTGAATTATATTTAATAAAAATTAAAAATCTAGACTCAAACAACCTATAAAGATATCCTAAGTAATTATATTGAAATCATCCCAAGTAGTTAATATAATGAAATTTAAAATGTTTAAACCAGCCATACTTGGCTATCCTCCTTAAAATTTTAAAGTGGAACTTAGCATTCTAGAGCACCTTTAGAAATTCGATTAATTTAAATTTAACTTTTCCACCTTTAATTTCAATGCCCTATATGAGCAAAGCCACCTGCATAAGATTATATCAGCATTTAAATCATCACTAACCTAAGGGTAAATCTAACACCCATAATTCACATCACAAGTGAAAAAATTAAATAAATAATCAATCAATCTAAACTAGCAACCAACATGCAGTGAAAATCTTAGAAAACCCGACACACAATAGAAACGTAAACACCGGCCTAGCCTAAGACTAGAGTTAGTTGTCCCAGCAAATTATCTAAAGTGCGTGACGTAGGTCATGTGGATGGGGTAGAACCTAAATTGTGTTTGTTAAAGTTTTCTAAAGTTTTTGTTTGTTAAAGACCATAAGAAAGATTCAAGTTAAAAGATAAGTATTAAAATATTAAAGCTTAACTTAGGATAGGTTTTAAAGGTTAACTTATTAAATAAATTTATTTAAATAAAGATTAATAGTTAATAAATTTTAATTAAATTAATTAGTGGCTAATTTTAAATGTTAAATAAATTCATACCACTTAATATTATAACCTAGGGTCTCCAGAAAGTAAAGTGGCTGAGTACCACTAACAACAACCTGGATTCTACCTCTAAGACTCAAGTGAATTTGAGAATGAGATTCTTCTCGATCTCCACTTCTTCATCTTTTTGTGAACTTCTTGGGTCCTTCGGGTTCGGATATCCAAATGAAACGAAACTCCCCCTAAAAAGGGTTATTTTCTTTTCCCTTTAAATATTTAAAATTATCCTAACTTAGTCTTTCAAATGGAGGAGAACGCCCCCTAAGGGATGTTCTCTCCTTTTTGGAATTAAGTTGGATACTTATGTATCCCCTCTCAAAGGTTATTTTGATTTACAACTCAATAAATTTGAATTATATTTAATAAAAATTAAAAATCTAGACTCAAACAACCTATAAAGATATCCTAAGTAATTATATTGAAATCATCCCAAGTAGTTAATATAATGAAATTTAAAATGTTCAAACCAGCCATACTTGGCTATCCTCCTTAAAATTTTAAAGTGGAACTTAGCATTCTAGAGCACCTGTAGAAATCTGATTAATTTAAATTTAACTTTTCCACCTTTAATTTCAATGCCCTATATGAGCAAAGCCACCTGCATAAGATTATACAGCATTTAAATCATCACTAACCTAAGGGTAAATCTTACACCCATCAATCACATCACAAGTGCAAAAATTAAATAAATAATCAATCAATCTAAACTAGCAACCAGCATGCAGTAAAAATCATAGAAAATCTGACACATAATAGAAAAGTAAACACCGGCCTAGCCTAAGACTAGAGTTAGTTGTCCCAGCAAATCATCTAAAGTGCGTGACATAGGTCATGTGGATGGGGTAGATCCTAAATTGTATTTGTTAAAGTTTTCTAAAGTTTTTGGTTGTTAAAGACCATAAGAAAGATTCAAGTTAAAAGTTAAGTATTAATATATTTGAGCTTAACTTAGGATAGGTTTTAAAGATTTATTTATTAAATATATTTATTTAAATAAAGATTAATTTAATAAATTTTAATTAAATTAATTAGTGGCTAATTTTGAAGGTTAAATAAATTCATATTTTTCATCAACCAGCTCTTGGCATTGTTCCACCAAGCTCGAGGAATTAGGCCTCCCTAGGATACTTAGCTCCATAGCCCGGAGTAGTCAATCCTAAAATCTTGATTAATGTAGTTAAACTAAGAATTTTAATTTAGTTAAATTATTAATATTTATTAATTTTAATATTTTACACTCCATAGAATCCGTTCATGGCATTGTGCCACCAGGCTCGAGGAACTAGGCCTCCTTAGGACACTTAGCCCCGTAGTCCAGAGTAGTCTATCCAAAAAATGTCATATTTTGAATGGTTTCTGTGTATTAAAGGGTTGGTTGATTGGTTTTATTAATAATATTAAAAATTTCCTAAATTTTGATTAATTAATGAATTTTTGAATTTTATGGATTATTTTAATTATTAAATTAAGGGGTTAAATTTTAAATTTTAGATTAAAGTTGATTTCTAAAAAGTTAGTACTTTTATTAAATATAGACCTTAGGATGAACAATTAGACTATAAGTTTGCTCGATTTGGATTTTTCTATAATTAGTTATGAATTTTTGAAGTTTTAATTAAAATTTTAACTTAAAGTTAACTTTTTTATTTTAAGTGTTTTTTCATAATTTTATATTTTTAATAAATATTAGGCCTTATATAGCATATAATGCCTTTGAGTTTGCTTAATTTAGACTTTTCTATAATAAGTTATAATTTTTTGAAGTTTTGACCTATTTTTATTGGTTTGTTATTTTTAGAAAATACTAAGACTCAAATGGAGTTTAATGACACTAAGTTTAGTTAATTTGGATTTTTTCTGGAATTAGTTATGCTTTTTCAAAGTTTGGTTAATTAATTAATTTTTTAAATTAATTAATTAAGAAGGTTTTGATTGTTTTAATCCAAACACATCCTAAACTACATGAAATCTCTCCCAAAGGTCAGGGATGGCCTATGGGAGTGTTTTCAAGTGTTTGAGATTTATTTGGAATTTTTAATAATTTTTTATTATTTAATTTAATTAATTATTAATTTTCATGAAAACATAAATTAAAGTTATTTTAAAAGTCCAGTGATGGGATTTTTGTTTTTTTCTAAATAGAGAGTCAATTTATATTCAATTTGATATATTATTTGCAATTTTTAGATTAAATTTTGATTTATTACAATTTTTTTAATTTTCTTGCTCCTAAAAAGGGCTGAATTTTAATTTGCTTAATTTTCTAACTTAATGACCTCAAAATCTAATGAAATTTGGACCTATGGTGTAAAAAGTCACTTAGTTTAATGTTTTGAAGTTTCACCCCTATTGGGTGTATGTACAATTTTCTAGAATTTTTCTAAGTTAATTAGACATTATCGTAATTATTTTTCCTAGATGTCACTAGTATATAATTGGGTTTAAAACTTTGTCTAGCGAACATTGATACTGATGCAAGCATACCACAAAAATTTCAAAGCCTCTTTCTATGTTTTTTGAAAGAAATGAATTTTCAAAGTTTTAATTCAAAATTTGACCTACAACTTTAGAAATTCAATTTTACCAAAATATAGTACTGACTAAAGGATAAGAAAATTGAAGAATATGAGGAACATCCTCAAGTATGCCCTGACCAAATTTGAGTTCTATTGGATCACTAGATTATAAATTATCAAAGAAATTCAATTTTCAATAAATAAAAAATATCTTGGAATCTAGTTGTCCAAATTTAATGAAATTAATTTTAAAATAAATTTGGGCTCGAGACAGTTCCAACGAGCCCAAGAACATCAATTTTGGATAAGAAATGGCTTTTTGGAAAATTTCCAAAGTTTTAACCATTTCTTTTGAATTACGGATTATACTAGAGGACATCAGATCATATTGGATGAACCAATATCATACAGTACGATCAAAAATCATATAATATGATTTTTACATGTGTTCTGAATGGGAATCAATCAGAGGATTGTATTGTATAATTTAACGATTTTATAGTATGATTATATGTGATCTAGAGCAGAATCACAGACGTTTGATCAAAATAAAAGAAATAGTCGGTTGTGATTTCATCTTCTACCCATGAATGGCCGAAAACCTAGCTTTCTAAGCATTACTTAGGGTAGATTAAATGGCATAAAACTTTAGAAAATACTAAAATGCTATTAAAGAAGAGAAAGAGGATTCTTTTTATGTTTAAAAATGCATCACACGCAAAGCACATTAAATCCTAGATCTACAAGCTAGAGTTAAGGATTTACCGTAATTGGATGGATGGTTTTTTATGTTCAATGTCTTGTTGGAAAGGTATTTGAATCCTCTACAACTTCCTTGAAGGGTCTAAGAGCTGTTGGTGGCTGGTTTAGAATCTGCTACAACAACTATCCTTTTCATCTCTTTCTCTCTCTCTCTCTCTCTTCTCAAATTTGTGTTCTTAAACATTCAACAACCATTCTAATGGATGGAGGGTCCTTATTTATAGATAAGAAAGTTAAATTATCCCTTAAAGGGGTTGCGAGATGCTGAAATTAAAGATTTTGGAAGGTAGTGGATAAGGCCAAAGCTTTGAGTGAAGAGTAGGATCATTCTATTCCCCTTAATGATTGATAGCTTTGATTAAGGAGAGAGATAAGCTCTAGGCTGTTGCCAAGTATCCTTTCTAGACTCCCAAATATATGAGGATATGGAGTTATTAGGAAAATTTAACTTTCCAAAATGGCAAAACCACCAGAGCATGCATTTTGACCCTTTTTTGAACACTTTCCCTAGTCAAACTAGTCAATGAGATTAGATGGCATTGGGGAAGGTTTTATGAGCTATTTTGCTTAATTTAAATGTGAGTTGTGATTGAAAATTTGATATTTGAATGCATATATGTGTATGGAAGGAAGTTTGATCAAATTTTGACAAGTTGACTTGGTCAACCAATGGTGAGATGACTCATGGTGGGTTTAGAAATATTTTAGCCATTAAATGGAGTAGATCGAGGAGTTAAAGATATTGATTTAATTAAATTGGTTGAAATGACCCATTTAAACCCTTAATGTACTATTTGGTTAACCTAGAATGACTTGGTCAACTAAGTTGACCCAAGGTCTGGGTTTGGGCTGAATAAGTTTGAAATGATATTCTGAGGAGGTGGTCCCAGCGTTTGGAGAATTCAATTCAATCAAAATGTATATTTGGTTAAAGCGCATTTGAGTTAATCTTGGTTGACTTGGTCTTGCAGGTTAACCCAAATGTTGGGATAGATCCAACAGGCTTTTTTTAATATTTAGAGTTAAATGGAAGTGGTTCCATATAATGATAAGGTCATTTGATTCAAAATGATTATTCATACCCTAAAGGGATATTTTAGTCATTTTGGGTTGACCTGGTCAACCAGGCTTGACCAAGGTCTGGGTTTGAAACTTATGCACTCCTAATAATGATTAGAATGTATTAAAAGAGTTTCTGGGATTTGATTTAAAAAGGCTATATTGGAGGTTTAAAGAAAAGTCCAAAATTGCCCTATAAGGGAATTTTGGTCATTTTGACTCCTAGTCAACTTGGGGTCAAAGTGGATCCTGCAAAATATAGTTTAATATGTAACAAGTCATAATTGATGGACTGGATGTGATTAGAGGGTTTGGAGAAGGGTCCAAGGTTAAGATCCACTAGGAGGTAGGTCTAGTGGCATAGGCCATAAATAATTGAAGGTCTTACAGCTTTTGATTTCAATCCAATTTCTAGAGTTAGAGGCCTAAGATTGAGCTAAAATATAAAGGGTAGATCCTAGATACATTCCTAATCAATATGAAATTGATAGATCATGAATCAGGGGTCATTTGACTAGGGTTTCAAGTGTTAAAAAACCACTAGAAAAGGCTTTTAGGATAGAGCCTTTGAATCCAAACCGGAGAAGATAGGCCCACCATTAATTGGGGAGAGAAAGAAAAAGACCAATGATCTAAACCAATAATAAACCCACAAATAACTAAGGGTCCCCCAATAAGGACAGCATCATGATCCTCAACAATCTTGAAGGGGCAAATGAAAGCATCTGGAGAATTGGAAAGGAGCTAAAAATCTCCAAACATTGACCATTTAGTCTTCAGTTCGTTGCTTAGTACAAAAAAGCATTCTATGGCCAGTAAGCTTGCCCACTAGCCCTCTTTCAAGCCAAGCCAAGTTGGCAGGGATGGACTCCATATTCAAAGTCATAGAACAACCATCCAATTTTTGCCTTAGTTAATAAAAGGGATTTGTGCTTATTGAGTACATCTTATGATTCATTACTCAATGACTTAAATCCAGTCGAAAATATACGGGTTTTGGCCATGATTGTAATATAATGGTGCCATGTTATAGCAAAACCACCCAATCAGAGGGCACGTGCCTATCCCTATTGTGAGAGATTATTTGAGGATGAATCTTAGTAATATACCTAACACAATATTTGCTCTTTGTGGTTTAAGTTAGTTTCAAATTTATCACCCCAGATAAATGGTTGTAGAATGAATTTTAGTTTTAAATTTTTTTTGGTTGATTATATTTTAAAGTTTGTAGATGATTTGACAATTGACCCCTCCGATTGAAATTTACTGTTAATATGGACATCATCAAGGTGAATGTTTGTCATTTGAAAATATCTATATTTTGCAGGAATTTGGAAGCATTTAAAAGGTATGGGATCCCCTCCGGTTGAGGCAAGCATTTTTAGCAAATATGCAAAGTATTGCCAAATCTTACATTTAAAAGCTCGAATAATAAGGGATATTAAAAATATGGGATCCTCTCCGATTGAGATTTATACTCAACATGACCAACATCAGGGATACTTAAATGATTGGTTATTTAAATCTTATCAACTTTGTTCGCTCATTAACAAAGGATCTGGTTTAACGATTGATGATTATGCAAACACTAAAATCAAAGGTTTATGTTTTATGATGAATTTCATCTCGAAAGGCTTTGAAGGGCTTTCGTTTATTAATACAAGTCATGTCTACTCTAGTCCTTTTAAGGAGGAGTATGAAACCAAAATATTTGACCCGCACAATATACTTGGACCTTTGGATTTAGGATTCAAATGGGATGATCAGAGCACATACGAAATTTATTTTAGCATATAAAGCAAAATTATTATATGGGTATTACCTTCTATCCACTTATACAAGTGGGTTGCAAATCCGGTGGCTTAAAGGAAAATTAGTTTTTAGTTGTAATATATAGAAGATATATTATTTAATTCATTTGTCTCATTCAAGTTATCATATAATTCAACATAACTTGTACCGAATGTTTGTTTAATAGACCCAAGGAGATCCTGATTTTACTTGAAAGTGAACTACATTGATTGCTACGATTCTCCTATTATTTAATATAGGCTTCTTGTCACGGTGCATTATAAATTCTATGCTCTTTCTAGACTAGTTTGATACAAACTCCTCGTCCACACTCACAGACTAATCATTATGGGCACTAGGAATTCTCTGCTCCTTCTCACAGGTGAATTGTAGTGCCTTTTACAAGTTTATTAATATTTCCCATAAACGTGTTGTAATAAATACAGATTCTCTAATGCTATGAATAAGTGAGCCAAGGCTATACACATTGAGAGTCCTTATTTATGCCCGTAAACAAGTCATGTGTATTAGAAACCTTTTATTGATTCCTGTAGATGAGCTATTTTTCATTCTCAGTAGGCATTTTAGTTTTCTTTTCATTGCATTATTAAATTAATAGATTATTCTTAAAGGACTCTATTATTCATAGAAAAATTTGGCAGCCTCCTAACGTCCCCTCCCTGTGAAGGGCGGTTGGGAGGGCATTTGCCCTTTGAAATCTGCCCGATCGGATAGAATTTAATGCTTGAGGGCTTTGAGATGTTGACTGGTCTAGCATAAGTCTTTGATTCTCAATTGCGTCATTGCGGTACCTATTAATTTAACTTTAAAAAATACATTTTTTTTATTTTCTTTGAAATCCAACAGTCTTTCAGCACAAGTGGACCTCACGTCAGGTAGCTGAGATAGATGCTAGATTGGGATGGGATCAACTCATTTGAGAGTAGATTAGGAAGCCGCGTGTAGAAGCATCATCTGTGGGGTGAGCCGATTAAGGCTGGTGTCATGCCTAGAAGAGGGTTCGGATGGGTAAGTTTGGCGTGTGGGGCCAATCGAACACTTGAGGGAGATCATAAAAGAGAGAGAGAGGCTTCAATTCTTGTCATGTAGATGGGAGATCAGAGATAGGGGTCACGGGCTAGGTTTCTGTGTGTGGGACAGTGCAAACGAGAGAGAGGAGCTCAGCTACAGCTTCCTGCCTTCATCATAGAGTACCTGTAATTTTATAGAGGGATTTATGGGTGTACCTATTAACCTTAAAACTTTAATATTGAGAGGTCAATTTTTACTTATGGGTATTTCTATTTCATTATGGGTCTATAGTTCATAGGCTCCTGAGCCGGCTTGCCTTTTAATGGTGTAGGGACCTTACAAAGTACTCGTCAGTTTGCCGAGTGTAGAATGACGTGCGATTGCGTCTACTTATGACTAGGACTCCAAGATGGAAGGTCTTATCCTTGACATACAAATTATAGTATCTTTTCATTCTTCACTTTATTACTTCTTGTTAGTGTGTAGATTCACTTTGAGTTCTTATAATAAGTCGGTGGATCCTTGCAGCTCTTCTTAATTACAAGTTTCCCACTCGTTGGATTTGGTGACCGAGTCATGAGTTACGGCTAACACACTTTGGCTAAACAATTTGAGATCTATTGAAAGTACTATAATACCCATAATTTGAATTCCAGGTAAGTTCTCTTGCTAATCATTGATTCTGAGTCAATTAATAATTATGAGTCTTAAATTTTATTTAGGGTAGAGAGTAATCAAGGTTTGGAATTGAAAGAGGATGATCCAAGTTTTGAATTTTATCAAAGAGAGTCACGGTGTCAGGGTTAAAGACTCATTGACATGGCAGCACTCATGGTTTTTTTTTTGAATAAAAATTATGTTTAATCTAGTGCTGTGGCACCAGGTCTCAGGTGAGCAGATTTTGGGAGAATCCGAAGACTCATTAGGGAGTTGCAGCCCTTAAGAAATTGAGCGTTATGATGCTAGTTCTAAATTTTGGAAAATTTAATATTAAAATATCTCAAACCACTTTCCCATTTTCATTCCACCATCCAGCTTACCAGAGAAGAGTGGAGGAGAAGAAGAAAGGGAAAGAAGTTAGAGAAAGAAATGGAAAAGATTTGGAGCCAAAGGTCTAGGATTCGTTCGTCAAGCCAATTCAGGAAATTGTAGAACTCCATGTAGAAGTTTAAATCCCTATCTCTGATTTTAATTTTAGTAAGTTTACAATGAGTTATGAACAGAAACAAATTTTTCTCTTGTTTTATGATGTTTTTAATGCGTAACTTTTTATATGTTAGCATATAATCTATTTTGAATATTTTAACTATAAGAAAATAACTTTTTACTAATTGATTTTTTGATATGATTTTCAAAGTATATTATTGATTTAAAATTTCTGGCAAATGCGGTAGTTATATAGAAGTCTTAAAACAATCATGCAAATGTCCTTTTGAAGTTAAATTTTGAAAAGGGATAGCCTAGTGAGTAGTCTGTTTTACAAGTTATGTGGTTATTTTTTGAAATTGATACACTTCTTGCACACTGCATTGATTACTGTTGCATTACATTTGCATTCTGCATTACATGGCATTGGGAGATATTCTATTTTGAAGAGGCAAAATGTGTATTATGAGTTCAATTACAAGGGCCCTAAATGTATTCTTCTAGCCCTATCTGCTTGAAGCTGATGAGGGACGGATTCAAGCCCAACTTATAGACAGTAAGTGTGAGAAATTAAGTAGCACTGTAAGTATTTTTTTGCCCCATTTAACTGATGTAGATAACGGAGGATTCTGGCGCCACTTGCAGTCAGCAAGTGTCGATGATTAAGTTACATTGCAAGTACTTTTTTTGGCCCCATCTACTTGATTATAGATGAGGGAGGAATATGGCCTCACTTTCTATATGCAAGTGAGGGAGGTAAAAAGAGATATAAGTAGAAGTGGAGTTATAAGTAAGCATTAGTACATAAGTATTGTAATCATTATATTTTATATGTTAATATTTAAATGAATTAAACTTAAGAAATAATGAATTCTAAATATGTACATGGATATTATAAATAAAAGTTGAAGAGAAATGCAAGTGAGCCTCTGAGAATAAATTGAAAGTTTGATAGGAATGGTAAGCCCTGATGAACTAGTCCTGAGGCTAACAAAGAGGGGGGGGGGGCGTGAATTGGTTATTTTAAAAAAAATTCGTGAGCAACAGGAAAAATCTTTTCAAAAATTTGCAGCGGAAACAAATAAACACAGAACTGAAAAGATTAACCATAGATTTCACCCAAGCAGATAATAACTGAAATGTAAAGTGTAGAAAATAATCAGAAAGAACACACTAAATTATATAGTGGTTCGGTCAACTTGACCTACGTCGACTCCATAGAGCCTCCCCTCTGGGTATTGCACTAACACAAAAGTGACTCTCCTTCTGCTTCCACAGCAAGGTGGAGAAGCCTATATAAAACTCCTTTCCATTAACCCGGTGAGGTAGAGAACCTGAACTCCTTTCATTTCCTCCTGAAGCGGGCAGAGAACCCAGACTCCTTTTGTTACGACTTGGGCTCATGAGTTCTTGTTTTGATGATAACAACCATTATGGCTCACATCTTCTAATATTTGGAATGTATATTTATTTGTGTGTGTACTAACATTTCAGGAACAGCATGCATCAATACAAGAAAGATTCAAGACTCAAGAATGAGTAGAAAAGGCTTTATTGTATTTCTCATTGATGTACTTTTCGATTCCTTGAGTCAAGTCCTGTAATAGTATATGCTTATTTATGACCATGTGTACACATACTCAGGGGGAGTCAGATCCTGTCAAAACCAGAAGTTCAACTTTTGAATAAATCGTACTGGACGATTTCTGATCGTCCAGGCCGATCTGTTCATTAAACTAATCATCCTGGATGATATTTATATCATCCTAGACGATCCAATATGATCTCAAAACCCTATCCGCCATGATAATTTAGCCAAGGATTTAAGAGTAAAAATTTGTTCCAATCATCCTGGACGATACGTATATCGTACTGGATGATTTGTGCAAAATTTGTACTGATCATCCTGGACTATCCTAGGATCGTATGGGACTATCAGGTCAAATTCTGCACATCATCCAGGACGATCCTGCGATCGTCCGCGACGATGTTTGGCGGCAGAATTGAGTTTTTAGGATTTTCTGAAGCCGTCTTTTGGAGCACATCGTCCTGGATGATCTTTGCCGCCAGAACAAATTTGGAAGGGTTTTTGGAGCTCTTTATTTAAGCTTTCTCAAGGCACTTGATAGCTGTCTTTGGCAGCCATTGAGGCTTCATTCTTTTGGAGAAAACTTGAAGAGAGAGCTTGAAGGGGAGAGAGGAAAGGGTGGAGTTTGAGAGGGAGAAGAGCCTGGGAAGGGGATTCTCGAGGGAGTGTGAGGGGGTTCACATGGTTGCTCCGGGAAGCTTGCACCTAAGTACCATCGGATTCAAGGGTCATCTCGAGGGAAGTTTTGGGAAGAAGAAGATCTCTTTGGTGTCAAAGGACCCGGCTACTCTGTCGTACCGCAGAAGGTGGAAGTGATTTTGTAAGGGCTTCTCTGCCTAGCTGTGGGGGCTGAAGGAGAGACACTATTTGGTTTTGTGTAATACTTGGAGGGTGCCTCCGAGGAGTGGACGTAGGTAAGGTTGGATCGAACCACTATTAATCCGGTGTGTTCTTTCTTATTATTTTCTGCACTTTAATTAACTACGATTATCTGGTTCGATGAAATCTGTGATTGATCTTTTTATCGTTGTTTTAATTCATTTTTGTTGCAAGTTATAAAAAGATTTTTGTTTTGTTTTAAATAACCAATTCACCCCCCTCTTTGTTAGCCTCGGGACTAGTTCACTAGGGCTTAACATCCCTATCGAACTTTCAAGTGGTATCAAAGCGGGATTCATAAAATCAAGTTTTTAAAAACTTTTGAATTCGATCCATGGCTACTTTATGTAATCGTAATATTGCGGAAGCTTATTCAATCACCCGGCCACCACTTTTTGAAAATATTATTTTTGATTTTTGGAAAATTCGCATGTCTACTTTCTTGCAATCTATTGATTATCGCATGTGGCATATGATTCAAGTTGGTTATTCTATACCGTCACGTATTATAAATGAAATTAAAGTTGATATTCCTTTTTCTGAATGGAGCAGATCAGATCAGATTAATACTCAATTGAATGCTAAATGTTTGAATTATTTTTTCTGTGCTTTGAATTCTGATGATTGTATGTTAATATCTGCATGCACTTCTAGTAAAGAAATTTGGGATAAATTATGCACTAGATATGAAGGTACTTGTGAAATCAAGCAATCTAGGCTAAATATGTTAATGCATGATTATGAACTTTTTAGCATGAAACCTTATGAAACGATCTTGGACATGTTTACTAAATTTTCTCAAATTGTGACATCATTACATACTTTAGGAAAAGAACTTTCAAATTTTGAAAAAGTTAATAAAATCCTACGTTCTCTACTTGCTAAATTTGATGCCAAAATCATTGCAATTTTTTAATCAAAAAATTTGAACGAATATTCTATTGATAATTTGATCGGCTCACTCATTGCCTACGAGCAAGGTTTGGGTCAAAAGCTTTTGGATGCAGATAAAATGATAGTGCTGAAAACTGAAGACATTGGAAAAAATAACTCAGAAAGTGATGAAAGTGAAGAGTTAGCATCAACAACAAACAAATTAAAAAATCTACTAAGGCACAAACATCAACATCAAAAGCGGAACAAAGGTAAAAATGGTAAGAATGTAAAGTTTTCTTCTGATGTTATTTGTTTTGGATGTAGGAAGCCTGGACATATGAAAATTCAGTGCCCGAACTTAAGAACCCTTCCTAAAAAGGAAAAGGGTAAAGCTAAGCAAATTATAATAAGGGCTAATAATGCAAAACAAAAAATGTCCTAGGCAGATCTAGCTTCTGAATCATCAGATTAGGAGCAAGCTGATGTAAATTAATGTTCTTTTTGTGTGTTTATATTTTTTGTTTTTTTGTTACTATTATTTATTCGTTGTGTTTTCTTATTTTTGTTTTTCCTTTTAAAATTCTTTATGTTTCTTTAAGGCACAAACACACATAACACCTCTTGTTTTAAAAATCATTTTTTAAAGATCTTGTTTTCTAAAAAATGGAAAATTTATCTCTTAGATTTTCTAAATGCTATGTTAGTTGTGGTTGATTTCTCTAAAATCAAGTAAAGAATGGAAACTCATGATTTTGTCTCTTTATCTCATTTCTTTGAATAAGGTTATCTTACTTTTGATTCAAAATCAATTTCAGATTATAAATTGGTTTTTGAAATTAAAACTTTTTTCATCTCCCAATATTTTATCTATCTCGTAGGAATCTTTTGCAAATTATTAAACCAACTTTAAGATTATCTTATTCAGGTTGTTCGTCTTTATCATAAGAATAAGGTTTGCTGATTTTAAAGATTTAGAAAGGAGGTAATTTATAAAAATCAAAAGATGCGTAGTGCGCCAAACAAATTGAAAAGAGGCACAAAATAAGCCCAAAGATGAAAAGATGCGAAATTGCCAAATTGAATACACAAAGTGTATCAAAAATCAAAAGATGCGCAAAGCGCCAAATTAATTGAAAAAGAGGCACAAAATCAGCCCATAAAAGCTGCTTCAATTCTTGTAAATCTCTAAAGTTTAGAAAACTCTTATGACTTTTTGATAGATTCATTACTTGAGTTTGAAAATTAAAATTTTTTGATGCATTACATTGCGTTAATCTTCTATTAGATGTATTTCATGAAAGGAGTTTTGAAAGATTTTTATTTCCTTACTAATTTGTTCCTTGATTTAGATATTGGCTTAAAAAGTTTTTTCACCTTTTTAAAACCTGAGTTTGGATTTACATTTTTTGATTCTCTAATCTTTCTGGGTTCAAAGAAGTCAATTCATGTCTTACTAAGTTTTGGAGAACCTCAAGAGGTGACTTTTCAAATTGTTCCTCCTCCACTTTTTGATAATGTCAAAGGGGAAGAACGTATTCTTGTTACTGTTGTATTTGTGATATTTGTTTTTGTGTTGTTTGTTTTACATCATATTATTGTTGTAGTTATTTAAAAAAAAAAGAGAAGAAAGTATTTCTCCCTATTTTTAAAAAACTTTTTCTTAGTGAGGGGGAGATTAGGAGAAAATATCTTTTTGTAAGTTCAACCAGTAATGTTTGCCATCATCAAAAAGGGGGAGATTGTTACGACTAGGGCTCACGAGTTCCTATTTTTATGATAAAAAATATTATGGCTCACATCTTCTAATATTTGGAATGTATATTTATTTGTGTGTGCACTAACATTTCAGGAACAGCATGCATCAATACAAGAAAGATTCAAGACTCAAGAATGAGTAGAAAAGGCTTTATTGCATTTCTCATTGATGTACTTTTCAATTCCTTGAGTCAGGTCCTGTAATAGTATATGCTTATTTATGACCATGTGTACACATACTCAGGGGGAGTGAGATCCTGTCAAAACCAGAAGTTCAACTTTTGAACAAATCGTACTGGACGATTTCTGATTGTCCAGGCCTATCTGTTCATTGGAAGATCCAATATGATCTCAAAACCCTAGCCGCCATGATAATTTAGGCAAGGATTTAAGAGTAAAAATTTGTTCTAATCGTCCTGGACGATATGTATATCGTACTGGATGATTTGTGCAAAATTTGTACTGATCGTCCTGGACTATCCTAGGATCGTACGGGACTATCAGGTCAAATTCTGTACATCGTCCAGGACGATCCTGAGATCATCCGGGATGAGGGTTGGCGACAGAATTGAGTTTTTAGGGTTTTCTGAAGCCGTCTTTTGGAGCACATCGTCCTGGACGATCCGGCGATCGTCCTGGATGATCTTTGCCACCAGAACAAATTTGGAAGGGTTTTTGGAGCTCTTTATTTAAGCTTTCTCAAGGCACTTGATAGGTGTCTTTGGCAACCATTGAGGCTTCGTTCTTTTGCAGAAAACTTGAAGAGAGAGCTTGAAAGGGAGAGAGGAAAGGGTAGAGTTTGGGAGGGAGAAGAGCCTGGGAAGGGGGATTCTCGAGGGAGTGTGAGGGGGTTCACATGGTTGCTCTGGCAAGCTTGCACCTAAGTACCATCAGATTCAATGGTCATCTCGAGGGAAGTTTTGGGAAGAAGAAGATCTCTTTGGTGTCAAAGGACCCGGCTACTCCACCGCACCGGGGAAGGTGGAAGTGATTTTGTAAGGGCTTCTCCGCCTAGCTGTGGGGGCTGAAGGAGAGATACTATTTGGTTTAGTGCAATACTTTAAGGGTGCCTCCTATAAATCTGGTGTGTTCTTTCTTATTATTTTTTGTACTTTATTTAACTGCGATTATCTGCTTGGGTGAAATCTGTGATTGATCTTTTTATCATTGTTTTAATTTGTTTTCGCTGCAAGTTATAAAAAGATTTTTGTTTTGTTTTAAATAACCAATTCATCCCCCTCTTGGTTAGCCTCGGGACTAGTTCACTAGGGCTTAACATCGCTATCGAACTTTCACCATTCACTTCCTTTTGAAGCAGGCAGAGAACATGAACTCCTTTTGCTTCCTCCTGAAGCGGGCAGAGAACCCGGATCTTTTTGCGAACGATCCTCCCATAAAAAACATCGATAAGATGAGAGCGACGAATGAAGAAGACGACTTTGATCCTTGCTTGGTGCAAACTTTGTGAATTCCTCACAAACTCCCCCTCATAAGATTCTCTCTCTCTCTCTCGCAAGCTCTCTCTCTCAAGGTTTCTCTGGAAAGGAAAGTGGCAAAAAGATTTTTCTTATTGGAAGAAAAAGATCTTTTATAGGAGGGCACAAAATTTACCCTAAATCTCAACTGGTTGGCCAATACCATCCAGGACGATCGCTAGATCGTCCTGTTTGATCAGTTCAAAATCACCTATTTTAGCCTAGACGATCTGGTTCTTCTGGACGATCAGTAGAAAAAAGTTATTCAGATCGTATCGTCCGGGATGATTAGTGCAAATCAGGAATTTCATCCAGAAGACCGCTCTGGTCGTCCAGAGAAATTTGTGCTGGACGATCTCAAAATGACTTGTTCGTCTGGGATGATATCTCTACATCTTGTATGATTAGTTCAAAAAGTGCCAAAATCATCCTGAGCACCGCTCTGGACATACATGTGAAACATGCTAGACGATTTCAAAATTACTTGATCGTCCGGGCTGATATGGGTATCGTCCCGTACGATTAGTTCAAAATTAGGAATATTGTCTTGCTTACAGTGCGGGATGTACAGGTGATAGGCAGTAGACGGTCAGGATTTTTAACACATCATCCCATACGATCCTGTGATCGTCCAGGATAATATGATCGAATCCATCAGACCTTAATTACTTTCCTTAATCACCATACTAATTTAGGCCTGATCGTAATGGATCGTCCAGGATGATACGCGTATCGTCTGGGACGATCAGATCAAATCTCTAAAAATAAAACTTGCCTAACTTGATCTAGCGGCTGAGAATTTTTAATTTGAGCCTATCATCCCGTACGATCAATATATCATCCAGGATGATCACCTTAATTAGACAGACATAACTTGGTCACCCTAATTAGGATTTTTGTTTTAACTGGATAATCCAGGACGATGTGGACATCATCTGGGATGATCAGAATAAAAATTGAATAGAAACTATAATTTACTAAAATTCTCCCTCTAAGTGTGTGTTTGCAAGATTACTTAGCTAGGGGATCAATTACATTATATTTGACTCAAGAATAGGAAAACATTACATTTAGACACACTTGGACCCAATCTTGAGTTGGCTTGAATTGCATTTGATCTTTTGTACCTGAAATGGGTTAGCCAAGCAAAACAAAATACAAACATGTTTGTCATCATCAAAACTATACTTTTTGAATCCAAATTTGCAATAATCACCCCCTTTTTGATGATGGCAAACATTGATGTAATAGTTTCAAATAAAATAACCAGGAGTTAACCAACACACATACAAAAAATAAATATAATTTCAAATTTCACTAAACATAGAATACAATAAGGAGAACAACTACAAAATAAGAGTAATATAAGAAATAACTAGAACAATACAGGAAACTACTAGTCACTCAAAACACTAACTCCCCCTTTTGACATCACAAAAAGGAGGAGGAACAGACACAACAATATAAGTAGAAAACATCACAAAGCATAAAGGTAAAAAGGACGCGGATCCTGATCAGAAAGAGGAGGTGGTGGCTAAAAGTAGCTGTGAATGGCGGCGAAATGGGCTCCAAACTAGGTAATGTCCTGTTTGTGTTGCTGTTGCTGCTAAGCAGTGTAGTCATTGAAGCGTTGCAGATCCTCAGTATGCTGCTGCTCCTGGGCAGTCACATAAGAATCAAACTGGGCCTCCCACTGGTCAAACTGCTGTACTAGATGATCAAAAGGGGATACAATATAAAGGGGAGCAGGTGCATTAGGTGCAGCAGGAACAGGAATAGCTTCTTCCTCTTCCTTCTCAACATCCGAGGCTGGCTCCGAATGTAGTCGGGTACTGTAGAGTACATGGAAGGAATTATTTATGAAGTAAGAAGGAGGGACATTGGTAGGGACTGGATATTACAGATCATATTTAGTCTCCAGAGCATATGCAATGATGTGTCCTAGAGCTAGATTTGGGCATCGTCTATGTCCTTGATCCCTAATGCTAGTGGGATGCTCGATATAGTGGAATAGGAGATCGGTAGCATTGAATTTTTTGGTGGGCCATGATGTAGTAGGTGGTCAGGGAAAGCAAAGGTGTGATGTGGATGTGGTCACCAGCCTTTGGGATGATGGAGGAATGAAGGACATGTTGAATGGTACGGGCATCCTTAAGTAGGGAAGAGTAAGCATTGTCGTGGTAAGGGGCGTTGGTATTTCTAAGGAAGCGATTGGCGACACTCCAATCATAATCAGGATCAGAAACTAGGGTTTGGAGTTTCTCGCCAATGACAGAGAGTTGAAGGATATTATGATAATCCTGGGCGGTGAGTTCTATAGGTCACTGATTAACAAAGGAGTGAAGGGTGGAGTAGTCAGCGGAGATGCGAAGATTTGTGAAAAAGACCCAGAGAAGTTCAGTGCTAAATGGAAAGGACAGGGTGAGGATGCAGATGAGGGAGGTATGCGCAAATAGATCCAGGTTAGGGTAGGTAAGAGTACGGGGGTTGATGATCTTGGATTGTGTAATTTTAACTTAAAGATAGTGTTGGAAGGCAGCCTGATCAGCTACATTTGGAAAGCGGGGATTGACATTTCCCAGGGAGGAGCTTGCACCTTGATGCCTAGATCACTTTCCACCAGTCATTAGGATTACAAGAGAGGAAGTATGGAAGGAAGAGGTGTGAAGAAATCTAAAGAAAAATGGCTGTTTAAGTAGAAATCGGCCGGATCATCCCGTACGATCACAGGATCATCCAATATGATATGAGTAATTATGATGGCCAAGACAATTGGTCAAAATGGCGATCAGATCATCTAGGACGATCAGAGATCATCCAGGAAATAGGTGATCATCCTGAGGAGTTAAGCAAGATGATCATTGATGAAAAGTATCATCCCGGACAATTAGGTGGATCATCCAGGATGATATGCAATAAATGTATAGGATGGGCTGAATTTGAATTATCCAACATTTGACACGTGGATCATCCAGGATGATGAGGTGTATCGTCTAAGATGATGACCAATAATTGGTGCATTCTCAGCCATTTGATCAGGATCAGGAAAATTGGATCATATCATGTAGGACGATGTAAGGATCATCCAAGACGATTACCAATAATTGATGCATCTCAACCGTTTGATCAGAGAGGGGATGATTTGAATGGATTGTCCAAGATGATGTATTAATCATCTAGGATGATGAAGATCATCCAGGATGATCTAGGAATTGTCCATGATGATGTGAAGAAAAAATGAAAAAGATGAAGGATGGAGAGGAAAGATCAGGGATCTCAAAAACACATACAATAAAACAAAAAATAAAAGCAGAGTAAATAAAACTAGAAACGAGAAACATAAAAACACATAAAAATAATATTTTTTTTGAATCGATCCGCTCTAGTAAATCAGAATTTTTTCTTAATTTTGAATCCAAAAACCAATAAGAAGATGATCGACAGCGCTGAAATCCAAAAAAGTTGGAAAATCGACTTTCATAACTCCCACCTCGGACACCTTATAGGTGCAAATTCCTTTCAAAACAAAATCCAATTCAAAAGAAAAGAAATTAGATTCAAAAAGAGATCCTTTCAAGTCTCATTCCAGAAAAATATTTGATTTAAAGATCCGAAAGGGAAGAAAGCATATTTCATTGTGGGCTCATTTTGTGCCTCTTTCAATTTGTATGGTGCTTTGCGCATCTTTTAATTTTTAATAAACTTTGTGTATCTTTTCAATTTTTTGGCGACATTACGCATCTTTTCAGTTTGGGCTAATTTTGTGCCTCTTTCTATTTTGGTGCTCTTTGCGCATCTTTTGTATGCTTTCTCCCTTTTAAAATTGTTAAAGAATCTCAACTGTGAAATTACCTTCTAAATATAAGAGACGACAAAGCTTACTCTCTACAATAAGAAAGAGTAATTCATAAAATAAAAGCTATATATCATATGATAAGTGCAATCACTTGGTTCAAAAAATCATAACAATGACTGAAAACTTTGAAAATACTTTTCATATGAGGTAGATTACTGTAGAAAGATAAAATAGATCTCTATTTCAAAAAACCAACTTTTTAATTTTGAAGAAGATTTTTATCCAAAAGAAATAATACACCATTAAATGAGTTAGAGGAAGAGAAACAATCATCAATGTTTCTTCCCTTTAACAAATTCAGAGGAGTTAATCACTACTTACCAGCTTCCAAATAAAATCAAAGCAAAACTCTCAGTCAGAAATTTAGTTTATCAGCAGTAGTGAGCACTAATCTGATTCTGAAATGAATAAAATAGTAAATAAAAAATAAGTAGGAAATCGCATCAAATTAAATACTCAAATAAAACTAACAATAAGTCTAAAATGAAAATCAACAGAAAAATAAAAATCAACAGGAAATAAATAATTAAATTAAACAACTAACTAACAGAAACAGAATAAAAAAATAGATAAATCAGAAATTAGTAGTCATTAGAATCATGGATTTATGTCAATCACACCCAATCTGGTCCTTAAAATGCAAAATGAGTGAAAGGCCAGTGATTTAGTAAATATGTCAGCCAGCTGATTTTTCAGTTGCTACATGATGTAGCTCAATATCCCCTTTTATAACATGGCCCCTAATGAAGTGATGCCTTATATCAATGTATTTGGTTCTAGAATATTGAATTGGATTCTTAGAAATATAGATGGCACTAGTATTATCATATAGAATAGAAATTATGCCAATAGGTAATCCTAAATCTAAAACTTGTTGCTTCAACCAAAGGACTTGGGCCATATAACTTCCTAAGGTAGTGTGCTCAGCTTCAACAGTGGAAACTACAACTGAGTTCTATTTTCTACTAGACCAGGAGACTAAATGTTGTGATTTGGGTGAATCAGTTTGTTCATGCGAATTCTAATCCAAGTTTATATTATTTAGATTTTTGATGATTACAAAAGCTTTTTATTTATCTAATTCATCTACTAACATATATTTAAGTTTTTGTCGTGTGTACTAAAGTATTTTTCAAGAAATTCACACTCTAGATCATTGAAGACTTCAAGTTCACTTGTTCACTGTAAATGAAGTCTGTAAATTTTCCTTTTCTTGAGTCTGAGAGAGTGTGATTATAAGTTGGATAACTATGTACACACACACAATGGGGGAGTAAAAAGTTTAAATTTTCAAACTATTCGTACAGTACGATTTTATATCGTACGGGACAATCTGTGAAATATGTCCTCCGAAAAGAACCCACATGCAAACAAAATTTTTCTAAGGCATGTACGTACAGTACGAATACTGTTCGTATATGAGTTTTGCTGTACGAACTAGTCAAAATTGGGCTCGTCCAAGCATTCGTACGGGACAAAATATTCGGATGAAGCTTGCTGACTTGATCGTCCAAGTGTTCGTACGGGATGAAATGTTCAGACAAAGCTTACTGACTTGATCGTCCAAGCGTTCGTACGGGATGAAATGTTCGGATGAAGCTTACTGACTTGATCGTCTAAGAGTTCGACTTGATCGTCCAAGCGTTCGTACGGGATGAAATGTTCGGATGAAGCTTACTGACTTGATCGTCTAAGAGTTCGTACGGGTGAATGGTTTGGACGAAGCCCACTGAAGTGATCGTCCAAGCGTTCATACAGGATGAACGATTCATATGAAGTTCACTGACTTGTTCGTCCAAGCATTCGTACGGGACGAACGATTCATACGAAGTTCACTGACTTGTTCGTCTGATGATTCGTACGAGATGGATTCTTTAAAATTCTGAACTACTCGTACAATACGATATTAGATCGTACGGGATGATCAGCACGGACTTAACTTGAAATTTTAGTTTTTAGATGGTTTTTTCTGTCCTAAGTATAAAAATGACTCAAAACTGTTTGAAGAAGAGATCCTTCTGTGAAATTTCTTTTGGAAAGTGAAAGGAGAGTGATTGGGAGAGTGTTTGGGAGTGAGTTTTGAGAGATCTTTCAAAGAAAAATTGTGAGGAGATTCACAAGGTTATCCAATTGAGAGGATTTCTTTTACTTATTCTTCAAGCATCTTCTTAGTTCCTTGGAGACTTTTGCAAAAGCATTGTTCGAGAGGATTCTGGTTCTCTGCAGCACTTAGAGAGTGAAAAGGATGACGGTTCTCTGCCGCACTTGGAGAGTGAAAAGGACAACGGTTCTCTGCCGCACTTGGAGGGCGAAAAGGACGACGGTACTCTGCCGCACCAGGGTTGGTGGAAGAGAGTTTGTAAAGGCTTCTCCAACTTGCTGTGGGGGTAAAAGGAGAGTCACTTGGTTTTAGTGCAATACCTAGAGAAGAAGTCTCTAGGGAGTGGATGTAGGTCGTGCTTGACCGAACCACTATAAATTCTGGTGTTTTCTGTCCACTATTTATTTTATATATTTCTATTTTTCGCAGTTTATTCTCTTTGTGGTTGAATTTCTGTGTTGACCGAAAGAGCAAAAAAATTATCTCTGTTCGTACTGTACGATTAGCTTTTAAATTTTCCAAAATATCAAGAGTAATTTTTAAAAGAACCAATTCACCCCCCCTCTTGGTTAGCCTAGGAACATTAAGCAATAGGTCTAACAATCTGTTCGCACTTTCAAGTTGTATGAGAACCAATTCTAAAAATAACTATTTAAATACTTTTTGAAATTTCGATCATGGCTAATTTTAGAAATATAAATACTATGGAAGGATACTCGATCACTAGACCACCATTATTTGATAATATCCCTTTTAATTTTTCGAAAACTCACGTGTCTACTTTTCTACAATCACTTGACTATCGCATGTGGATCTTAGTTCAGGATGGTTATACTGAACCTACTAGGATTGTAGAAGGAATAAGAGTTTAAACACCTTTTGTAAACTGGACTGTAGAAGAATGTGAATTAGCTCAACTGAATGTAAGTGTTTGAATAGTTTCTTTTGTGCTTTAAAGTCAGAAGATTACATGCGTGTGTCTACTTGTAAATCAGGAAAAGAAATTTGGGATAGACTTTGCATCATATATGAAGGTACTAATGAAGTGAAACAAACTAGATTGAACATTCTCTTGCTAGACTATGAACCTTTTCGCATGAATTAGAATGAATCAATTTCTGATATGTACACTCATTTTACACACATAGCCACTTCATTGCATGCTTTAGGTAGGGAGTTAATGAATGCAGAGAAAGTTAACAAGATATTATGTTGTTTACCTCCTGCATATGATGCAAAGATAACTGCAATAATAAAATCTAAAGATTTAAATGTTTATTTTGTTGACAATCTTCTTGGATAACTAATTGCTTACGAGCAATCGGTGACTCAAAGACAGATTGATGTAGATGAGAAGCGAAAAGAGAAGAACATTGCCTTAAAGGTGGACGACTCTGAAAGTGATCAGTCACTACCTGAGGACGAAGAGGATATTTCCCTGATGACGAGGCAATTTTGAAGTTTCCTAAAAAGGAAGCAGAGAAGACGCCAGCATTGGAACAAAGGTAAGTTCCAGAAGAATATTAAGACTTCAAATGAAGTCATTTGCTATGAGTGCAAGAAGCCAGGACACATCAAGATAGAATGCCCGAATCTCAAAGGAAATCCTAGCAAGGAGAAGACCGAGGAGAAACCAAAGGATAAAAGGGGTAAAAAGAGAGTACAACGAGCTTTCAGGGCGGACTCAGCTTCAAATTTGTCAGAAATAGCACCAGAAGAGGAAGTAACCAATTTGTGCTTAATGGCTGATAATCTCGACCATTCAGATGAGGATGAGGTATGTGATTTAAGCTATGAAGAATTATTTGAAGTTTTTGAACGCATACACTCTGCATATAAGAAACTTAAGAAATTGCACGCTAAGTTAAATTTGGATTATATAGAGCTGTAAAAAGATTATGAGATCCTTAGAAAAGATCATGCATTAATTGACAGCAACCACATGACCTTGTTGGATGAGTATGATGACTTAAACAGACAGTATAATCTTTTAAAATCATCAAATACTGAACTTGAAAAAGATTTTAAGACCTTTATGGATGAATCGGATTCTAGAGAGCATGAGTTGAAAATTGATAATTCGATTTTAGAAAGTGCCAATGTTTATCTTGAAGTTCAGATTAAAGCACTTAAGGAAAATAAAATACCACCTAAACTTGAAGAGTTTCAGGAATCGTACCACAAGAACATTGACTCAAGATCTAAAAAGAAAATTTTTAGGAAGAATAGATTAGTGAATTCCTTTCCAGGGATAAAGTATTTTTCTTGTGGTAGTTTAGGACATATTTCTCATACCTGTACTTTGAAGTATAGAACACATTTAGTATGGAGACCTAAGGTGCATAAATCACAGCATATCACACATGCATCTGGTTTAAAGTTGTCAAGAGGTGAACCCAAACTTGTTTGGGTTCCCAAGACTAACGTTTGATCATTTTGCAGGAGCATTCTCACAGAAGACCTCGTGAGAGTATTTGGTACCTGGACAGTGGATGCTCAAAGAATATGACTGGAGATACAAATCAATTTATATCGCTGGAAGCTAGGAATGGAGGTAAGGTGACACTTAAAGATAATACCACCAAGAGAGTGGTAGGTACAGGTATAATTGAAAATTCAGAAAATTTTGTTATTGAGAATGTACTGTTGGTTGAAGGCTTGAAACATAATCTGTTGAGTATTAGTCAATTATGTAACAAGGGGGTATCATATAAAGTTTTTACCTACAAGTTATGTTATTAGTCTAAATGGAACTGTTATTTTGAATGGTGATAGGGTGAATAATGTCTACATGCTATATTTTAATTCTATTAAACAATCTACTGCCTTGTGTTTGAAAACTGTATCTGATGAATCATGGTTGTGGCATAGAAGGCTTTGTCATGCTAGCATGAAAAATCTTAGGAAAATCACTCAAAAGCAACTAGTTAGAGGAGTACCCAAATTGGATTTTACTAAAGATCACTTATGTGATGCATGTCAACTAGGAAAACAAGTGAGATCCTCTTTCAATTCTATCAAGGAAATTAGGACTAGCAAGCCCTTAGAAATTCTTCACATGGATTTATTTGGACCTGTTAGTATATTAATTTCAGGAGGAAAAAGATTCGGGTATATTATTGTGGATGACTATACTAGATTCACCTGTATTAGATTTTTGAATCGTAAGAGTGAATCATTTGAAGAGTTCAGAGATTTTGCCACTTGGATTCAGAGGAAACTTGGTTTTAAAATAGTTAGTATGCAAAGTGATCATGGGGGAGAATTTAAAAATGAAATGTTTAATGATTTTTGCAAATTTCTTGGAATTAAACACAACTTCTGAGCTCCTAGGACACCTCAACAGAATGTAGTTATAGAAAGAAAGAACAGGACATTAGTTAAAACTGCTAGGGCCATGTTGGCAGAATATTCACTTCCTAAATACTTTTGGGCTAAAGTAGTTAGTACAGCATGTTATGTATTGAATAGGGTGTACATAAGGTCTAAATTGAATAAGACACCCTATGAACTTCTTAAAGGTAGAAGTCCCAACCTCTCGCATCTACATATTTTATGATGTAAAGTATTCGTACAAAATAAAGATAAAACTCTTCTAGGAAAATTTGATCCGAAATCAGATGAAGGAATCTTTCTAGGATATTCAAGTGTTGGAAAATCCTATAGAGTTTTTAAAAAGAGAACATTAGTAGTTGAAGAGACCACACATGTTGTTTTTGATGAATCCTATGATAGTAATGAAAGTTCGAAAGGGATGTTAAGCCCTAGTGAACTAGTCCCGAGGCTAACCAAGAGGGGGGGTGAATTGGATATTTGAAACAAAATAAAAATCTTTTTATAACGTACAGCGGAAATGAATTAAAACAATGATAAAAAGATCAATCACAGATATCACCCAAGCAGATAATCGTAATAAAATAAAGTGTGGAAAATAATAAGAAAGAACACACTGGATTTATAGTGGTTCGGTCCAACCTGACCTACGTCCACTCCTCAGAGGCACCCTCCAAGTATTGCACTAAACCAAGTAGTGTCTCTCCTTCAGCCCCCACAGCTAGGCGGAGAAGCCCTTACAAAATCACTTCCACCTTCCCCGGTGTGGCGGAGTAGCCGGGTCCTCTGACACCAAAGAGATCTTCTTCTTCCCAAAACCTCCCACGAGACGCCCCTTGAATTCGATGGTACTTAGGTGCAAGCTTGCCAGAGCAATCGTGTGAACCCCCTCACACTCCCTCGAGAATCCCCCTTCCCAGGCTCTTCTCCCTCTCAAACTCCACCCTTTCCTCTCTCCCTTTCAAGCTCTCTCTTCAAGTTCTCTTCAAAAGAACGAAGCCTCAATGGCTGCCAAAGACACCTATCAAGTGCCTTGAGAAAGCTTAAATAAAGAGCTCAAAAAACCCTTCCAAATAAGTTCTAGCGGCAAAGATCGTCCAAGACGATCGCCGGATCGTCCAGGATGATGTGCTCCAAAAGACGGCTTCAGAAAACCCTAAAAACTCAATTCTGCCACCAAAGATCATCCAGGACGATCGCAGGATCATCCAGGACGATGTGCTCTAAAAGACGGCTTTAGAAAATCCTAAAAACTCAATTCTGCAGCCAAAGATCATCCCGGACGATCTCAGGATCGTCCTGGACAATATACAGAATTTGACCTGATAGTCCCGTACGATCCTGGGATAGTCCAGGACGATCAGTACAAATTTTGCACAAATCGTCCAGTACGATATACATATCGTCCAGGACGATTAGAATAAATTTTGACTCTTAAATCCTTGCTTAAATTATCATGGAGGCTAGGGTTTTGAGATCATATTGGATCATCCAGGACGAAATATATATTCTTCAAAACGTGGAGGTGTATAAAACTGTACAAAAGTAGGAGGTATTTCATTTTTCTCAAAAGTACTTATTTTAACTTTTAAAAATTCATTTTCTTTCTTCAAACTTGTAATTTCAAATTTTAATGCTCCCCTACTACCCTCCACGTCACATACAAGATTGTCTAATTCTTTAAAAGCTTTTCTAAATCAACATGTGAGTTTTTTGACAAATCATATTTAATAATTAAATCAGAATGCTTTTTATTCAGCTCATCAAATTCATCAAGTAGAGACATGTGATTGCTGTCAAGTGTGGAAAGATCTTTAACTACAAAATCATGTTCTTTTTGCAAGGTTAAGAAATCCAATTTCAGACTAGCATGCAATTTCTCAAGTTTCCAATTAAATGTTTAAATTCTTTCAGAAACTTCAAATAATTGATCATAAGTAAGCTCACAAACCTCTTTCTGGCCAGACTGACCAGGATGATCATCTGCCATGAAACACAAGTTGGTTTCCTCCTCTTCAGCTTCAGTCTTAGAGGAGTCGGATGTAGAATCTGCCCAGAACACTTTTTGAATCCTCTTCTTATCCTTCCTGAATTTGGGTTTCTCCTCACCCTTTTCCTTGCTTGGGTGAGCTTTAAGTGTGTGACAATCAGCTTTAATGTGTCCAAGCTTCCTGCATTCAAAATAAACAGTATCAGATGAACCTTTAAAATTTTTACTGGACTTACCGTTGTTCCACTTCTGAAAGTTCTTATGTTTCTTCTTTAGAAAGGTTTTGAATTGCCTAGTGATTAAGGCAACATCATCACTATCCGACCCGGAAGAATCAGTGTTAGTATTGTGGGCCTTCAGCGCCATAGTTTTCTCCTTCTTCTCACCTGCATCAAGCTGTGTTTGGTTCACCCCTTACTCGTAAGTAATGAGTGACCCAAGTAAGTTGTCAATAGAATAATTATTCAAATCTTTCGATTCAGTAATTGCAATTATTTTAGCATCAAACGAATAAGGCAAACATCTTAAAAGCTTGTTTACTTTTTTATAGTTTGTAAGTTCTCTTCCTAAAGCATGCAAAGATGTGATAATCTGAGTGAACCTCGTATACATTTCTGAAATAGATTCAGTAGGTTTCATGTGAAAAAGTTCATAGTCATAAAGCAATATGTTTAACCTAGACTGTTTGACTTCAGTTGTACCTTCATAAGTGATGCACAATCAATCCCAAATTTCTTTACCAGTTATATAACTAGAAACACGCATGTAATCCTCAGATTTTAAGGCACAAAAAAATAGTTTAAACATTTGGCATTCAGTTGGGCTAAGTCACGATCATCAAAAGTCCAATCAGTAAAAGGCAGTTCAGTTTTGACATTGTTAATCATTCTAAAAGGTGGTTCATAGCCATCCTTAACAAGCATCCACATGCGATAATCTATAGATTGAAGAAAAGTGGACATGCTAGTTTTTCAAAAATAAAAAGGTATGTTATCAAACAATGACAGTCATGTAATTGAATAACCTTCTGCTTTATTACGATTACCAAAGTTAGCCATGGATTAAATTTAAAAGTTTTTAAACTTAATTTTTGAACCCCGCTCTGATCCCACTTGAAAGTTTGATAGGGATGTTAAGGCCTGATGAACTAGTCTCGAGGCTAACCAAGAGGGAGGGTTAATTGATTTTTAAAAAAAAAATTTTGAGCAACAGGAAAAATCTTTTCAATAATTTTTAGCGAAAATAAGTAAACACTGAACTGAAAAGATCGACAATAGATTTCACCCAAGCAGATAATAACATAAAAGTAAAGCACAAAAAATAATCAGAAAGAACACACCAAATTTTGTAGTGGTTCGGTCAACTTGACCTATGTCCACTCCCCGGAGCCTCCCCTCTGGGTATTGTACAAACACAAAAGTGACTCTCCTTCTGCTCCCACAGCAAGGCGGAGAAGCCTATATAAAATTCCTTTCCACCAACCCAGAAAGGTAGAGAACCTAAACTCCTTTCGCTTCCACCTAAAGCGGGCAGAGAACCCAGACTCTTTTTGCTTCCTCCTAAAGTAGGCAGAGAACCTAAACTCCTTTCGCTTCCTCCAGAAGCAGGCAGAGAACCCGGATCTTCTTGCAAATGATCCTCCCATAGAAAAAACTAACAAGACGAGAGAGGACGAAGGGAGAAGAAGACTCTGATCCTTACTTGGAGCAACCTTTGTGAATCCCTCTCTCTCTCTCTCTCTCCTAAGCTCTCTCTCTCTCAAGGTTTCTTTGGAAAGGAAAGTGGTAAAAAGATTTATCTTGTTGGAAAAAAAAGATCTTTTATAGGAGGGCTCAAAATTTGCCCTAAATCTCAATTGGTCAGCAAATATCATCCAAGAAAATTGCTAGATCATCTTATATGATTAGTTTACAATCACCTGTTTCAGCTTGGACGATCTGGTTGTTTTGGACGATTAGTAGAAAAAAGTTATTCAGATCGTCTGGTACGATTCTGCGATCATCCGGGGTGATTAGTGAAAATCAGGATTGTCATCAGAAGACCGCTCTGGTCGTCCAGAGAAACCTGTGTTGGATGATCTCAAAATGACTTGATCGTCCGGGATAATACGTCTATCGTCCTGTACGATTAGTTCGAAAAGTGCCAAGATCGTCCTGAGCACTGCTCTGGACGTACAGGTGAAACATGCTAGACGATTTCAAATTGACTTGATCGTCCGGGCCAATATGGGTATCATTCTGTACGATTAGTTCAAAATAAGGAATATTATCCTGCACACAGCTCTGGACGTACCGGTGATAGGCCCTAGACGGTCAAGATTTTTAACACATCATCCCGTATGGTCCTGCAATTATCCATGATGATATGATCGAATCAACCAGACCTTAGTTACTTTTCTTAATCACCAGTATAATTTAGGCATGATTGTAATGTTTCGTCCAAGATGATACACATATCGTACGGGACGATCAGATCAAAACTCTAAAAGTAAAACTTGCCTAACTTGATCTGGCGGCTGAGAATTTCTGATTTGAGCCTATCATCCTGTATGATCAATGTATCATCCAGGACGAACGCCTTAATCAGATAGACTTATCTTGGTCGCTCTAATTAGGGTTTCTATTTTCACTGGATCGTCCAGGATGATGTGGAGATCGTCCGGGATGATCAGAACAAAAATTGAACAGAAACTCTAATTCACTAAAATTCTCCCATTGAGTGTGTGTGTGCAAGGTTACTTAGCTAGGGGATCAATTATTTTACATTTGACTCAAGAAAGGGAAATATTACATTTAGACACACTTGGTCTCGATCTTAAGTTGGCTTGAATTGCATTTGATGTTTTGTACCTGAAATGGGTTAGCCATGCAAAATAGAATACAAACATGTTTGTCATCATCAAAACCATACTTTTTGAATCCAGATTTGCAACATAAATATGATGTATGGTATCACGAAGCTTTTAGGAAAGTGATTATTTGGTTATGAACGTCTATGTGATAATTTTGAGACCATGTACATACTTAAACTTTGATGCATTATTATTTATTTATGTTTTTAATTATTTCAAAAGTTTTTACAATTTTCTTTAATTATGTACTTTTAAATAAATGCATGGGATAAAAGTATTTATGGGAAGTGAAGGAAGGAGTCTACTCTACTAGTTGCGCTCATGTTGTTGTTTCTAAATGCCTCAGGTAAAGAAAAGGATCAAGTAAAGTAAATCGGGTTTAGAGGATGATTCTTTGAGCTTGAAGTATGAGGTACTATAATTTTTTTGTAAGCATTTATTTATTTAAGGAATAAGCTTTTATGATCTAAATTATTGTAAGTATATATTTTGAGAAAATGAAATATATTGATAATATTATGATGATTAAAATGTTAGTAGCTCTGGTTGTTACTTGTGGATGAGATAATAGGTTTTTAAAATTTAGGTAAGTCAGATCTTTTTATTAGATTCTAAATGTTACAAGTACGACCATAGAACCATGCGAGAGTGAGAAGGGAGTGTGCCTTGTGGCTATTGATAGGATTGTTCTAAGTGTCCATAGTATTGAGGGAAGTAGTTCTTCCCATTTTCCCTTGGCATCTTTGACCTTCTTTTTGAGGATGTAAAATATGAGCTTGTTAGTGGCTTTAACATGTCCTTTGGCATGAGGATGATGAACAAAAGCAAACTTGTGGCAAATGCCTTAAATGTTATAGAATTATTTGAGGCTTCGATCAACAAATTTTGGTATATTCTCTATGATAATTATAAAAGGAACTCTGTCTCAGTAGATAATGTTTGTCTAAATGAAATTTTGAACTACGACAGAAGTTACATGGGCGAGCGCTTTATCTTTGATCCATTTGATAAAGTAGTCAATCATGATTAGAATAAAACTTCATTACCTTGTCCATGGTGAAAATAAGCGTAGCAGGTCCATTCCCCACATAGTGAATGGCCAGGGGATCCTAATCGAGTGTATGTTATGAGAAAGTTGTAGATGTATTGGAGAAAACTTTTGGCATTACATGCAATTTAAAAAGGTTCTTCAGCATCATTTTTTAGAGTTGGCTAGAAGTATCCTTACCTAAGAATCTTGTGGGTGAGCCTGTGTCAGTCGGAGTGGCTTCCACATCTGACCGAGGTGATTTCGATCAATATAGCTTCATTTTGATCTTTTCTCATGCACTTGAGGTTGAGTGAGGATATGGATCTTATAAATAGGTGGTTGTCGAGTAGCAAGAAATTACTGAGAGATCGAATGATGGGGTTGTAATATGCCCATAACAGCAAATCAAAACTAGAAGATCATATGATGGGGTAAGAATACGCCCATCACAGAGGATCTAAACTTGGAGATCATATGATGGGTTAGGAATATACCCATCAAAGAGGATCAAAACTAAAGATCAATTGATGGGGTGGGAATATACCCATCACAGAGGATCGAATCTGGGAGATCGTATGATGGGATAGGAAAATGCCCTTCACAGAGGAACATTACTAGGAGATCGCATGATGGGGTAGGAATATGGCCATCATAGAGGATCAAAACTAAGAGATCGTATGATGGGGTAAGAATATGATCATCACAGAGGATTGAAACTAGGAGATCGTATGATGGGGTAGGAATGTACCCATCACAGAGGAACATTACTAGGGGATCATATGATGGGGTAGGAACATGCCTATTATAGAGGATCAAAATTTGGATATCGTATGATGGGGTAGGAATATGACCATCACAAAGGATTAAAACTAGGATATCATATGATGGGGTAGGAATGTACCCATCATAGAGGAACATTACTAGGAGATTGTATTATGGGATAGGAATATGACCATCACAGAGGATCGAAACTTGGATATCGTATGATGGGATAGGAATATGCCCATCACAGAGGATCAAAATTGGGAGATCATTTGATGGGGTAGAAATATGCCCGTTATAGAGGATCAAGACTAAAAGATCATATGATAGGGTAGGAATTTGCCCATCCCAGTGGATCAAAATTAGGAGATCGTATGATGGGGTACGAATATTTTGATCAAAGGGGAATAAGACTGAGATATCGTATGATGGGGTAGGAATATGTCCATCATAAAGTATCAAAACTAGGAGGCCATTTGATGGGGTACGATTATGCCAATCATAGAGGATCGAAACTAGGAGATCGTTTGATGGGGAAGGAATATGCCAATCATAGAGGATTGAAATTGGGAGATCGTTTGATGGGGTAGGAATATGCTTTGATCTCAAATTGTCAAGGGTCACTGACCTATGTGTTGATTAACCCATTCTTCAAATATCTGATGTAACGATCTATCCAACTTATAGGATATAAAGCTGGAGGATCAGTCTCTATTTGTATCACTTCCTCTTCCATGATCATGGGTGCTGAGACATTCATCAATTATTGATCATCAATGCTCCCTTGCTTTGAATGGAGGTCGGTGACTCTATTCTAATTTTTAGGAATTTAAGTGATTTTAAAGTACTCGAGCTTGCTAGATTCTATTTTGACTTTAAATAGATATTTAAAGAATAACATGTTTTTGACTCTGTATTCAGCATTAATATGATTTACCATGAAATGCGAGCCTAAGTACACTTTTGGACAAGTGATGCCTAGTTCGAAGGCAAATAAAAAAGCCGTGAGTAAAGCTTCATACTCGGTCTAGTTGTTGGTGACTTTAAATTTAAAATTTGCATCTTGAGTAATGATAACTCATGTAGGGCTTCTGAGAATAATGTCTGCACCAACTCCTTACTTGCTTGAGACATTGTTTATGTACAACATCCAGTAAGGTTGCATTATCATTTCTAAGTTTCTGCCTTAGTCAATACAGTCTATGAGAAAGTCGGTGATTTACTAAGCATTGATAACAGTCCTTGGCATGTAGATGATAGAGAATTTTCTAAGTTCTATAATCCATTTGAGTAAATAGTCGAATAGCTTGGGCTTAGCAAGAATTGTCTTGAGAGGACGGTCAATACTACTTGATTGGAGTGGGTCTAAAAGTAATATCACATTATTCTAGCTATGTTAAAGAGTGCCCATGCGTGCTTATCCATGATGGGGTACATTTGCTCTATGCCCCAAAGCGTACAACTCATGTAGTAGATAGACCATTTCTTCTTCCCTTCTTTTCTGGCAACTACAGAATTGATAACATTTTTGTCGATAATAAGATATAACAACAAGTTTTCGCACAACTGCGAGCTTCAAAGAAGAGGCGATGAGGTGAGAAGAATCTTCAATTATTGGAAGGCGGCTTTGCAGTCATCTCTATAAGAGAATATCTTTGCATTTCTGAGGATTTTGAAGGAGGGGATGCATCTCTCTCCTAGCTAAAAGATGAAGCAATTGAGTTTGGCGATCCATCCAGTGAGTTGTTGGACTTCCTTAACAATTTTGGGCATCTTCATATCAACTATAGAGTGTATTCATTCTTTGAGAGATGGAAATGTGGGCTCCAAGAATTTGCACCCTAACCTCTCTCAGGAATAGTTTTAGGAATGTTAGAAGGTCAAATTTTTTGAAGGTAGATTGGATTGAAGATAAAACACTACCCATAAAGTTTAATCTCATTTATGATATGGTTCCATGTTTCACATATGTACAATCCCCTATGGTTAATTTTCCTATTAGCAACAATATAGAACTTTTGAATAAAGATACTCGTTAGATATGTACTAAATACTAAGCATATAATAACAATAATTTAGCATTTGATTGAAAATTACTATCCTACACTTTAAGTAGATGGTGTGAAGAATGTTGATGAACCCAATCTTGATTTTTCTAATTCAAACTATTGTTCCCGTCAATGATAATGTATTATTTTGTCCAAGAAAACTTTATATACATGAGGTGAATGTTTATCTAAGGAGATAAATTCAAGCCAACCTTAACTAGGAAAGAGCTTTCTGTCTTATTAAATGCACCATATGATTCATTACTTAAAGAGTTTTTAGTCACCGTGGAACTTACTGGCATTGTTCACGATCATAATTTAGTGGTGTCACTTTACAACAAAACCACTAGGCCAAAAGACCCTATTCATAATGATTTACTTATAGTGTCATTAAGCATTAAAACCACTCCACATATTTACTAGCGAGAAACTACTTGAGAATGAATTATAGAGATACTCTCAACATAACATTCGTTATTTACGAGCCGAGGTTTAAAAATACGTGCAGGTTATTATACCTATTATAACAGTCCCAAGCTAACCAGGAGGGGGGTGAATTGGTGATTTTAAAAATTTCTTGGTTATTTAGAAAATTGATTAAATATTTTTAGCAAAATAATAAATTTTCACAAAGATATTTTTTAACCACAGAAATTAAAAATGCAGAAAAATAAAAATGCAGTAAAAATTAAAAGCATAGAAGAACACTAATTTTTATAGTGATTCGTTCCAATAAGACCTATTTAAACTCCCTGTATACTCCTTCTCCCGGTATTGCACTACTCAATAGTGTCTCTCCTTTTGCCCCCACAGTAAAGTAGAGAAGCCTTTACAAACTCTTTTCCACCAACCTAGTGCGATAGAGAACTGATGCCTTTCACACACTCCAAGTGATGGCAGTGTACTAACTCATCCTTTTTCACCCTCGTGGTGAAGGCAAAGAACGCAACATCCATTTTCACCCTCCTGGTGAAGGTAGAGTATGAAATGTCCTTTCTCACCCTCCTGGTGATGGCAAAGCACCAATGTCCTTTCTCACCCTCCTGGTGACGGTAGAGTACCAACATCCTTTCTCACCCTCCTAGTGAAGATAGAGTACTGGATATCCTTTGAAAATCCTCTCTCAAGAGCCTTCAATGAAGTAGGGAAGAACTATGAAGAACAACAAGAGATCCTCAGCATTGGGTACCTTTGTGAATCTCCTCACAAATCCCTCTCACTAGATCTCTCACTTTTCAATCTCACAATACTCTCCCAAATACACTCCTAAGGCACACTCAAGAGAAATTTGCAACAAGAGTATAGAGAGTTTGTTTTTAGGCTCCTGATATACAAAGGACAAGAAAACCATCTTGAAAACTAAAAATTTCAAGTTGATCGGACTTGGATCGTATAGTATGATCGTACTTCATACATATGATCAGTTCAAAAGGTGATGTACGATACTGTACAAACCTCATTTTATACTCTGATCGATGTTTATACAAACCAATATTGTTCAATACGATCAGTTCAAAATTATTGAGTTTGTATGGGATGAACGGGTATGAACTTGCTTTTATACTTTCGTCGGCGTCTGGGACGAACCAACTTTGTATAGTATGATCAGTTCAAAATTATTGAGTTCATACGGGACAAACTGGTACAAACCTTATTTCATACTCTGATCAGTGTCTGTATGAACCAACTTCATACAGTACGATCAGTTCAAAATTGTTGAGTTCGTACGGGACAAAATGGTACAAACCTTATTTCATACTTTGATCGACATCTGGGACTAACCAACTTCTTACAGTATGATCTTTTTAAGAAATTTCAAGTCCCGATTCTATCAACCTCATTTTGGAGGAATAATTAAATCGTCCAGTACGATTCCATAATCGTACAGCATGATTAGTTTAAAAAATAGAGGTTTTGTCTCACTCCTCTAGTGTGTGTGTGTGCACAGTTAGCCAATTACAATCTCAGCCTCTCAGACTCAAGAAAAATAAAAAAGTATAGACTTCAATTATAAGAACCCTAATCTAATATGTCTTGAAGTCTTCACCAGTCTAAAGTATGATTTCTCTAAAATGTTAGTACACACGAACAATATAAATAAAATATATCCAATAAATGTTAGGAGAAACAGTAATCAATATAATAATATTTCGGTATCATAAAAACCTCAGATAATATAAAAACTTTGTTTTAAAACCTAAGTTGTAACAATCTCCCCAGTTTTGATGATGATAAAATAGTTATTATTTGAGTTAACACTTAAGCTATTTTTCTCCTAAGCTCCCTCTAAATGAATGGCCCATTTATAATAAGAATTCCATGAAGTTCAAAAAACACATCCACAAAATAAGGAGTAAAAAATAAACATAATAAAAAGAAATAAAATAAAACAAAATACTAAATACACAATAAAAAACCAATCAAAAACAAATCAAACAACAATAACAAATAATAACACAATCAAAAATAATAACCCACTACACACATCATAAACAACAATATGCAATCAATGCAAGCATCAATTAATTACAAACTTCAATCAATGCAAGCATCAAACAAACACAACATCATCAAAAAATAACTAATGATAAAACAATAACATGACTCCCCCTTTTGACAACAACAAAAAGGGAAGTGCTTCTTGAAAAGATAGGCCTTGAATAATAAATCAAAATAGTTGAAAAGAAGAAAAATATTTTAAAGTAATTGCAGATACAATATTTACTCTCTAATATTTAAAACTAAAAAACACAAATTTTAAATCAAAGAACAACTAAGATAAAAAAAGTCAACTAGGTTCAGTGTTCGTTCTAGAAAAATCAAATAAACATAATTATTACAAAAATAATGAAATAAAGATTAATCAGTTTCTTATACAATAGTAAAGATTATTGCCAATTATATGGATTTGTATAAGAGATAGAATGACAAAGGAAAAACTAGCATGAGTTTTTAATTGGTGACATTGCACATCTTTTCAATATTTTTTGGCACACTTTGTGCAACTTTTTAGTTTGGGCTAATTTTGCGCCTCTTTTGACTTTAGAGAACAATGCACATCCTTTTGTTTGGCATGCTTTGTGCATCTTTTATAATTTCCTATCTTTCCAATATCATTAGATTTTTTAACAGAAATTCTAATAATTAACAAAGATAAACATATTGAAAATGAAAAAAAAAACATATGTTTTGCAATAATTTTAGCTAAATATTACTTGTCTATAAAAATATAAAATTGATGTTCAAATCTATATCCAGTCATAATGCAATTTAAAATTTTGAGAGATTAATTTTTGTAAGAAAATTAATTTGTATAGCAAAGTAATTCAAAAATTAATTCTACATATCAACAAAAATGTCTTAACTTCAAAAACATAAAACATTTCAAGAAGGGTAATTTCACATCAAGTCAAAACATCATTCCACTTAGCACTTATAAAACTTACATTCATACATCATATCATCAATACATAATCCAACTAAGGAAAGAATAAACATAAATCATGGCATGGAAAAGCCAATCCATTCAAATAGTACATCAACTCATAACAAGAGGAACCACAACATAAAGACACCAACACATGAAATCCAAAATAGAACATCATAATTGGTACAACAGAAGGATCACAACTAGAAATCGAAGGGACCCTGGTCTGGAGGTGGCTGAGGGTTGAACACTATAAAGTAGCTATTGATTATAGCTGCATGTATATTGACCAAGTCTAATTGTTCTTAGATCCAACCCATGTCCACGTTGTATCTTGCATCCTGCTACTTCAGGTGATTCTCAATTTGATCAAAGCATTGATCAAAGTGAGTTTCCAGTTTATCGAAATGCTGGACCATTTCTTGGTAAAAATTTTGATCAGGTCTAGGTGCAAGTGCCGGTGCAGGGGGTCCTCCTTCTCCCTTAGAATCTTCTTCCTTAGAACTTTGATCTCGCCCAAAGAGTGCACGGAAAGAAGCATCGGTAAAGTAATTGGGAAGTTCATTTGGGGGTTTAGGATGTATCAGGTTATATTTTTTTTCCAGAATGTAGGTAATTAGGTGTCCTAAGGCCATATTTTTCTTTCTCCTATTATAAGAAAGTCGAATATCAAAAAGTTTGTAGATGTAGTCCATAATTAATTAGGATTCATCAATAGGAGTTTCGGTCATGATCAGGTATATGACAGTGGACAAGAGAGAAGTCATATTTATATGAACACGAGCTTTTGGAATTATAGAGGTTATCAAAATGTGTTGGATAATCCTAGCATTCTGGTTTAGGGTATAGACACGAGGAATATGGCTTACTTGTTCAACACCTCTAAGAGTTAGGTTTATATCGGTCCAATCATAATTTGCTCTAGAGGTCATTATATAGGCTCTAACTCTAATAGTCTTAAGAGGAAGAAAGTTCCCTAGATCTTCGTTAGTTATTTCCACTCGTTGCTTAAACACATATAAAGTCATCCTAGTATGATCTTAACTCATTTTCATGATTGCAAGAAACATTTGAAAAGTCTCACGATGGCAGGCGTAAATCAAGGTAAGGATAAAGGAAAACTGGGTTGAGGCAAATAGGGGCATGAGAGAAAAGTTGATGTCACTCAGAATGAGGAGTCGAGAATGGGTTATTTTGGCTGAAACATACAGAAAGAAGGCTTTCCCATTTTCTTTGGATAGAAAGTTGTCATCTACATCTCTAGATTGAGAGGACGAGCCCCTAGAAGTGCGAGGTCATTTGCAACTGCTGGCCATCCCTAAAGTATGGGCTCAAGAAGGTTTGAAAATAAAAGAGAATGTGAAGAAAAACTTATACAAGACCTTTCTTTTTAAAGAAAAATGACCTATCATTCAATACAAAATTCAGATCATACGTACAATTTTGAAATCATACGGGACAAAAATTTTTCGTATATACGAATGGAAACGACCAAAAATGAAATGACTTTTCATAAACTGCCACTCCCGAGGAGTCATTTTGTACAGGCTTTTTAACCACACTATCGTATAGACGAGCTAGTGTTCATCTGGAATGATTAGAATATTAAAGATCATTCTGTGATGGTTAGGTTTGTCCACATAAGAAACTACCAATTGGATCATACAGATGAAATGAGATTTCGTACGTACAATCTATATTTAATAACAGACTTTTCAAAAAATAGCATCCCCAATTGTACAGACAAAAAATAATGAATCGTATAGTACGAATACATCATTGTACAGTACGATCGCTATTAAAAACATAGTCATGCATTCTCAACTCAGAAAAAAACATGTAAACGCTACATAATTTGTACAATACAAAACTAAATTCGTATAGTACGAAAGGAACACTTAGAACTCATGATAAAATAAGAACCTTTCCAAACATCAATTAGTCAAGATCAGATAACATGCTACCAGTAAAGAAAAAAATAAAGAGAAATAAAAAATTAACAAAAGAAAAATAGCCAAAATAAATAAAATAAACAACCAAAGAAAATAAACAAACACACCAATTCATTACAAATCAAATTTGCAGATATTCAATTTAAGCATTAAGATCAATCACACCTAATTTGATTCTTAAAGTGCTAAATATTTCAAAAGCTAGTGGTTTAGTGAAAATATTTGCAAGTTAATTTTTCTTAGCAACATGTTGTAATTCAATTTTTTTCCTTAGCTACATGATCTCGAATGAAGTGATGCCTAATATCAATATGTTTGGTTCTAGAATGCTGAATAGGATTCTTTGAAATGCATATGGCACTTGTATTATCACAAAAAATTAGTACAGTGCCAGTTATAAATCCTAAGTCAATCAGTTATTATTTTAACTAAAGAACCTATGCCACACAGTTACCTAAGGCAGTGCATTCTACTTCAGCAGTACAAAGGGCTACTAAATTCTATTTTCTGCTAGACCAAAAAATTAAAGAGTTTCCTATGAATTGATAAGTTTCAGAAGTACTTTTTCTATCAACCCTACATCCTGCAAAATTTGAATCAGAATATCTAATGATTTCAAAAGAAGAGCAATGCCTTGGATACCAAATCCCTAAGGTTTGAGTTCCAAAAAGATATCTTAGAGTTCTCTTAACAGCAATCAGATATAATTATTTTCAATCAGCTTGAAATCTAGCACACAAATAAAAACTCAACATGATATCTAGTCTACTAGCACTCAAGTAAAGCAATGATCTAATTATTCCTCCAAATTTTTTTTTTATTAATATATTTTCCCTTAGGGCCCTTATTTAACTACACTAAGGAACTCATTGGTGTACTCACTAGTTTAGCCTATCCATCTCATATTTTTTGATGATGTCCTTAATATACTTTGACTGATTCAGAAATGTCCCATCCTTCTATTACTTAATGCTGAAACCAAGAAAATAACTCAAATCTCCCATCAAATTCATCTCAAATTAACTACTCATTTTCTTTGAAAATTCATTACAAAGATTTTTATTGGTAGATCCAAACAAGATATCATCAACATATATTTAAACAATGAGTATGTCATATATTATAATTTTTAAGAAGTGAGTGGTGTCCACACTTCCTTTAACAAATGATATTTTTAATAGGAAAGTGTTTAACCTCTCATACCAAGTTTTAGGTGCCTATTTTAGTCCATATAATATCTTTTTCAATTTGAACACATGATTTAGTAATTTTGAATTTTCAAAACCTGGAGGTTGCTCAACATAAACATCCTCTTATATCACCCCATTAAGAAAGATACTCTTGACATCCATTTGATACAATTTAAAACTTTTAAAATAAGTTAAGACTAGTAAAACTCTTATTGCTTCAAGTTTGGCTACAGAGGCAAAATTTCTTTAAAATCAATTCCTTCTATTTGATTATACCCCTTGGTTACTAATCTAGCCTTATTTCTAATCACAACACCTGAATCATTTATTTTATTTTTGAACACCCACTTAGTTCCAACAACACTTTGAACCTTAGGCCTTTCAATCAATTCACAAACATCATTTCTAACAAATTGATTCAATTCTTCTTACATGTCCAGAATCCAGAATTCATCAAAAATTGCTTGATTTATATTAATGGGTTCACCTATTGATATAAAGGCAGAAGGGTTCACTTGTTTACTAAGTCCATGCATAGTTCTAACACCCTCGCTAGGTTCACCTAGAATCAATTCTTTAGGGTGACTCTTAGAAAATATACATTCTCTAGGCAATGAGTTTTCCATCTCAACATTTTCTTTCAAATTTGTCTTTTCAATCTCTTAGGAGATATTTTTAATATGAACTTCTTCTAATCTTAGCTCTTCCAAAATGTCAGATTCATCAAAAACTATATGTGTTGTCTCCTCAATTACCAAAGTTCTCTTGTTAAACACCCTATAGGATTTGCCAACACTAGAATATCCCATACAAATTCCTTCATTAGATTTTGGATCAAATTTCCTAAAAGAGTTTTGCCATTATTATGAATGAACACCTTACATATAAAAGCATGCAGATGTGAACAATTAGGTGTTCTACCCTTAAGAAGGTTGTAGGGTGTTTTGTTCAATTTGGATCTAATGTTCACCATATTTAGAATATAGCATGCTATACTAACCGCTTCAGCCCAAAAATATTTTGGAAGTGAATACTCAACCAACATGGCTCTAGCAGCTTCTATCAATATTCTATTCTTTCTTTCGACTATCCTATTATGTTGAGGGGTCCTAGGTGCTGAAAAATTATGATCAATTCCTTGTTCTTTATAAAAATCTTCAAATTTTTTATTTTCAAACTCTCCTCCATGATCACTTTGAATTGATAAAATTTCACATCCTAGCTTCTTTTGGATCTAATTATAAAATTTTTTAAATTCTTCAAATGATTCACTTTTATGAGATAAGAATTTGACCCAAGTAAATCTTGAAAAATCATCAATAAGTACAAATCCAAAGACTTTACCTCCTAGAATTACAATGCCAACCGGTCCAAAAAGATCCATGTGTATAACTTCTAGTGATTAGCTAGTTCTAAGATCATTAGTTGAATGAAAGGATGACTTCACCTACTTTTCTAATTGACATGCATCACACAGGTGATCCATAGTAAAATCTAGCTTGGGTATTCCTCTAACTAACCCTTTCTGGGTAATCTTCCTAAGATTTTTCATACTTACGTGACAAAGTCTTCTATTCCATAACCATGATTCATCAGTGATTGTTTTGAGACAAAAAAGTATTAAAAGATTTTATAAAATTTAAATCAAGCATGTATACATTATTTACTATATTTTCATGCAACATATCAATTCCATTTTGGTTTATAATGTAGCTTGTGGGGAAAAAATTAACACTATAATCTTTATCGCAAAGCTGACTTATACTCAACAAGTTATATTTTAAGACTTCAACCAATAATACATTTTCAATGAAAAATTTTTCTTGTTACCAATCATACATGTACCTACCACTCTCATAATGGTATTATCTCTAAGTATTACCTTGCCTCCATTCACGTCTTCCAGTATTATAAATTGATTAGCATCTCCAGTCATATGCTTAGAACAACCGTTGTCCAAGTACCAAATGCTCTCACGAGATCTTGTATGAGAGCATTTCTACAAAAAGATTATACATTAGACTGGGGAACCCAAATAAGTTTGGGTTCACCTCTTGGCAATGATAAACTAGATGCATGCTTGATATGCTGAGAGTTATGCATCTTAGGTCTCCACATTAGATGTGTTCTACTATCAATTATACAAGTGTGGGAGATATGTCATATCATTCCACATGAAAAACATTTAATACCAGCAAAAGGATTTACCAATCTATGTGAGTAATAATGTCTCTTCCTAGGTTTTGAACTTGTATCATTTTGCTTAGACTTATAGAATTGATCAAGTGTGGGTGTCGGTCTATTTTTCATAATAGCCTTCAGTTTCAATTCTAGATATGAGTTTCTATTTTTCAACATTGACATTTCTATTCTCAAATTGAATTCTCTTCTTTCATAAAAACTTTATAATAATTTTCAAGTTTAGTGTGTGATGATTTCAATAGTTCATACTTTTTGTTCAAATCATCAAATTCATCCAATAAACTCATATGGTTACTATCAATTGATGCGTGATCATTCCTAAGGATTTCATGCTCTTTTTGTAAATCCAAAAATTTTATGTTCAACTTAACATGCAGCTTTTTGAGTTTCCTATATGTAGTATGAATTTTCTCAAAAACTTTGAATAATTCATCATAGGATAAATCACATACCTCCTCTTGATCCAAGTGATCAAGGTTGTCTGCCATTAAGCACAAGTTAGTTTGAGGTATCTGATGCTGAGTCCCACTAGAATGCTCTTTGTAGTCTCTTCTTGCCCTTTCTTATATTGGTTTTCTCCTCAACCTTCTCCTTGCTAGGATTGGCTTTGAGATTCTGGCAATCAGATTTGATGTGTCAAGGCTTTCTGCATTCATAACAAATTACATCATTAGAAGCTTTTGCATTTTTGTGGAACTTACTTTTATTCCACTGCTGATGTCTCCTTTGCTTTCTTTTTTGGAAAATTTTGAATTGCCTCATCATGAGTGCAATATCTTCTTCATCCTCAAGTTGTGATTGATCACTCTTTGAGTCATCTACTTTCAACGTAATATTTTCTCTTTCCACTTGTCTCATGCATCAATCTATCTTTGAGTCACTCCTTGCTTGTAAGTAATCAGTAATCCAAGCAGATTGTCAATGGAATAAATAGTTAAGTCATTTGACTCAATTATTGCAGTTATCTTTACATCATAAGCAGTAGGCAAATAATAAAGAATTTTATTGACTTTCTCAATGTTTGTTAGTTCCCTATCTAAAGCATGCAATGAGATGACTATCTGTGTAAAGTGAGTATACATGTCACTGATTGACTCATTTGATTTCATACAAAAAAGTTTGTAATAATGTAATAAAATATTCAATCTATATTATTTCACCTCATTTGTTCCTTCATATGTAATGCAAAGTCTATCCCATATTTCTTTTCCAGATTTACAAGTTGAAACATGCATATAGTCCTCAAATTTCAATGCATAGAAAAAACTATATAAGCATTTTACATTTAACTGAGCTAGTTCTTTTTCTTCTACTATCCAATCATTAAAAGGTATTTTGATTCTTATGCCATCAGTAAGTCTAGTGGGACTAGTGTAACCTTCCTATACTAAAATCCATATGCGATAGTCAAGCGATTGAAGAAAAGTAGACATACATGTTTTCCAAAAGTTAAAAGGGATGTTATCAAACAATGGCATTCTAGTGATTGAATATCCATCAGGAATGTTCCAGTTTTCAAAAGTAACCATAATCGATTTTTAAAAAGTTTTCTAAATCTTAAATTATGAATAGGCTCTGATACCACTTGAAAGTATGTGCAAGTTATTAGACCTACTACTATAGGCCCAAGGCAAACTAAGAGGGGGGGGGGGGGGGGGGGGGGGATGAATTGGTGATTTTAAAAATTTCTTCGTTATTTAGAAAACTGATTAAATATTTTTAACACTAATAAATTTTCACAAAGATATTTTCAATCACAAAAATTAAAAATGCGAAAATAAAAATGCAGTAAAAAGTAAAAGCATAGAAGAACACTAAATTTTATAGTGGTTTGGTGCAATAAGACCTATGTCCACTCCCTGGAGACTCCTTCTACAGCTATTGCACTACTCAATAGTGTCTCTCCTTTTGCCCTCACACCAAGGCAGAGAAGCCTTTACAAACTCTCTTCCACCAACCCAGTGCGGCAGAGAACCGATGCCTTTTACATCCTCCAAGTGATGGAAGCATACCAACTCATCCTTTTTCACCCTCCTAGTGAAGGCAGAAAACCCAACATCCTTTTTCACCCTCCTAGTAAAGGCAGAGTACCCAACATCATTTCTTACCCTCCTAGTGATGGCAGCGTATCGATGTCCTTTCTCACCCTCCTGGTGATGGTAGAGTACTGACATCCTTTCTCTCCCTCCTGGTGACGGTAGAGTACTGATGTCCTTTCTCACCTGAAAGTTTGATAGGGATGTTAAGCCCTGATGAACTAGTCCCGAGGCTAACCAAGAGGGGGGGTGAATTGGTTATTTTAAAAAATTTATGAGCAAAAGGAAAGAACTTTTCAATATTTTGGAGCTGAAACAAGTAAACACAGAAATGAAAAGATCAACCACATAATTCACCCAAGAAGATAATAATAGAAAAGTAAAGTGCATAAAATAAATAAAAAGAAGACACCAGATTTTATAGTGGTTCAGTCATCCACTCCGCGGAGCCTCCCCTCTGGGTATTGCACTAACACAAAAGTGACTCTCCTTCTGCTCCCACAGCAAGGCGAAGAAGCATGTACAAAACTCCTTTCCATCGACCCGGTGAGGCAGAGAACATGAACTCCTTTCGGTTCCTCCTGAAGCAGGTAGAGAACCCAGACTCCTTTCACTTCCTCCTGAAGCAGGCAGAGAACCTGAACTCCTTTCGCTTCCTCCTGAAGCGAGTTGAGAACCTGAATCTTCTTGCGAATGATCCTCCCACAGAAAATATTGACAAGATGAGAGACGACGAACAGAGAAGATAAACTCTGATCCTTGCTTAGAGCAACCTTTGTGAATCCCTCATAAACTCCCCCTCATAAGATCCTCTCTCTCTTTCCCAAGCTCTCTCTCTCCCTCTCCCTCAAGGTTTCTCGGGAAAGAAAAGTGAAAAAAAGATTTTTTTTGTTGGAAGAAAAAGATCTTATGAAGGAGGGCTCAAAAATTGCCCTAAATCTCAACTGGTCAGCACATATCATCCAGGATGATTGATTGATCGTCCTGTACGATCAGCTCAAAATCATATGTATCAGCCTGGACGATCTGGTTCCTCTAGATGATTAGTCGACAAGAGTTATTCAGATCATCCCGTACGATTCTACGATCATCCGGGATGATTAGTGTAAATCAAGAATTTCATCCAGGAGACAGCTTTGGATGTCCAGGGGAACTTGTGCTGGACGATCTCAAAATGACATGATCATCCAGAATGATATGTCTATCATCCAGTACGATTAGTTAAAAAAGTACTAAAATCGTCCTGTTCATAGCTGTGGATATACAGGTCATAACATACTGGACAATTTTAAAATAACTTGAACGTCTAGGATAATATGGGTATCATCCCGTGCGATTAGTTCAAAATCGGGAATATCATCCTACACACAGTTCCGGACATATATGTGATAGGCACTGGACAGTTAGGATTTTTAACACATCATCTCGTATGATCCTGCGATCGTCCAGGACGATATGATCGAATCAATCAGACCTTAATTACTTTCCTTAATCACCAGACTAATTTAGATATGATTATAACAGATCATCCAGGATGATACCTGTATCATCCAGGACCATCAGATCAAATCTCTTAAAATAAAACTAGTCTGACTTGATTAGGCGGTTGAGAATTTCTGATTTAAGCCTATCATCCTGTATGATAGAAGGATCATCTAGGACGATCAGCTTAATCAGACAAACTTAACTTGGTCACCCTAATTTGGGTTTCTATTTTCACTGAATTGTCCAGGACGATGTAACTATTGTCCGGGATGATTAGAATAAAAATTGAATAGAAACTCTAATTCACTTAAACTCTCCCCCTGAGTGTGTGTGTATAAGGTTAATTAGCTAGGGGATCAGTTACATAACATTTGACTCAATAAAAATAAAAACAATACATTGGACCTAAATTTCAAAATAGTCTGACTTGATCTTGGACTAGCTTGAACTTGCAATTGATCCTACATACCTGAAAGATTAAACTGGCAACCAGGGAAAGAAATGTTTGCTATCATCAAAATTGTAACCCTTAAAACTAGATTCGTAACAATCTCCCCCTTTTTGATGATGGCAAACATTGGTGCAGTAGTTTCAAATAAAAACATACAGGAGTACTCAATGCACACATGAAAAAAAAAATATCATTTCAAATTTCACTAAATACAAAATATAATAAGGAAAACAAAAACAAAATAAGAGCAATATAAAAACAACTAGAACAGTACAAGAAACTTCTAGTCACTCAAACCACTAACTCCCCTTTTCGACATAACAAAATGGAGGAAGAGTGGGGATGATTTGAATGGATCGTTCAGGATGATGGATGGATCATCTAAGATGAAGAAGATCATCCAGGATGATGTGGGGATCATCCAGGATGAAGTGAAGAAAAAGTTAAAAAGATGAAGGATGGAGAGGAAAGATCAGGGATCCCAAAAACACATACAATGATTTTTTTTGAATTGATCCGCTCCAGTAAATAAAAATTTTCTCTTGATTTTGAATCCAAAAACCAATAAGAAGATAATTGACAGCACTAAAATCCATAAAAGTTAGAAAAATGACTTTCGTAACTCCCACCTCGGACACCTTATAGGTGCAAATTCATTTCAAATCAAAAATTTAATTCAGAAGAAAAGAAATTAGATTCAAAAAGAGATCCTTTCAAGTCTCGTTCCAGAAAAATATCTAATATAATCGTATTACAAAGTAAGAAATCAAAAATCATAATTTTTCGTCTTAAGCTTTTGAAAATATTAAGTGGTGCATGGATTTTTCTAAGACATTTAAAGATCCAAAAGCGAAACAAGCCTATTTCTTTGTGTGCTCATTTTGTGCCTCTTTTTCAATTTGTGTGATGCTTTGCGCATCTTTTGATTTTTGATACACTTTGTGTATCTTTTCAATTTTTGGTGATATTACGCATCTTTTCAGTTTGAGCTGATTTTATGCCTCTATTTATTTTGGCGCTCTTTGCGCATCTTTTGTAAGCTTTCTCCCTTTCAAAATCGTTAAACAATCTTAGCTATGAAATTACCTTCCAGACATAAGAGACGACAAAGCTCACTCTCTACAATAAGGAAGAGTAATTCACAAAATAAAAACCATACATCATATGATAAGTGCAATCACTTGGTTCAGAAAATCATAACAATGACTCAAAACTTTGAAAACACTATTCATATGAGGTAGATTACTGTAGGAAGATAAAATAGATCTCTATTTCAAAAACCAACATTTAAATTTTGAAGAATATTCTTATCCAAAAGAAACAATACACCATTAAAGGAGTTGGAGAAAGAGAAACAATCATCAATATTTCTTCCCTTTAACAGATCCAGTGCAATCAATCACTGCTTGTAAGCTTCCAAACCAAAAAAAAGGCAAAATTTTCAGTCAGAAATTCTGTTTATTAGGAGTAGTGAGTAGTGATCTGATTTTTTTTTAAGAAATAAAATAGTGAATGAAAAATAAGTAGAAAATCTCTTCAAAATAAATGCTCAAATAAAAAAAAACAAAAAGTAAGAAGAAAATCAGCACTGAATAAAAATAAAACATGAAACAGATAATCAAATCAAAAGACTAACAGAAATAAAATAAAAATAAAAAAAGGAAAAACTCAGAAATCATTAGTCTCAAAATCAAGCATTTATATCAATCACACCTAATCTGATCCTCAAAATGCTGAATGGGTCAAGGCCAGTGGTTTAGTAAATATGTCAGCTAGCTGATTTTTAGTTGCTACATGATGTAGTTTAATGCCCCCTTTTGTAATATGGTCCCTAATGAAGTGATGCCTTATATTAATATATTTGGTTCTAGAATATTGGATTGAATTCTTAGAAATGTAGATGGCACTATTATTATCACATAGAATAGAAATTGTGCCAACAGGTAATCCTAAATCCAAAACTTGTTGCTTCAACCAAAGAACTTGGGCCACATAACTTCCTAAGGCAATGTACTCAGCTTCAGCAGTGGAAAGTGCAACTGAGTTCTTTTTTCTTCTGGACTAGGAGACTAAAGACTATCCTATGAATTGACAACTTCCAAAAGTGCTTTTTCTATCCACCTTACACCCTACAAAGTTAGAACCAGAAAATCCAATAATCTCAAAAGAGGTGCTGTGCCTAGGGTACCAGATTCCTAGGTTTAGGGTCCCTAAAAGATATCTAAGAATTCTCTTAACAACAGTCAGGTGAGACTCTTTAGGATCAGCTTGAAACCTAGCAAAAAGACAAACACTAAATATAATATCAGGTTGGCTAGTAGTCAGGTAAAGCAGTGATTCAATTATTCCTCTATACTTCTTCTGATCAACAAATTTTTCCCTTGAATCCTTATTTAACTGAAAAGAGGAGCTCATGGGAGTGTTTATTGGCTTGGCTTTGTCCATTTCATATTTCTTCAAAATGTCCTTAGTATATTTAGATTGATTGAGAAAGGTTCCATCATCGAGTTGCCTTATGCTAAACCCCAAAAAGTAGGATAATTCTCCCATCATACTCATCTCAAACTCCTTACTCATTATTTTAAAAAAATCATCATATAAACTTTTATTAGAAGATCCAAAAAGTATATCATCAACATAGATGTAGATAATGAGTAAATCATCTCCTATTCTCCTCAGAAAAAGGGTTGTATCAACTCTCCCCTTAACAAACTCTCTTTCTAACAGGAATGTGCTAAACCTCTCATACCAAGCTCTGGTGCCTGTTTCAAACCTTACAAGGCCTTTTTTAATTTATAAACATGATTTGGATATTGGGAACTCTCAAAATCTGAGAGTTGCTCTACATAGACATCCTCTTTTATTATCCCATTTAAAAAGGCACTCTTGACATCCATTTGAAATAACTTAAATCCTTTATTGCAAGCAAAGGCTAGTAGCACTCTAATGGCTTCCTATCTAGCTACAGGGGCAAAGGTCTCCTTAAAATTAATCCCTTCAATCTGATTGTACCCCTTAGCTATCAATCTTGCCTTATTCCTAAGCACCACACTAGAATCATTCATCTTATTCTTAAAGACCCACTTGGTTCCCACTATACTTTGTTTCCTAAGTCTTTCTACTAACTCCCATACATCGTTCCTTATAAATTGATTCAGTTCCTCTTATATAGCTAAGATATAAAATTCATTAGAAAGGGCTTGATTGATGTTGGTGGGTTCAGTCATTGAGATAAAGGCAGTGTGGTTTATTTCCTTCCTAAGTCCATGCCTAGTCCTAACACCTTCAGAAGGGTCTCCTAAGATCAGTTATTTAGGATGACTCGAACCATATCTCCAATCTCTAGGTAAGATGTTTTGAGGTTCTACCCTTTCCTCTAGATTTACATTTTCAACCCCTTGGGTAATCTCTCCGACCTCTTCTTCTTGCTCAACTCTAGTCCCCTTAGGATCAGATTCATCAAACACCACATAAGTTATCTCTTCCACCACTAAAATTCTCTTATTAAACACCCTAAAGGATTTCCCCACACTAGAATAGCATAAGAACACTCCTTCATCAGATTTGGGGTCAAATTTTCCTAAGAATGATTTCCCATTATTCAGAATGAAAACCTTACAGCCAAAGACATGGAGGTGGGAAAGGTTTGGAGTTCTACCCTTAATGATCTCATAAGATTTCTTGTACAGATTGGATCTAACATTCACCCTATTCAGCACATAACACGCAGTGTTCATCGCTTCAACCCAAAAGTATTTTGGAAGTGAATACTCAGCAAGCATGGCTCTAGCGGCTTCCACTAAGGTCCTATTGTTCCTTTCAGCTACCCCGTTCTACTGAGGGGTCCTAGGAGCTGAAAAATTATGACTAATCCCTTGCTCCTCACAGAATGTTCCAAACTTTATTTTTTCAAACTCTCCACCATAATCACTATGAATAATAAAGATCTCATAACCTAACTTCCTTTAAATCCAAGTGGTGAAGGACTTAAATTTATTAATTGACTCAGATTTATGTGACAAAAAATTAATCCAAGTGAACCTCGAGTAATAATCAACAATCACAAAACCATAGACTTTCCCCCCTAAGCTGGTAGTGCTAATGGGTCCAAAGAGATCCATGTGAAGGACTTCTAAAGGTCTAGAGGTGCTAATGTCCTTAATAGAGTGAAAGGAGGACTGGACTTGCTTCCCTAATTGATAGGCATCACACAGGTGGTCCTTAGTGAACTTAAGCTTGGGGACACCTCTAACTAAGTCCTTTTGGGTGACTCTCCTAAGGGTTTTCATACTGGCATGACATAATCTCCTGTGCCACAACCAAGACTCATCGGTAGTAGTTTTTAAGCAATATGAAATATCAGCTTTAAAGTAACTTACATCCAACATGTAGACATTATTGATCCTTTGTCCCTGCAAAATAATGTTATCATTTAAGCTTAAAATGCAGTAAGTGGGTTGGAATTTGATGTTGTATCCATTGTTACAGAGTTGAATGATGCTTAGCAGGTTGTGTTTCAATCCATCTACAAGAAAAATATTATCAATCATAAAATTCTTTGAATCACCAATTATACCTGATCCAACTACTCTCTTGGTGGTGTTGTCTCCAAGTGTAGCCTCGCCTCCAGCCCTGACCTTCAGTGAAATGAACTGATTTGCATCTCCAGTCATGTGTCTTAAACATCCGCTGTCCAGGTACCACATGCTCTCACGAGATCTTGTGTGAGAGCACACCTATAAAATCATCAAATGTCAGATTTAGGAACCCGAATAGGTTTGGGTTCCTTCTTATGAAAAGAGGAATGCAATGTATGTGTGCTGTGCTGTGAAGCATGTAATTTGGGCCTCCACACCCAATGTGTACTATGGTGAACAGTGCAGGTGTTGGAGATGTGTCCTAACATGCCACAAGAAAGATATCTAACACTAGGAAAAGGGTTAACTATCTTCGTGGGTGATAGTGCCTCTTCCTAGGTTTGAATGAAACATACTTTGATGATTTTGAAATAAATTCTTCAGAAGGCGGAGGTGCATAAAACTGTGCAAAAGTAGGAGGTTTTTCATTTTTCTCAAAAACACTAATTTTGGCTTTTAGAAATTCATTTTCTTTCTTTAAACTTACAATTTCAAATTTTAATGCTCCCCTACTACTCTCCACGTCACATGCCAGAATATCTAATTCTTTAAAAACTTTTTCTAAATCAACATGCGAGGTTTTTAGTAAATCATGTTTAACAATTAAATCAGAATACTTTTTGTTCAACTCATCGAATTCATCAAGTAGTGACATGTGATTGCAATTAACAGTAGAATGATCTTTAATCAAAATTTCATGCTCCTTTTATAAATTCAAAAATTCTAGTTTTAGGCTAGCATGAGTTTTTTTAAGCTTCATATATAATGAATGGATATTTTCATAAACTTCAAGTAATTAATCGTAAGTAAGCTCATATACCTCTTCTTGATCAGATTGATCAGGATGATCATCAGCCATGAGACATAAGTTAGTTTCATCCTCTTCAGCATCAGTCTCAGAAGTGTCGAATGCAGAATCTGCCCAGAACGCCTTTTGAATCAGCTTCTTATCCTTCCTGAACTTGGGTTTCTCCTCACCGTTCTCTTTACTTGGGTGAGCTTTAAATGTAGGATAATTAGCCTTAATGTGTCCATGCTTCCTACATTCAAAACAAACAGTATCAGATGAACCTTTAAAATTTTTACTGGACTTATCCTTGTTCCACTTCTAAAAGTTCTTATGTTTCTTCCTTAGAAAGCTTTTGAATTGCCTAGTGATTAAGGAAACATCATCGCTATCAGACCTGGAAGAATCATTTTCAGTATCGTTGGCCTTCAACGCCACAATTTTCTCCTTCTTTTTCTCACCTACATCAAGCTGTCTTTGGTTCACCCCTTACTCGTAAGCAATGAGTGACCCAAGTAAGTTATCAATAGAATAATTATTCAAATCTTTTGATTCAATAATTGCAGTTATCTTAGCATCAAATGAAGAAGGCAAACATCTCAAAATCTTGTTCACTTTTTTATAGCTTGTAAGTTCTCTTCCTAAAGCATGCAAATAAGTGACAATTTGAGAAATAGATTCAGTAAGTTTCTTGCAAAAAAGTTCATAGTCATGAAGAAATATATTTAACCTAGACTATTTGACTTCAGTTGTACCTTCATAAGTGATGCACAATCTATCCCAAATTTCTTTACCAGTTGTACAAGTAGTAACATGCATGTAATCCTCATATTTTAAGGCACAGAAAAAACAGTTTAATAGGGCTAAGTCCCAATCATCAAGAGTCCATTCAGTGAAAGGTAGTTCAGTTTTAACATTGTTAATCATTCTAAAAGGTGGTTCATAGCCATCTTTAACAAGCATCCACATGCAATAATCTATAGATTGAAGAAAAGTGGACATGCGAGTTTTCCAAAAATAAAAATGTATGTTATCAAACAATGGCGGTAATGTAATTGAATAACCTTCAGTAATATTGCGATTTCCAAAGTTTGCCATGGATCAAATTCAAAAGTTTTTAAACTTAATTTTTGAATCCCGCACTGATACTACTTGAAAGTTTGATAGGAATGTTAAGCCCTGATGAACTAGTCCTGAGGCTAACCAAGAGGGGGGATGAATTGGTTATTTTAAAAAATTTGTGAGCAACATGAAAGATCTTTTCGATAATTTGTAGCGGAAATAAGTAAACACAGAAATAAAAAGATCAACCATAGATTTCACTCAAGCAGATAATAACAGAAAAGTAAAGTGCAGAAAATAATCAAAAAGTGCACACCAGATTTTATAGTGGTTCGGTCAACTTGACCTACGTCCACTTCCCAGAGCCTGCCCTCTGGGTATTGCACTAACACAAAAGTGACTCTCCTTGTGCTCCCACAGCAAGGTGGAGAAGCCTGTACTAAACTCCTTTCCACTAACCCGGTGAGGCATAGAACCTGAACTCCTTTCGCTTCCTCCTGAAGCAGGCAAAGAAGCCAGACTCCTTTCACTTCCTCTTGAAGCAGGCAGAGAACCTGAACTCCTTTCGCTTCCTCTTGAAGCGTGCAGAGAACCCATATCTTCTTGAGAATAATCCTCCCATAAAAAACACTGATAAGATGAGAGACGACGAACAGAGAAGATGACTCTGATCCTTGCTTGGAGCAACCTTTGTGAATCCCTCATAAACTCCCCCTCATAAGATCCTCTCTCTCTCCCAAGCTCTCTCTCTCTCTCTCTCAAGGTTTCTCTAGAAAGGAAAGTGGCAAAAAATTTTTCTTGTTGGAAGAAAAAAATCTTTTAAAGGAGGGATCAAAAATTGCCCTAAATCTCAACTAGTCAGCACATATCACCAGGATGATCGGTCGATCATCCTGTATAATCAGTTCAAAATCATATGAATCAGCCTAGATGATCTAGTTCCTCTGGATGATTAGCAGACAAGAGTTGTTCAGATCATCCCGTACGATTCTACGATCATCCGAGATGATTAGTGTAAATCAGGAATTTCGTCTAGGAGACAGCTCTAGATGTCCAGAGGAACTTATGCTGGATGATCTCAAAATGTCTTGATCGTCCAGGATGATATGTCTATTGTCCTGTACGATTAGTTCAAAAAGTGCCAAAATCGTCCTGTTCACAACTCTGGACATACAGGTCATAACATACTGAACGATTTCAAAATGACTTGAATGTTCGAGATTATATGGGTATCATCCCATACGATTAGTTCAAAATTAGGAATATCATCATGTACACAGCTCTGGACGTACAGGTGATAGACACTGGACGGTCAGAATTTTTAACACATCATCCCGTACGATCCTGTGATCATCCAGGATGATATGATCAAATCAATCAGACCTTAATTACTTTCCTTAATCACCAGACTAATTTAGGCATGATTGTAATGAATTGTCCAGGATAATACACGTATCGTCCGGGACTATCAGATCAAATCTCTTAAAATAAAACTTGCCTAACTTGATCTGGCGGTTGATAATTTTTTATGTAAGCCTATCATCTTATATAATATATGGATCATCCAGGATGATCAGCTTAATCAGATAGACTTAACTTGGTCGCCGTAATTAGGGTTTCTTTTTTTACTGGATCATCCAGGACGATGCGGCGTCTAGGACGATCAGAACAAAAATTGAACAGAAACTCTAATTCACTAAAACTCTCCCCCTGAGTGTGTGTGTGTAAGGTTAATTAGCTAGGGGATCAGTTATATAGCATTTGACTCAATAAAAATGAAAACTGTACATTGGATCTAAATTTCAAAATAGAATGACTCGATCTTGGACTAGCTTGAACTTGCAATTGATCCTGTGTACCTGAAAGATTAAACAAGCAACCAGAGATAGAAATGTTTGCTATGATCAAAATCGTAACCCTTAAAACCACATTCGTAACATCACCCACATGGTGATGGCAGAGTACCGACATCCTTTCTCACCCTCCTGGTGATGGTAGAGTACCAGATATCTTTTGAAGATCCTCTCTCAAGAGGCTTCAAGGAAGTAGGGAAGAACTATAAAGAACAAACAAGAGATCCTAACCATTGGGTACCTTTGTGAATCCCCTCACAAATCACTCTCACAATATCTCTCAATTTTTAATCAATACAAACCAACATCATACAGTATGATCAGTTCAAATTTGTTGAGTTCATATGGGTTGAATGGGTATGAACCTGATTTCATACTTTGATTGGTGTATAGGATGAACCAACTTTGTACAGTACGATCAGTTCAAAATTGTTGAGTTCGTATGGGACAAACTAGTACGAACCTTATTTTGTACTCTGATCAGCATCTGTACGAACCAACTTTGTATAATACGATTAGTTCAAAATTGTTGAGTTTGTATGAGATGAACGGATATGAACCATATTTCATACTTTGATTAGCATCCGGGATGAACCAACTTCTTACAGTAAGATCTATTTAAAAAATTTCAAGTCTCGATTCTATCAACTTCATTTTGGAGGAACAGTCAAATCATCCAGTATGATTCCATAATTGTATAGTATAATTAGTTTAAAAAATAATGGTTTTATCTCACTCCCCTAGTGTGTGTGTGCACAGTTACCCAATTACAATCCCAGTCTCTCAGACTCAAGAAAAATAGAAAAAGTACAAACTTCAATTACAAGAACCATAATCTAATATGTCTTGAAGTCTTCGGTAGTCTAGAGTATGATTTTCCTGAAACTTTAGTACACATAAACAATACAAATAACATATATCTAATAACTATTAGGAGAAAGAGTAATCAACACAATAATATTTTGGTATCATAAAAAACTCACATAATATGAAAACGTAGTTTTGAAACCTAAGTTGCAACAAGATTATCCTCAGGTTTATCACAATAATCAAACAAGTGAAGAGCTGGATAGATTTTGTTTATGTTTTGAATGATATATTTATACTTAAATGATTTAATTTTAAAGGATTTTAGCTTTTTCACATTTCCTTACATACTAGGGCCAAAAGTAATTCAATTTGATTTTTTTAGGGGGGTTTTGTTAAAATAAGATCCCCTCCAATTGAGATTTTTGTCAATGTGGTCATCATCATGGTTTTAAATAATTTTATTTTATTATTTAAATATTATCAACTCACTTTGTTTGCTAACAAAAGATTGCGTCAACATCTGTCATACGACCTCTGAACTCAAGAGTATGCAATTTATAATAGATTTTCTTTGTAAAAGGCATTAACTCTAAGGAAAACGTAAAATTAAATATCTTCATAGGCTGCATGGTTATATATTCATTTATTAGATTCATGTTTTATCGACATCGGTACTTTCAAAGACGGTCAAACTTGAAATTAAAATTTACTTTTATTTCAGCCCACACAACATTTCCAGACCTTAGATTTAAGAACTTGATGTATTTGTAAGAGAAAATGTAATAAAAGTTTACTTTAATTTGCTTATGACCCTGCACAATACTCTTAGAATGTTTATTTAAGAGTTTAGGATGTTTATCAGAACACAAGCGAGGAAATTGATTTCAATGGTCTGATGTGTTGCACACATTTTTTATTAGAACAAACGCATTCATGCAGTGCACTAGTACACTTTTTAATGCACTTATATAAATTTGGATGCTCTTACACTGTGACTTAAACACTTACACTATCTTCAATGCACTTATATAATGCAATTGCACAATAAATGGTACACTTGCATGCACTTCTATGCACATACAAAGTGCATTTGCATGTCTCTTCTACATTTGCATAGTTTATTTTGGGGACATATGAACAAAATTTCTTTCAAAGATTTGACATGCGCCATGTAGTTTGTCAAAATGATTGTGCAACTTGAGATGAAAAATGGTGCACTATGTTTATCTCATTTGACAAAAATTTGTTCATGGTACATATTGCCTATTCACGAGAAGTGTACAAGCTCTCTTTTTTAGTAACTAACATGTGCGTCACTCAGGACACTCGTACACCCGTGATGTATATTTGATTTGACCATCTCACTTTGTATGGGAACCATTCAAGTTAACGTGACTTTGACATGTGTAGGAATCTGATGTAGCAGTTGTTAAAATGAATACATTATTATTGAAGCGTACTTATGACATTGTATTTTGAGTTCATTTTTGCTTGCAATTGGGTCTACTTATGTGTATGTTGAAAATCCGGTTGAGAGCATTTATCATTGAAATGTACACAACATTTAATTTTAAAATTTTAAAAGAGCACCCTTCATCATTTGTCTGCTTACATACACGTATGACAATCCAATGATATAGAAGGCGAATTGCGATCTTAGAACATTTTTCATATTGTCATCAATTTTGTTTTTATATAATTTGATTTTAATTATATGAGCCTGAAGAGAAATCATTTCTTCATGTTATAAATATGGAAGCCCTTTGATCAATTTTCATACCATGTCCAATTCATCGAATACCTTCTTAATGACCTTTAGTGCTCAAGAGAGTTGTAGGAGCAAAGGGCAAGTTTAGTTTCCACTCGTTGGTGAGCAATTGAGTTCATTATAAGTCCCTTATAATTTTAGTCCAAATTTTATCTTTTGCATTTTTAATCTAATTTTTCTCCATTTTAATTTTAATTTATATTATTTAAATATTACATTTCTGCTAAAAAATAATTCAATGGCAATAATGATGAGTTACACTTTGATTCTATTGAACTTTATGGATGTTAGCCTATGAGGTGGATTACAACCCTATGATATGTGATGTGAGTTTCACGCCCTCCACTAACGCCCTCCACTACTATATGATGGTCAGAGAACATAGACATCATACAAAATATATTCTAAGATTAACATAAGATATTTTAAATTAAAAAAGTAAAATAAACAAAAAAGATGTACTTAGTGTGTTGATACTAGTATACTTGACTAGCATAGAACAGATGATGATTGGACATTGAACAAAGCCTTTAAAAATTCCTTCAATATGATTACCTCACTTATTGTTATGTCATATCATTATTCAAGAGAATAAACTTTATAATGATTATATGTAAGACACCGGACTAGTAAATGATCATACTTTTAATCATATGTCCAGCTCATGATTAGCAAATCATGTTAATTTCTCTTTACTGAAAATTTGAATTTCACGTTAGAATTATTTATCTTGCTAAGCTTTATAGCTCACTGCATTATTATCTTGATTATTTTTATAGGTATAGGAAATGACAAAGTTAAGCATTAATGACTATTAGGCTTTGAATGTCAGATGCGAAGCATGATAAGGTATATGATGAATGTTTGATGTTACGAATGTAAATTGTGTTGTTTATTATAAGCACTATAGTTGAATGAATAAAATATTTTGGAATGCTTCCATGCAATTGAATTGTAATAATTAATTAGATCTTGATGAGTTAAAAGTTATGTGATTTGCTATGTTTGGGCACTACAACTGATTGAGTTTATCACTCTATTATGATATATGAAGTTCCATAATGAGTATTGGTAGTAGATTAAATCGATTGATTCTTACTTGCATCTGTCACTTCCTAGGTTCAATTTGGAGAGGATCATCATTAAGCATGACAGGTAGACCATTGGTTGGTATTTAAAGAAGCAACTCTTGTGGTTATAAGTGGTGGTAGAGAGAAAAAGAATGGTTGTCAACACTAGAAGAAATAGTATAAGTGGGCAGTTGGCTATTATAATATTGCAGTAAGCAATACATAGGGCTTGTGGCAATATGAGAGAAGAAATAGAGATAGATCGAGAGCTAGGAAATAATGTGGAAATTTTACATGCCTTACAGTACAAGAACTGTGTCTACTTATAGGCAAAATACTGCAACAAACTTAAAATTAAACTAACTTTATAATATAAGAAAACAAATTCATATTTTATAATTATAAACTTATCCAAAATAAAGTCAAAATTAAAAATTCAAATTAATCTTACCCTTTGGATCTCCATCCAAAGGTCCAAATTTGTTGTCACCTGGTCTTGGTATATGAACTTCGATAGATAACCCTTCTTCAGCTGTTGACTAATAACTTGATATTCATTAACAACAGTGTAGTTTGATATTCTCCATCAAGAGGTCATCCAAGATCAATCTATGATCAAATATTAAAAAACATCATGATTTTATTAATGATGTCAAGTGATCAATGGTGATGACATATCAACGTTTAGATAAACCAATCAATAAGAAAAATCTTGAGGTTTATTGAATCTTAATTTAGATCTATGATAATGGGACAATAAATCATGAAAATTTTATGATAAAACTTATCCTCTTCCTGAGAGAAAAGTGTTGACACAAATGACTTCTTAAGAAAAAGGAACATAAGGCATAGTAAACCAAAAAAAAATTGGGATTCTATAATGAACTCCAGTCAAAAGAGGGAATACTAGTGGCTTCAAGGTTACAAATATGCTCCTTGTTTGTGAACAACCCAAGGTAGTCACTCGGATGGCTCTCAACTACTAGTGGTGTGGTGAAGGCAATGTGGCAGCACCAATGACAGAATATTGGTAAAAAAAGAGGTTATGAATGTTCTTCTCCTTATTAGCAGTCGATTTAATAGGCTAACTTCTATGACCCCTCAAAAGGAAGTGGCAATTTCCTTAAGGCTATTCCCCGTATACAACAGACCTTTGTGAAAAGTAGTCATTACAGTTATGATGTTCAACTTCATTTTCTGAACTACGACCCATATGGACCTCCATTATTTGTATAGAGGTTGATCGCAGCAATATATGCTTGCATTTACCCAACTATGGTTGATCTAGTCAAATTGTACTCTAATTCAATTTTTTGAGGCAATTAGAGATCAATACTTTACGTTGAAAATTGTATACATTAATTCATGTTGTAACAAGTTGACAATTTCAAGCTATTTTCACCATCCAAGAATAAATGTATTATGCAAAATTATTATCTATGTGGTACGATACTTATTAAATACATCTAAAAAAATCTGACTGCTAGAGGAACCACTATCTTACTTGTCATGGTTTGGGTAAGTTAAAAACATTAGTAGAAAGTGCAAGCTAAATAGCATGTAAAATATGATTAATACCTAAATGTTTACAATTAAATGAAATGTATGTAAGAAAAAAAAAATAAAGCAAATTATAGTTACCAAAATGCTGCAAAATAATTCCCTACGAATGTCAATATCACGTTTACTGTTGCTCTCAATAACCTGAAACAAGTAGAAGAAATTGACCTAACTATAGATTAAGCAAGTAAACGAGTTTGGTACAAGCTATAAAAGAATAAGTTCACCAGTTATGTGAGGCCACGAACAGAAGAATAATCTATGAAATTCTCCATTCTTGGTACAGTTTGTTTCAATTCATAAAACAAATATAATGATAAATTGTTTACGTATGAAGTATAGCTAATGAATCAAGTATTGTACACTTTCCAACGTGAATGTCATATTCCAAGTAATGAATAAAATACATTTAAAATATTACAATTCAAATCTATTGTAGTCATAAAAGAGCACCTCTATAAGTTTAGTTCAAAGTACAAATCACCCATGGAATTAAACTGCATCTCTGAGGTACCAAATGATGAACAGAATCGATAAATAAAGCAAAATAAATAGAAATTCAACACAATGTTTTTATGCTTCATTTTTTGTTGATAAAAATTTGGCATGCTCCAAGGTTAGCTGAGTTTTGCCTACCATACAAGAATAACCCAAGTTCTGTATTACAATAAGTCCTTGGAACAACTGTGTACAATCTTGCTGGTTTACAAATGTATGATGTGAACTCAAAGGAATTAGATTTAAGGAAGACAGACACTATAACCCAATGGTTTGTGGAGTAATGTTAGCCTGTGTGAGTCGAAATTTTTCCCAGAAATGCCTTTCAAATGAAGCTGATAATTAAGTATGGCATCAAAACAAAATCAAATAAAAATGTTTCTATGAATGATTGCCACCGCTTCCACATAAAGGCTTACATGAAAAGGCTTATGAATGCAGATGAGGATTTAAGGGGAAAAATCCAAAGAAACTAAACTTTCCTTTTTTAATTTAGAATTTATCCAAGATTGTCGCAAAAATTAGAGCATAATTCAAGTTAACCACATTCTCATTACATCACACATTGATAGGTTAGTGGCTAAGAACTCTTAAGATGGATGGTGATGATGATGATGATGTTGATGATGTGTATGATCAGTTAACTAGATCATCAATCAAATGCTCTAAAAAAAAATCAATTAAATATAGATTGCATCAAATAAAAGTATCAATGCCATCAGAGAGACAAAATTTTGTCTTTGGTAAGATTTTTTTTATTATGTTTAATTTTTCAATCTTTAGTAATGCACATCTAAGAAGTTTAATAATGAAGTAAACACAAGATAACTATTTAATTGATGTAGTTTAATGAAAAAGCAATTGTTTCCCATTTCAAATGAGATTCCTAAAATACATTATGGTAGTTGAATTTGATAGCCGAATATTTATACTGGTAAAATAAGCGAAAGAATCAAATAGAACAATATTTGCTCTATCAGGAACTACATTATAGTATATATAAAACATTAATTTGTCTTCGAAAGATCAAAATAATCATGTCTTAGATGATAACATGCTCACTTGAAGGCATGAGTCCAAATGTTATCAACCATATCCCAATCAGCAATAGCTCCATCTTTGAAAGGTGATATAACCGAATTCAAAAAACAATATAAGAAATCCACAATATTGACTATGTCACCTTAAGCCACCCTAGTTTTAGAGATGACACAAATAAAAGTAAAATGTATTGAACCCTCACCTATATATGGTCTCTTCTAAAACCTAAAGCCTAAGAGCTGACATATAATTTGTTATGTTCATCTAGATGATATTATATAATATTTTTGCTTTGATTATGTGATGTACTACTGCTAATTTAGATATGATTTTTTATTGATTAGGAGCTAATCTAGGTTGTTTGGCTCCAAGTTGGATTTTGATGTTTTTTTTTTATTGACCAGTGATTTTTTGTGATGTATTACTGCTAAATTTGATATGATTTATTTTGAATTTTATCTTCTATATATTTTTAGTTTTTTATAAATTTGTCCCTCTCTATGAACTACGGTCGGTTCCGCCGCTGCTTGTGATGCTTCCTAAATATCATTTAGGCCCATTTTTGTTTTTGAAAGAGTTTTTGTCATGTGAGAAAAATGTAGCAGGAAATTTTATAGGTTTGATGGATTCTCATATCAGGAGAATAAATTGTGTGCCAAATTTTTCATTGCATGATTTGCTAGTTAGCGAATCACATGGTGGAGGTTTAATGGGACATTATAGAGTTGCTAAGGCCTTAGCTATTTTGCAAGATCACTTCATGTGGCCACACATGAAAAGAGATGTCGAAAGGATTTGTAGCAAGTGTATCACCTGTAGACAAGCAAAATCCAGAGTGCAACCACATGGTTTGTATACACCCCTACATATTACAGGTGAACCCTAGATCAGTATTTCATTGGACTTTGTTCTAGGTTTGCCTAGGACTAGACTTGGCAAAGACTCAATTTTTGTGGTTATAGATTGGTTCTCAAAGATGGCATATTTTATTCCTTGTCATAAAATTAATGATGCTTCACATATTGTTAATTTGTCTTTACGGAAATTGTGTGTTTACATGGCATGCCTAAAATAATTATTTCGGATAGAGATACTAAACTCTTGAGCTACTTTTGGAAGACCTTATGGAGTAAGCAAGGTACTAAGCTTTTGTTTTCTACCACTTGTCACCCACAAACTGATGGTTAAATAAAAATAGTAAAGAGAACATTGTCAACTTTATTGAGGGCTATCATTAGTAAGAACATTAAAACTTGGGAAGATTGTTTACCACTTGTCGAATTTGCTTACAAGCGTAATGTTCATTGTATTACTAAATTTTCACCCTTTAAAATTATATATGGTTTTAATCCATTAACACCATTAGTTTTCTCTCCTTTACCAATATCAGAGCGTATTAATTTATACGGTAATAGGAAGGCTAACTTTGTGAAACATTCATGAGAATTCAAGGCTAAATATCAAGTGAAGAACTGAGCAAAATGCAAAGCAAGACAACAAAGGGAGGTCAAAAAATAATATTTGAACCCGATTGGGTTATGTTGCATATGAGAAAAGAGATAATTTTAGCAGAAAGGCATTCCAAATTGCTTCCAAGAAGAGATGGCCCTTTCCAAGTCCTAGACCGCATCAATGACAATGCTTATAAACTTGATTTACCAAGTGAGTATAATGCTAGTGACACTTTCAATGTTATAGATTTAAGTCTCTTTGATGCAGATGATGATTTGAGGACAAATTCTTTTGAAGAGGAGGGGATTGATAAAACTCAAGGACAATCACCAAAGGACCTAGTTCAAATATATATTGGGCCAATTACAAGGTCACAAGATAAAAGGCTCAAAGAAGCACTTCATGGGTTGATTCTAAATGTTTACACTCAAGAGGATTCATTAATGCCCATTATTGAAAGCCTACTTGTGCAATTTAAGTACATTAATTTGATCTAAATTCTAGATGATTTTGGTCAAAAAGTCAAACTTAATTTTTGCAAGTAATGGGTGTACATTTAAGTTCAAAGATTTGAAACTTTTAGCATTTAAGTACAAAGCTTTGGAATGGTATTATTTTGGAACTATATGAAGTTTGTTAATACTTATTATTATCCAATTTTTTGATTTATAACTATCCTTTTTGGATAAGATTGATAGGGGGCATTTTATGCTTGTAACTTTTTAAATTCTTATTTTTTAATGCTTGTGACTTTTCAAATTCTGAAGAATTATAACATTAGCCTATAAATAGGCAACTAGCAATGAGAAATGTAAATTTTTTATGTTTATGAGAATAACTCTTTGGTTCTTTAATTTTGAACTTATTAGAATTATCCATGGCATTCTTCCCTTGACTTATCAGTCAATCCTTTCATAGTTGATTGTGGCATCTTCATACTGAGGTTCTTACCTCATCATAATTAATTTGTCACAGTTCCACCTCTCAACCTTGTCCTTAAATAGCTTGGTTCTTAGTCATGTTATGGGTTTCATCACAAGTTCTCAGATGTTTGATTAAAGTAGAAAAATATTTTAGCGATCCCTTACGAGACCTCGATTGGGTTCCTGGCAAAACCGAAGGTTGACATGCAAAATCGCCAAAAAATTACTAAAAGCATGTAATCATATATCGCAATCAACCCATCAATTAAATCAGTTAAAATAATATTCAAATTGAAAGTTTATATAATAAGCGCCACTTAATATTACTACCCAAGGTCTGCAGAAAGTAAAGTGGTAGGGTACCTCTGACTATAGCCCGGATTCTACTCCTAATACTCAAGTGAATTTTAGAATGGAATTCTTCTCGATCACCACTTCTTCATCCTTCTGCAAACTTCTTGGATTCGTTAGGTCTGGATATCTAAATGAAAAGAAACACCCCCTCGAAAGGGGTATTTTCTTTTCCCTTTAGATATTTGAAACTTTCCTAACTTAGTCTTCTAAATTGATGAGAACCCTCCCCTAAGGGATGTTCTCTCCTATTTAGAATCTAAGTTGGATACTTATGTATCCCCTCTCAAATATCACTTTGAATTACAACTCAGTAAATTTGAATTATATTTAATGAAAATTAAAAATCTAGACTCGAACAACCTGCAAGGTTATCCTAAGAAGTTAATATTAAACTATCTCAAGCAGTTGATATAATATAATTTAAAATACTTAAACCAATCACACTTGGCTATGCTCTTTCAATTTTAAAAGGGGACTTAGCATTCTGGAGCACCTGTAGAAATTTGATTAATTTAAATTTAATTTTACCTTCTTTAATTTTAATGCCCTCTATGAGTATAGCCACCTGCATAAAATTGTACCATCATTTAAATCGCCCCTATCCTAAGGGTAAATTTAACACCCATCAATCACATCATAAAGTATAAAATTTAAATAAATAATCACAGTAATATTAACAACCGGCATGCAGTGAAAGCTTACAAATTTTGGCACAAAGAAGAAAACTAAACACCGGCCTAGCCTGGGTCTAGAAGTGGTTATCTTTGAAAATCATCTAAAGTGTGTTAAGCAGGCCGTGTGGCTCGGGTAGATCCTAAACTGGGTTTTTTATGGGAAACCACACCAGGGGGCCTACATGTTAATTAAAAAATAGAATACAAGGTCCTTAAAGGGAACCTTCAGCTCGTTATTACTCGAAATAGCTAAAAAACAAATCAAATGAAAAACTAAGAGCCGATGTTTCCTTATTCTACAATTTACAAAATAACCTAATAACATTCTAGGTCTGCCAGAGGATAGAATCCAAAAAAGGAAGATAAAAGTTAACACTTTATGCACCAAATTCCTACCAAAAATATCCAGCTTATCCCACAAAATCTCGATCCCTTTAATCTGCAAGAGAATTAGACTACAAAACCAGCACATATATAACAGGAAATATGCAGGACAATAACTAATCAATATAAAAAACCAAAGGATACAGAATTTGCAGTGACCAGGCTGAACACAGCCATCAACATTAAAAATAGGATAATTGATAAGCAGCAGAACATTCCAAATACAGAAATAAGGAGCAACATAAAGCCCAGATTGAATACCAATCGAGTTAATCACATAGCAATAATCAACTTTAATTCTAACAGCCAAATAAAATCAAGGGAACTCACAATGCAAAATTGGAAAGGTTTGCCATTTAAGCTCAGGGGTGTAGTATCCGTGGTGCTACCGAACACAACACTCACTTGCCACTCTAGCCTACTCCCAAACCGACCCAGGCTCACAAGGATCCTGTACAGGAAGGTGGCACAACCCATAGTAATAGAGTGGAAAATAGTTAAGCGAAGAAGAGAATAGCACACTGTCATACGCGTTCACCTAAAGCCCCCAACATAGAAATCCAGATATGCCGAGCGAAAGCCTTAAAATCCATTAGCATAATGATAGCCCACACAGAAGAAGAGCAGAGGTGCTTCCTATAAAAGACAGATGAATTAACCTAGAACATACAAAGCCAATTTGAATCAACCTAGAAAGTAGATAAGCATTGAACAGCATAAATATTTCTCTAATCATTTCTCAATACAGGCCAGACCCAATGGTTAGCATCAAAAGAAAAATCCAAAATGATGTTGAACTGATAACCACACCAATGTTGACAATAAATTAACCAAAAACCGTTATTTCTAGACCTATTATGATTACAAATTAGGACCTGGTAGATCCAAAAAATTGCAATTAAGGGAGTCAGAAGACTACCAAACTAAATCCTGTCATTATAAAAGGAAGTAAAGGATAAATAACACTTGCAATTCAGTTTAAAATTAATAACAAAAGAGAGAATCCTCAAGAAATAATGGACCTGAAAAAACATACATGCAAAGACTACAATAAAATTAAATTGGCAAGAACCGAAAAAACCAAAATTAAGTAATTCTAACATAAGGTATGCTCATACGATCCAGCCTAGCTAAACCAAATAGTTTGGGCGGAATAGAGGATCCTGTAAATTCTATAAAATCTGGCAGATTACAACCCAAATTAGCTGAAAAGTCAGCAGCAGCATTTCCTTCCCTATATATATGAGTTATTAAAAAGTTAATATAAGATAACCACTATTTAATTTCTCTAATAGCATAGAAATAATAAGGATTAGTGTTGCCATTTCCAAAAATAAAATGTATAACAAGCTTAGCATCCATTTCAATCCAAAAATTAGTAATCCCAAGAGAATGCATAATTATAACCCAAACTTTAACGACAGAATTTCTGCCATAATCACAGTGGTAATATCAGAGGATCTCGCAAAAGCAACAACAATAATGCCATTGAAATCCTGGATGATACCGCCACAACCAGCTTTTGACCCTTTGAAAGCACCATCAGGGTTAAGTTTGCAGCATCCCATATAAGGTTTAATCCATCTTACTAAAATGTCTCTAGAGAACTATCTATAAGAGCCATCACCCAAAATGCCAAAGTGCTCGACAATATGAGTAGAACTGTAAAAAAAATCCAGATTAATCAACTTAGCCAAAAAGAAAGATCTCACTTTATCCTTAATCTAATGGATGAAGCATTCATAATAATATTCTAATACTTAGCCTCATTCCTACTTTCCAAAGAAACCAACAAATAAAGGTGTGTAACACATTTCTAATATGCCTCTTGATAGGAACCACCCAGTCATGCATGATATTAATAATATTTTTATAGTTCTTAAAAAATTGAGTGGTAAAGAAATTGTCAAAATAAAGCTAGATTGTAAACTGGGTTGTTCGTTACAGTTTTCTAAATTTTAAATTTGTAAGGTCAAAGGAAACATTCAAGTTAAAAGTTAAGTATTAGTATATTGGAGCTTAACATAGGATAGATTTTAAAAGTTAATTGATTGAATAAGTTTAATTAAATAAATATTTAGAGTTAATAAACTTCAATTAAATTGATTAATGGCTGATTTTAAAGGTTAAATTAATTCATATTTTCCATCAACCGATTCATGGCGTTGTGCCACCAGGCTCGAGGAGCTAGGCCTCCTTAGGACACTTAGCCCCACAGTCCGGAGTAAACCACCCTAAAAACCTTATTGATGTAGTTGGATTAAAGATTTTAATTTGGTTAAATAATTAATAATAATATAATTTAAAGTTTTACACTCAATTGAATTCGTTCATGGCATTCTGCCACCAACCTCGAGGAATTAGGCCTCCTTAGAACACTTATCCCCGCAGCCCAGAGTAGTTAATCCTAAATACTTCATCTTTAGAGTGGTTGTTATGTATTAAAGGGTTGCTTGACTAATTAATAAATCAAATTTATATTTTATGATATTTTGGTAGATTATTGAATTATCTGGAATTTTTTAAACATATTAATTAAAGGGGTAAAAAGTGACTTTTGATTAAGGTTGGTTTCTGGAGTTTTGATATTTTTATCAAATATTAGACCTAAATATGAGTAATTAGGCTTTGAGTTTGCTTGAATTAGATTTTTCTACATTTAATTATAAAATTTTGAAGTGTGGGTTGAAATTTGAACTAGAGTTCACCAAAAAGTTGGCTTTTTAATTTTAAGTGATTTTTGATGATCTGATATTTTTAATAAATATTAAACCTTACATTAGTACAGTTCCTCTGAGTTTGCTCAATTTGAAGTTTTTAACATTTAGTTATAAATTTTTGATATTTTGTCTCAATTTGGAAATACGGTTGACCAGAAAGTTAACTTTTTGAGTTTGACCTATTTTTATTGGTTTTTTTAATTTAAAAAAATACTAAAACTTAAATGGAGTTGAATGACACTAAGTTTGATCAATTTAGATTTTTTAAGAATTAGGTATGATTTTTAAAGTTTGGTTAATTAATTTATTTTTTTAAATTACTTAATTATGGAGGTTTTGATTGTTTTAATCCAAACTTATTCCAAACTACATGGAATCACTCCCAAAGGTCAGTGATGACCCATGGGAGTTTTTTCAGGTGTTTAGAATTTATTTGAGATTTTTTTAAATTTTTAATTATTTTATTTAATTAACTGTTGATTTTCACTAAAACTTAAATTAAAGTTAAATTAAAAGTCTAGTGATAGGGCTTTTATTTGTCCTAAATAATGGGTCAATTTTTGGTCAGTTTGATATACTAATTGTAATTTTTGGATTTAATTTTGATTTATTATATTTTTTAATTTTTTAGGTTCTAAAAAGGGCAAAATTTTGATTAGTTTAATTTTTTGCCCTAATGACCTCCAAATAAAGTGAAATTTGGACCTAAGGTATAAAATGTCACTAAGTTTAATGTTCTAAAGTTTCACCCATATTGATGTATGTACAATTTCTTATAATTTTTCTAAGTTAGCTAGACCTTCTCCTTAATTATTTTTCCTAGGTTTCACTAATGTGGGTCTAAAATTTTTGTCACCTAACCCTGGGACATATTCAAGCACAACACAGCAATCAGATAACCTAATTCTACCAATTTGGAGAGTTATGAATTTTGAAAGTTTTGGATCCAAAATGGACCCATTACTTTGTAAATTCATCCCATAGCAAACCCTTGAGCATCTAAACTTAGGAAAAATGCAGGTGATGCCTAAGATTCCCAAAAATATTTTACCAAAATTTCGGCTCAATCTGACCTCTGTATTATAAGAAATTTGAGAAATTTAGATTTTGATCAAAGGCTATGATGCTGCCACATCACCAAACCAACATGAAATCATGTGAGTTTGAAGACTGCAGATGTCCGTGGCTTGGTTTGAGGCTACGTGGCAAGTTCTGGGTCATTCGATCGCACAGAACACGCAATTGGATGGTCTAGATCAATTTCAGTTAAATTTTGAGCTAAAATTTCAAATGCTTATAACTTTAAAAATACCCATCCAAATTAGACGAAGTTTAAACTATAGATTAAGGGTAACATAACCTTCCAACACATGAAGTTTGGAGGCTTCATGGGTTTTAGATTTTCTGCAATTTCATATTGAAGTTTGAGAGAAATGTTGAGATATCATACAATCCTGTGGATGGATTTTTATGTTCTTGGGCTTGCTGGAAAGGTATTTGAATCCTCTAAAACTCCCTTTAATAGTCCAAGAGCTATTGGTGGCTGGTTTAGGATCTGCTATAGCAATTATCCTTTCTCTCTCTTTCTCTGTCTCTCTTCTCAAATTAGGCTCTCAAGCTTTTTAACAACCATTCTAATGGATGGAGGGGCTTATTTATAGATGGAGAAGCTGGGGGATGGTTAGAATAGGATAAATAGTATTGGAATTAAAGATTTTGGATGTAGGGAATAAATCCAAGCCTTTTGAGTTAAATGGGAATTATCTTCCCACTCTAATGATTACATGCTCTTGATGTAGAGAGAGAGAGGAAGCTTGAGGTATTGCCAAGTATCTATTCCAGCCACCAAAATGCATAAGAGTTTGGATTTATCATGAGAATTTGGCTTGCCAAGGTGGCAAAGCTACATAAGCATGCAAATTGACTTATTTGACCATTTCGACTAGTCAAATTAGTCAATGGGCTGATGTGGCATGGGAGAATTTTTTAAATGCTGGTAAGATGTTTTGAAAGGGATTAGAAGCAATCCACTTAGAATTTGAGTGAGTAAACACACATGTATGGGAGTTTGACTAAGCTAGATCATGTTGACTTAGTCAAATCCATCATGATTTGACTCATAATGAGATTAGAAATATTTGAGGTATCAAATGGGATAAACTTGAAAGGTTAAAAGCATTGATTTGATCAAATGGGTCGTATTAACCCATTTAAACCCTTAAAGGGTTAATGGCTGAACTTAGGTTAACTTGGTTAACCAGGTTGACCTGGACGCTGAGAATTGAATCAATAGTTCTAAAATGATGTGTTGAGTCTATTGGAGGTGTTCCCAAGTTCTGGGAAGGTCATTTGGGTCAAAATGACCTATTTGACTCTTAAAGGGTATTTGGATCAATCTTGGTTGACTTGGTGAACCAGATTGACCCAGGGATTAGGATTGGGTACAATAAGTTTGTCTTGACATTTGGAGTTGAATGAAAGTAGTTCCATTCGAAGATAAGGTCATTTGGTTTGAAATGATTATTTACACCCCTAAGGGATATTTTGGTCATTTGAGTTGACCTGGTCAACCAGGCTTGACCAGGGTTCGGGTTTGAGTTCTATGCACTCCTAATGATGATTAGGAGGAATTGGAAGAGGTTCTAGGATTTAATTTGAAAAGGCTATGTATGAGTTTAGAAGAAAACTCCAAAATTACCCTTAAGGGCATTTTGGTCATTTTGACCCCTGATTAACTAGGGGTCAAAATGGGTCCACCAAAATGTAGTTTAATGTTTAAAATATAATAATCAAGGGACTGAATGTGATCAAAGGGTTTGGAGAAGGTTCCAAGGTCAAAATCCACTAAGTGGTAGGTCTAGTGGCATAAGCCATAAATATTTGTAGGTTTTATAGCATTTGGGTTTCAATTCAATTTTTTGGGTTAGAGGCCTCAGAATGAGCTCAAATTTTGAGGGTTATCTCTAGATACATCTCTTATCAATATGAAATTGATAAAATCTTAATCAAAGGTCACTTGATTGGGGTTTAAAGTGTTTGAAAAGTGACTGGAAAAGGCTTTCCGAACAGGGCCTTTGAACCTTGGATTTTGGTTTGAATTTTTGGGTTTAAACTAGATTGATCCTAGGGTCTGAGTTAATCTAGGATTTGGATTGGTCCTAGTGACATCATACAAAAATGAGGTCAACAGGGATATAGAGAGAGGGAAGAGAGATAGTGAAGGAGATGGGGATAGATCTGAAAGATTACATTTACATTACCAAGAAAATAAAAATTATAATAATATACAACGAAGTGTGGTAAACTCTATGACCATCCTCCCTTAGAGCATTCAAGATAGTGAAGGTTATTTTTCTAAAATTTGCATCATGTTAACAAATATATAAGAGAGAGGTAATGAAGCACAAATATTCATAGCATTGTTACTCTCCCTTGGAATGTATTGGAACAAAACCTACTTAAATTGACTCAGGAAAGTGAGATCCTCATAAAAATTGTTCAACTTTTTATTCATTTGGTCTCCCATTATATTTTGGATTCATTGATTACATTGTGGTTGCCCCCTTCTATAATGATTCCTTTCATATCAAAATATACACTGATTAATAATGCTTCAAATAGCCAAAATCATAAGCTTATCCACTTTGGAAATATCCTAATGTTCCATTTGCCTCCCAAAAACCATAAGAAACTCACCTATATGATTTCATGTGACAACACTAATCCCAACTTTGAACTTTGTAATGAGTATGACATTAATGTCAAATTTGATCGAACCTGAAGGAAGGGAGACAAAAAAGCTTATCAATACACAACCTGGCAGGTTTGGTGGTGCTCCTGTTCTCCAAAATTGAATGCAGATGAGGTCTCAAAAGCCTAGCCAAAACCATAGAATTTAGCTTGGAAGGGGTGCCAGTAGATCGACCTTGCTTTTGAGCGTGTCGAGCCTGCCACACCTAGTAAACAATAGAACAGTAGACATGTCCTGAAATCACATAGGTTATATTTGCTTGCTTGAGAGCTTGCATGATTTGGGAAAGAGATTGAAATCTAACAAAGAATAAACCCCAATGAATTAGGACATTAAACACCCCAAGAAACTTACTGCACCTAGTTGTAATATGATCCAACATTCCCATCTCATCACAATGCTAATGACATTAATTGCAATCAAATAAACCATTCCTGTGAAGCCAGATGTTAGTAGGAATAACTTTTTTGAAAATCCTCCACAAAAAGAAATTGTCCCATGGATGTGAGTTTCTTAATCCATCTATAATAGGCTTTCTTGATTTGAAACATATTTTTATAAACAATAGTTATAATGGTTCACCTAGTCAATTCTTTCTTCAACTCAAGGACATCATCTCTAACCACTAGAATAAAGGGAATATCCGTGATACGCCTCACCTGGGGCAGCTCTTACTAAAAAGAATTGAAGACTTACCCCGATTAATTCTCTAGCTAGTCTAGGAGCAAAAATCCTAAAAAAAAAGTTTATACTAGTGGCACTAGCATGGTTTGCTGTAGCAAGTATAAGGATATCATCCGTATGTAAGAGGTGTGACATTCATTTTGAATTTCTTATAATTCTAACCCCGAGCTACTGACCAGTTTGGCAAAATGATCTAGAGAGAATCTTAGAGCAAATAATAAAAAAATAAGGTGAAAGTGGGCACCCTTGACAAAAAATTCTAAGTTACAAAATTTTACTTAGTATGCTATCAAATAAACCACTTCTGGGAAGCAAAATGCTAGTAGGAATAGTTTGTTCAAAAATCCTCCACAAATTAAAAGTCATTCTCCTATGAATTTGAGTTTCTTAATCCAGCTACAAATGGCTTTCTTCATTTAAAAGTTATGTTCATAAACAATAGTCGTAATGGTTCGCCCAGTCAATTCTTTCTTCAACTCAAGGACAATATCTCCAACCATTGCAATAAAGGGTGAAAGTGCAAACAGGTTGTTAGACCTATTGCTCAATGTCCCTAGGCTAACCAAGAGGGGGGGTGAATTGGTTCTTTTTAAAAATACTCTTGATATTTTGGAAAATTTACAAGCTAATCGTACAGTACAATATAACTTTGTATGGTACGAACAGAGATAATTTTTTGTTCTTTCTTTTAAAACAGAAATTCAACCACAACGAGAATAAACTGCAGAAAATAGAAATGCAGAAAAATAAATAGTGAACAGAAAACACCAGAATTTATAGCGGTTCGGTCAAACACGACCTACATCCACTCCCTAGAGACTCCTTCTCTAGGTATTGCACTAAAACCAAGTGACTCTCCTTTTGCCCCGACAGCAAGGCAGAGAAGCCTTTACAAGCTCTCTTCCACCAACCCCGGTGCGGCAGAGTAGCGTCGTCCTTTTCACCCTCCAAGTGCGGTAGAGAACCGTCATCCTTTTCACTCTCCAAGTGCGGCAGAGAACCGTCATCCTTTTCACTCTCCAAGTGCGGCAGAGAACTGGAGTCCTTTCGAACAATGCTCTTGCAAAAGTCTCCAAGGAAATAGGAAGTTGCTCGAAAAACAAGTAAAAGAAATCCTCTCAATTGGATAACCTTGTGAATCTCCTCACAATTTTCTCTTGAAAGATCTCTCAAAACTCACTCCCAAACACTCTCCCAATCACTCTCCTCTCACTTTCCAAAAGAATTTTCGCAGAAGGATATTTTATTCAAATAGTTTTGAGTCATTTTTATACTTAGGACAGAAAAAATCGTCCAAAAACTGAATTTTCAAGTTAAGTCTGTGTCGCTCATCCCGGACGATATCAGATCGTACCGTACGAATAGTTTAAGATATCGTTCATTTCGTCTCGTACGGAAGCCTGGACGAATCGATCAGTAAGCTTCGTACGAACATTTCATCCCGTACGAAAGCTTGGACGAACCAAACAGAGAGCTTCGTACGAACATTTCATCCCGTACGAACGCTTGGACGAATCGATCAGTAAGCTTCGTATGAACATTTCGTCCCGTACGAAAGCTTGGATGAATCGAACAGAGAGCTTCGTACGAACATTTCATCCCGTATGAACGCTTGGACGAATCGATCAGTAAGCTTCATACGAACATTTCGTCCCGTACGAAAGCTTGGACGAATCGAACAGAGAGCTTCGTACGAACATTTCGTCCCGTACGAACGCTTGAACGAACCCAATTTTAGGCAGTTCGTACAATAAAAACCCATGTACGAAAAAGTATTAGTACTATACGAACTTGACTTAGAAAAAATTTTCTAGGCATGCGGGTTCTTTATGGAGGACACATTCTACAGATCGTCCCTTACGATTTTAAATCGTACTGTACGATCAGTTTAAAAATTAAACTTTTTACTCCCCCATTGTGTGTGCGTGCACAGTTATCCAGCTTACAATCACACTCTCTCAGACTCAAGAAAAAGAAAATTTACAGACTTCATTTACAGTGAACAAATGAACTTGAAGTCTTCAACCATCTAGAGTGTGAATTTCCTGAAAAATACTTTAGTACACATAACACAAAAAAAAACTCAAATATATGTTAGAAGATGAATTAGACAAACAATAAACTTTTGTAATCATAAAAAATCTAAATAACATAGACTTGGATTAGAATTCACATGAACAAACCGATTCACCCAAATCACAACAATCTCCCCCTTTTTGATGATGGAAAAATAACTATTGTTTGAAAAATAAAAAATAAAAAGCATAAAATAATAAATCTTCGAGCATCCACTAAATGTACTCCCCTAAATAAAAGAACTACACTCCGCCTAAACAAAAGATCCCTAAAGTGACTCATCCTATCCCTAAGCTCCCCCTTAAAGACTAATCAAGACATATGAGGATAGAGAATCAAGATGTATGAGGATAGATGAGGATAGAGAATTTTACATGGAATAAACAAGGGAAGGGAAGAAAAGAGTGTAGAAATGATAACACAAGCACATGAAAAAAAAAAATAGAACCAACAAACAAACAAATAGTCAAACAAACAAATAGCACAAAACATGTACATAACATACAAAATAACACATACAAAACACCACATAATGTACATAAGTCAAACAATAAGAACTCTCCCCCTTTTGCCAACAGCAAAAAGGTCACTTAAAGGTAGTTGAAAAGATGAATAATATTAAATGAAGTTTAACTACAATATTTAATTAAGATGCACATCCTAAATTCTCAAAAAAAATGTTAGATTGTATAGTATTTTAAGGAGAAGAAAAGTTGATCTAAAATAGCAATGTATTAGACGTATTAGCAGTCTCAATTTTGTAGAGAAGATGAGATAACATTACCAAAATTCTAAGTCTATAGTGACAATTATTGATTAGTGAAAATAGAGAAAAAAATGCTAAAGGAAAGAAAATTTGACGACTTTGCGCATCTTTTCAAAATGTAGGCTAATTTTGTGCCTTATTAAAATTTGGCAACATTGCGCATCTTTTATTGTATGTCACACTTTGTGTGTCTTTTCACATTTGGCGCCACTGCGCATCTTTTCTTGTGTGGCACATTTTGTGCATCTTTTCAAGCTTTGCTTTAAATGTAAGATTCTTTCCAATAACATTATCTCTTAGTCACAAATACAATAATCAAACACAAAGATTTAGACAGTAAGAATAATGTTAAAACATCAAAAATACACTAATTTTGACTGAATAATACATGTCTAAATAAGATTTAGGAAAGATCTTCTAATCCACACCAAATACATAATGAAATCTAAAAATTTAAAAATTTAAAGTTATGCATAGTATTTTCAATTGTAATTTGAAGTCAAATAACATTCTAGATCAATAATCAACTATATTCAAGTGAATTGAAGGGGAGAATAAAAAAAACAACAAGGCCATTCACTAACACAAAAAGAATAAGCATAAAAACACTGGAACATTTCATTACTAGATAATTTATAACATATAACATAGCATGTTATACACTGAAGCACACCTTTAAAGAAAAACTTGCTATCATTTCCAAAATAAACACTCGCCACAATATAAAAACAGTCTAAAACATACAAAGAGTAACACAATCACATCCAAACTAAACCATAGCAAAGCAAGCTAGAACTGAGAAGGGCCCTGATCTGGAGGAGGTGGTGGAGCACCAAACAACGCAAAGTAGCTGTTCAGAGTAGCAATATTTGTGTTTACAGCATCAAACTGATCATCCTGCCTCTTCAAATGAGCCCTCATGTCATCAAACCTTTGGTCCATTCTATCAAAATGTTGGACCAAGTTTTGATACAAATCCTGTGGAGGTCCATGTGCAGTTGAGGGTGCACCTAAAGGAGCAGAAGCTAAAGGAGGCTCATCATCTGAGCTATCTGCTGTACCTTCTTTCCCAAATAACGCTCTAAAGGAAGCATCGGTAAAGTATAGTGGGAGTTCAGAAGGACCGGAAGGATGATCTAGGTTGTACTTTCTCTCTAGAATGTAACACACAACATGTCCTAAAGCAATATTTTTCTTCCTCTTTACACTAGCCAAACCAATATCTGAAAGATAATAGATGTAGTCTAAAATCAATTGTGCTTCATCAATGGGTTGACCCGTCATAATTAGAAAAGTGGTTGAGGAAAGAAGTGGAGTCATATTAACCCTATCTCCTGCTTTAGGGATAATTGATGTTCTAAGCACATGTTGTATTATCCTTGCATTTTGATTCAGTGTATCTACCCGGGAGACATGTGTGGGTGAGCATACACCTCTATGAACTCGGTTAATTTCAGACCAACTGGTTTCAGGTCTAGTGGAGAAGGTATGAGCTCTAACCCCTTGAGTTCTAAGATGAACATATTCCCCTAGGTCCTCCTTAGTTATCACAACCTTTTGTTTAAGAACATAAGAAGAAATGGCTGTGTGATCCTCGTTAAAGGTCATGTTGGCCAGGAAGACATGAAACAAGTTCTTATTGAAGGCGTAGATCAAGGTCAATAGAAAAGAAAAGTGGGTCGAGTCAAAGAGGGGCATAACTACAAAATGAATATTTTCTTGCAGTAGTATGCAGGAAGGAGTAACCTTAGATGCAGCATACCTAAGGTATGCTTCCTCATTCTCCTCACTAAGAAAGTTGTCATCCCAGTTCCTTCTAGATGCTGGAGCCCTAGCAACCTGTGCCCTTTTTCCACTGCCAGACATCTTCTCTCAAGGCTCTAAAGATTCTAGATAGAAAGTGAAATGAAAGAAAATGACCCGCCTTTATATAGAAAAAATCTGTTATCGTACTGTACGAATCTAGTTTGTACATGACAAACCTTGATTCGTCCGGGACGACTGAAAGTTCATCCGAGACGAACGAAAGAAGTCAAAATGAAATAGTTTTTCATAAACTAGTCATCCCGAGGCATCCTTTCGTACAGGCTTTTTGACTTTCTGATCGTACATACGATGAGGTGTTCGTCCGGGACGATCAGAAAATTAAAGGTCATTTAGTCGACGGTTAGGTTCGTCCCTCACGTGAAACGACACATGGATTGTACAGACGAATGACGTATTCGTACGTATGATTACCAATAATAACTGCTCCTAACCGTATTTCTTCTCCGTTCGTACAAATGAAATGTGGGTACGATGATGTTATCGTACAGTACGATGACATATCGTACAGTACGAATAGAACTAAAAAACCCAACACTTAAAAAAAACTTGCATGCCTTTCAACATTCAAATAATGAACAAACAAAAATATAATTCAGAATTAAAACAAGAAACAAAAACATAATAATGTCAACAAATCAACGAACAAACTAACAAACACAAACAAATAGAAATACATTTGTAGAAAATTTCAATCAAGCATTTAGATCTATCACACCTAGCCTTGTCCTCAACATGCTAAATGTGTCAAAGGCTAAGGGTTTTGTGAAAATATCTGCAAGCTGATCTTTAGTAGCCACATGATGTAGTTCAATTTCACTTTTCTCTACATGATCTCTTATGAAATGATGCCTTATATCAATATGCTTGGTTCTAGAATGTTGAATAGGATTCTTTGAAATACAAATGGCACTAGTGTTGTCACAAAATATTGGAATGGTGCCAACTACTAATCCTAAGTCACTCAATTATTGTTTCAACCAAAGCACCTGTACTACGCAACTCCCTAAGGCAATGTACTCTGCTTCAGCTGTAGAAAGTGCTTCTGAATTTTGTTTTCTACTGAACCAAGATACTAATAAATTTCTAATGAACTGACATGTTCCAGAAGTACTTTTCCTATCCACCCTACAGCCAGTAAAATCTGAATCTGAGTATCCAATTATATCAAAAGAAGAACTGTTCTTAGGATACCAAATTCCTAAATTTTGAGTTCCTAAAAGATATCTTAAGATCCTTTTTACTGCTGTTAAATGTGATTCTTTTGGATCAGCTTGAAATCTAGCACATAAGCAAACACTAAACATAATGTCAGGTCTGCTAGCAGTCAAATAAAGCAAAGATCCAATTATTTCTCTAAACTTCTTTTGATCAACAGATTTTCCCTTTGGATCCTTATCTAATAGGACTGAGGAACTCATGGGTATAGTGACTGGTTTAGCATTATCCATTTCATACTTTTTGAGAATTTCCTTAACAAATTTAGATTGACAAAGAAAAGTCCCTTCCTCATTTTGCTTTATGCTAAAGCCAAGAAAATAAGTCAAATCACCCATCAAACTCATCTCAAATTCACTACTCATTGTTTTTGAAAATTCATCACATAAAGCTTTATCAGTTGATCCAAAGATGATATCATCCACATATATTTGTACAATGAGTATTTCATTCTCAAATCTTTTCATAAACAGAGTGGTATCCACACTTCCTTTAACAAATGATCGATTTAACAAGAAAGTGCTTAACCTCTTGTACCATGCTCTAGGTGCCTGTTTTAGTCCATATAATGCCTTTTTCAATTTGAAAATATGATTAGGGTATTTAGAATTTTCAAAACCTGGAGGTTGTTCAACATACATATCCTCTTCTATCACCCCATTTAGAAAGGCACTTTTAACATCCATTTGGAACAATTTAAAATCTTTAAAACAGGCAAAGGCTAACAAAACTCTTATTGCTTCAAGTCTTACTACAGGGGCAAATGTCTCCTCAAAATCAATTCCTTCGATTTGGTTATACCCCTTAGCTACTAATCTAGCCTTATTTCTAACAATTACTCCTGAATCATTCATCTTCTTTTTGAATACCCACTTAGTCCCAACTACGCTTTGATCTTTTGGCCTTTCAATTAATTCCCAAGCATCATTTCTCTTGAATTGATTTAACTCCTCTTGCATGGCTAATATCCAAAATTCATCCAAAAGTGCTTGTTCTATGTTCGTGGGTTCTATCATTGGAATAAATGCTGAATGATTAACTTCTTTCTTCAAACCATGCCTAGTCCTAATTCCTTCACTTGGTTCACCTAAAATCAATTCCTTTGGATGACTCCTTATAAATTTCCATTCTCTAGACAATTAGTTTTTCTCTTCTTTTTCAACCCTTTCTTCATCTTTTTTGATTTTTATGTTTTTGATCTATCACCTCAACCTCATCTTCATCCATCTTAGACCCTTTACTATCATAGGATTCATCCAAAATAACATGTGTGGTCTCTTCAACTACCAATGTTCTCTTATTAAAAACTCTATAGGATTTTACAACACTTGAATATCCTAGAAAGATTCCTTCATCTGATTTTGGATCAAATTTTCCTAGAAGAGTTTTATCATTATTATGAATGAACACTTTACATCCAAAAACATGTAGATGTGAGAGGTTGGGACTTCTACCATTAAGAAGTTCATAGGGTGTCTTATTCAATTTAGATCTTATGTACACCCTATTCAATACATAACATGCTGTACCAACTGCTTCAGCCCAAAAATATTTAGGAAGTGAATATTCTGCCAACATGGCCCTAACAGTTTCCACTAATGTCCTATTCTTTCTTTCTACAACTCCATTCTGTTGAGGTGTTCTCGGTGCTGAGAAGTTGTGTTTAATTCCAAGAGATTTGCAAAAATCATTAAACATTTCATTTTCAAATTATCCCCCATGATCACTTTGGATACTAACTATTTCAAAACCAAGTTTTCTCTGAATCCAAGTGACAAAATCTTTGAACTCATCAAATGATTCACTCTTATGATTCAAAAATCTAATCCAGGTGAATCTAGTATAATCATCCACAATAACATACCCAAATCTTTTTCCTCCTAAACTTAAGGTACTAACAGGTCCAAATAAATCCATGTGAAGAATTTCTAGGGGCTTGCTAGTCCTAATTTCTTTGATAGAATCGAATGAGGATCTCACTTGTTTTCCTAGTTGACATGCATCACACAAGTGATCTTTAGTAAAATCCAATTTGGGTACTCCTCTAACCAGTTGCTTTTGAGTGATTTTCCTAAGATTTTTCATGCTAGCATGACAAAGCCTTCTATGCCACAACCATGATTCATCAGATACAATTTTCAGACACAAGGCAGTAGATGCTTTAATAGAATTAAAATCTAGCATGTAAACATTGTTTATCCTATCACCATTCAAAATAACAGTGCCATTTAGACTAATAACACAACTTATAGGTAAAAACTTAATATGATAGCCCTTGTCACATAATTGACTAATACTCAACAGATTATGTTTCAAGCCTTCAACTAACAGTACATTCTCAATAAAAAATTTTTTTGAATTTCCAATTATACCTGTACCTCCCACTCTCTTGGTGGTATTATCTCCAAGCGTCACTTTGCCTCCATTCCTGGCTTCTAGCGATATAAATTGATTTGTATCTCCAGTCATATGCTTTGAGCATCCGCTGTCCAGGTACCAAATACTCTCACGAGGTCTTCTGTGAGAGCGATTCTACAAAATGATCAAACATTAGCCTTGGGAACCCAAACAAGTTTGGGTTCACCTCTTGACAACTTTAAACCAGATGCATGTATAATGTACTGTGGTTTCTGCACCTTAGGTCTCCATACTAAATATGTTATATACTTCAAAGTACAGGTATGGGAAATGTGTCCTAAACTACCACAAGAAAAACACTTTATCCCTGGAAAGGGATTCACTAATTTATTCTTCCTAAAAATTTTCTTTTTAGATCTTAAGTTAATGTTCTTGTGGTAAGATTCATGAAACTCTTCAAGCTTAGGTGGTATTTTATTTTCCTTAAGTGCTTTAATCTGAACTTTAAGATATGCATTGGCACTTTCTAAAATCGAATTATCAATTTTTAACTCATGCTCTTTAGAATCCGATTCATCCATAAAAGTCTTAAAATCTTTTTCAAGTTCAGCATGTGATGATTTTAAAAGATTGTGCTTCTTGTTTAAATCATCATACTCATCCAACAAAGTCATGTGGTTGCTATAAATTAATGCATGATCTTTTCTAAGGATCTCATAATCTTTTTGCAGCTTTATGTAATCCAAATTTAACTTAGCATGCAATTTCTTAAGTTTCCTATATGCAGAATGTATGTGTTCAGAAACCTCAAATAATTCTTCATAGCTTAAATCACATACCTCATCCTCATCTGAATGGTCGAGATTGTCAGCCATTAAGCACAAATTGGTAACTTCCTCTTCTGGTGCTGTTTCTGATGAATCTGAAGCTGACTCCGCCCAGAAAGCTCGTTGTACTCTCTTTTTACCCCTTCTATCCTTTGGTTTCTCCTCGGTCTTCTCCTTGTTATGATTTCCTTTGAGATTGGGGCAGTCTGTCTTGATGTGACCTGGCTTTCTGCACTCATAGCAAATGAATTCATTCGAAGCCTTGACATTCTTCTGGAACTTACCCTTGTTCCAATTCTGGCGTCTTCTCTGCTTCCTTTTTAGGAAACTTCTAAATTGCCTCGTCATCAGGGCAATATCCTCTTCATCCTCAGGTAGCGATTGATCACTTTCAGAGTCGTCCACCTTTAAAGCAATGTTCTTCTCCTTTCGCTTCTCACCTGCATCAATCTGTCTTTGAGTCACCGATTGCTCATAAGCAATTAGTGATCCAAGAAGATTGTGAACAGAATAAATATTCAAATCTTTAGATTATGTTATTGCAGTTATCTTTACATCATATGCAGGAGGTAAACAATGTAATATCTTGTTAACTTTCTTAGCATTTGTTAACTCCCTACCTAAAGCATGCAATGAAGTGGCTATGTGTGTAAAGCGAGTGTACATGTCAGAGATTGATTCGTTCTGTTTCATGTGAAAAAGTTCATAGTCGTGCAAGAGAATGTTCAATCTAGTTTGTTTCACTTCATTCGTACCTTCATATGTGATGCAAAGTCTATCCCAAATTTCCTTTCCTGATTTACTGGTAGACACACGCATGTAATCTTCTGATTTTAAAGCACAAAAGAAACTATTCAATCACTTAGCATTCTGTTGAGCTAGTTCACGTTCTTCTACAGTCCAGTTTGCAAAAGGTGTTTGAACTCTTATTCCTTTTACAATCATAGTTGGTTCAGTATAACCATCCTGAACTAACATCCACATACGATAGTCATGAGATTACAGAAAGTAGACATGCGAGTTTTCCAAAAATCAAAAGGAATATTATCAAATAACTGTGGTCTAGTGATCGAGTATCCTTCCATAGTATTTCTATTTCCAAAATTACCCATGATCAAAATTTCAAACAATATTTAAAACAGTTATTTTGAAATTAGCTCTGATACCACTTGAAAGTGCAAACAGGTTGTTAGACCTATTGCTCAATGTCCCTAGGCTAACCAAGAGGGGGGGGGGGGGGGGGGTGAATTGGTTCTTTTTAAAAATACTCTTGATATTTTGGAAATTTTACAAGCTAATTGTACAGTACGATATAACTTCGTACGGTACTAACAGAGATAATTTTTTGTTCTTTCTTTTAAAATAGAAATTCAACCATAACGAGAATAAACTACAGAAAATAGAAATGCAGAAAAATAAATAGTGAATAGAAAACACCAGAATTTATAGTGGTTCGGTCAAACACGACCTACATCCACTCCCTAAAGACTCCTTCTCTAGGTATTGCACTAAAACCAAGTGACTCTCCTTTTTCCCCCACAGCAAGGCGAAGAAGCCTTTACAAACTCTCTTCCACCAACCCCGGTGCGGCAGAGTAGCGTCGTCCTTTTCACCCTCCAAGTGCGGTAGAGAACCGTCATCCTTTTCACTCTCCAAGTTCGGCAGAGAACCGTCGTCCTTTTCACTCTCCAAGTGCGGCAGAGAATCGGAGTCCTTTCGAACAATGCACTTGCAAAAGTCTCCAAGGAAATAAAAAGATGCTCGAAAAATAAGTAAAAGAAATCCTCTCAATTGGATAACCTTGTGAATCTCCTCACAATTTTCTCTTGAAAGATCTCTCAAAACTCACTCCCAAACACTCTTTCAATCACTCTCCTCTCACTTTCCAAAAGAATTTTCACAGAAGGATATTTTCTTCAAACAGTTTTGAGTCATTTTTATACTTAGGACAGAAAAAACCGTCCAAAAATTGAATTTTCAAGTTAAGTCCGTGTCGCTCATCCCGGACAATATCAGATCGTACCGTACGAATAGTTCAAGATATCGTTCATTTCGTCTCGTACGGAAGCCTGGACGAATCGATCAGTAAGCTTCGTACGAACATTTCATCCCGTACGAAAGCTTGGACGAACCAAACAGAGAGCTTCGTACGAACATTTCATCCCGTACGAACGCTTGGACGAATCGATTAGTAAGCTTCGTACGAACATTTCGTCCCGTACGAAAGCTTGGACGAATCGAACAGAGAGCTTCGTACGAACATTTCATCCTGTATGAACGCTTGGACGAATCGATCAGTAAGCTTCATACGAACATTTCATCCCGTACGAAAGCTTGGACGAATCGAACAAAGAGCTTTGTACGAACATTTCGTCCCGTACGAACGCTTGAATGAACCCAATTTTAGGCAGTTCGTACAGCAAAAACCCATGTACGAAACAGTATTCGTACTGTATGAACTTGACTTAGAAACATTTTCTAGGCATGCGGGTTCTTTATGGAGGACACATTCTACAGATCGTCCCGTATAATTTTAAATCGTACTGTACGATCAGTTTAAAAATTAAACTTTTTACTCCCCCATTGTGTGTGTGTGCACAGTTATCCAACCTACAATCACACTCTCTCAGACTCAAGAAAAAGAAAATTTACAGACTTCATTTACAGTGAACAAATGAACTTGAAGTCTTCAACCATCTAGAGTGTGAATTTCCTGAAAAATACTTTAGTACACATAACACAAAAAAAAACTCAAATATATGTTAGAAGATGAATTAGACATATAATAAACTTTTGTAATCATCAAAAATCTAAATAACATAGACTTGGATTAGAATTCACATGAACAAACCGATTCACCCAAATCACAACAAAGGGAATATCTATGATACGCCTCACCAATTCTTCACCAGCACACTCTTGATGAAACATGCTATTCCAAATTACTTCTTTTGAGATAAAAACCCTGAGCTACTAACCACTTTAGAAAAATGATCGAGAGAGAAGCTTAGAATAAATAATGAAAAAATAAGGTGAAAGCAGTCACCCTTAAAAAAATCCCAAGCTATAAAAATTCATTCAGTATGTTATCAAATAAACCATGCCTGTGAAGCCAGCTGTTAGTCGGAATAGCTTGCTTGGAATTCCTCCACCAAAAGAAATTTTCCTGTGGATGTGTGTTTCTTAACCCAGCTACAATTAGCTTTCTTCATTTGAAACATATGTTCATAATCAATAGTCATAATGGTTCACCTAGTCAATTCTTTCTTTAACTCAAATACATTATCTCTAACTACTGGAGTAAAGGGAATATCCATGATACTCCACACCAATTCTTCACATGCACACTCTTAAAGAGTTTTTCCAAATTATTTCATTAGAGATAAAATCTGTAATCTCAAGGTTCTCCAGTTATTCACAATTACAAAAAGTCAGTCACAAAGCTAATGGTCTATCAAGGATCCATGCATCCTAGAGGAGATCAATGCTATGATTATTTCCAACATTCCATCTAACAGCTGGACATGAAGTCTCCAACATCCATCATAATACATCAAAAGTTAGAGGTTCCCCTCTTAAAATTAGCGTTCCAAATGTCAATCCCATACTTAGCTCTCAAGTTTTGATTTAGTAGAGACCCTGGACTTCTGATAAAATCCCATACAAAACGTGAACAAGCCCTTGCCACTTAATTGATGAATATAAATATAGTCCACCAACATACACAAGTCAAAAACATCTTCCATGCAACATGTACTTCTCCTCCCCCCCCCCCCCCAAATAATCAAAAGTGAACCAAGGATGACTAACACATTCCATGATTTAATTTATAAGACACCTTAGAAAACCATAATTTTCATGACCTCTAACAGTGTAGCTAAGCTCATACTTTCATATGTCTGTTCTATATCCACTATCAATGCCATCAATCCATCCTTCACAAGGAGATCTTAAATTTGTTAATCATCTCTTTGGTAATGAGGCAATGATTTGAGATGGACCAACAAGGGAAAAAAACTTCGTGTTCTTTTGAGATGAGATAGGGAAGCACCTTCTCCAAAGGATTGACCAATACCTTTGTAGCCACCTTATAAAACTTTTGACAAAGCCTAATTGGTCTGAATTTGGTCAATTCATTAGCTTGCTCCACCTTAGTAAAACGGATAATCAAAATATCTTTCCAGTCACACATATTGATTTACTAGAAAGAATTTACTAATAGCATTACACACCTCCTTAACAATAACCCAGTAAAATTTTAGAAAGGAAGCTAAAATTCCATCAATCCTAGGAGCACAATTATTACCCATACTCCTTACCACCCCCTTAAATTCATTAATAGAAACATCAGGTGTGATGTCAGATTGAATTTTCTCATTAATTATGTTCTATATAGAAAAAATTGGCCAGTTCTTGGTTAGGACATGCCTATGTCTACATTTATTAGAAAAGAACCTCAAGAAGGTTTTCTGGATCACCATCGGGTCTTCAAATTTCACCCCATTGGGCATTTTAACTTAGTTAATGCGATTCAACTTCGTATAGGCTGAAGCAATATTATGGAAAAAATGAGAATTAGCATCACCATCATTTATACAACATACCTTTTGCCCTTTGTCACCGCCAAATGGTAAGCCGAGCCAACAACCTATTCAAATTACTAATTTTTTTTGTATTTTAGGTCCTGAACTTGAGATAGGTTGTCTCCAATACATTCCATCCTTTGAAGCCCTTCAATGCTTCCCTTCAAGTTTTCTTTTATCTCTTTCAACTCTTTTAGTTTGTTTTAACTCTAGAAAAAAAGTTTATTGGGAATTCTATTGCATTTCCTCATGAGTACATCAACTAAACTATCGAATCATTCTTAGACCATCTCTTCCAAATAAGACCCCAAGTTGCCAGATAAGAGGACCACACATCATCAAAATAGTTCCAACAAATATGTTGCTGAGTAGTAGTTGCTCTCAACTGGAGTAACAAGGGCAATGGTCTAAGGCATGAGGAACTAAATTTTAATAGAAAGAGAAGGAACCAAACGTAGTGCATCAGAACTAGCCATACAACATTCTAAGCAGACCCACATTCTATGTTATCTTGATTTATTAATACACTATGTAAAAGGGGATCCCAAAAACCAAGATCATGTAAATTATTATTAATCATAAAATCTCACATATTTTGAACTCCAGTTGAATACTTGAAGCATTTACCTCCCCTTTTCTTCCCTTGCTTCAGAATGCAATTAAAATTCCCTCCAATAATTATAGGTTTAGTTCTATGCAATGAAGCAATAATATCTTCACATAAACTCCACCGCTTGAGGTGGTCCTTATTGGCATACACAATAATAAGGCTCCAACTTTGATAGTTAGGAAACTCCAATTGACCAATCAAACATTGATAGCACTAATAGGGTTGAAGAGAGAAATGTCCATCTTCTATAAGTCCATGATGCCTCCAACTTTCTACATAATTGGCTGATGGTGATAGTCCAAATTTTCTCAGATGCATTTATTTGTATCTCGTATACTAATCTCTTTTATTTTAGTTTCTAAAATTTAAGCAAAATAAATATCATGGCCACTAATAAGGTGATGTAGGTAGTGGAAAATTTATTTCTTCCAAGCCCCCATGCAATTTTAGAATATTAAGCTACTAAAGAGGATGTGTCCTCGCTGACCAATCTATCATGCAAATCTTTTATATGTTTCGTTGGATTTCATCAATAGGACCATGTTGCAATAATTCCCTGTTAAAATGAGCTTTTGAACCTTTAACTTTTTTTTTTTCAATCATCTCAACCTTAGAATTAGACAACAACGACTGTATAATATGAACCTAACCTCCCTATTTCTCATCTTATGTTTTTCCTTTATCTTAGCAACATTATCAATAATGACACTACAAACTTTATTATTCACACGGCACCTAGCATGAAATAAATTCTCCCTTTGGTTACATTCTTCCTTTTTACACTAGTTAGAACTGATCTTGAAACCAATAAATCTCCAACCACTACATTTGCTCAACATCAACATCCTCCAGAGATGGCATATCATCATCAACTTCTTTATCTTTTTCTAACTCAAGCTCTCCTTGAGCATTTATCATAATCACCTTTTTGTTTACACACTGGCTTGCTATGTGTCCATGTCCCTGACATATAAAACATTTAATATCTCATGTTTTAGAACTTAAAGCAGCGATGTTAGCCCGAATCATAGCTACTTCCATCTCCTTGAAATACTCATCCATGCTCTTAGATCCTTGAGTTAACTTTCATAATTTTGGTATAATCCTCTATAATAGTAATTAGGTACAAAATGTTTTTTCATAAGTATTTTCATTTCCTCCCAAGTGTCCATAGGCAGCACTCTATTCCTCTTATGAAATACTCATCCACCAACTAATGGCATAATCGATAAATTCAATGGCTCCAAATAAGCTCAAGGGTCATTTTTACCTTGAAAAGATGGAATTTTAATATTTATGATTCCTAAACCATTATCCCTCCAAGGCCTTCCCATCCTTGCTTATCTATTCCCATATCCCCGATAAAACCTAACCAAATTCAAATATGGATTATCATATTTCCTTGACTCTACCACTTTCTCAATATTATGACATGGAGCATGCCTACCTTGTTGCTACCCTCTAGGAGTTCCTGCTTCTACCCTATCCAATCTCTCATGAATAGGTTCTAATTCAGCCCTCAACATACACCTCATATTCCCTAACATTGCTTGCATTTAAAGGTCTAGAATTGCATGTTGACGGAGTTCTTTTATTGTGTTTTCCTCTTGATTATTGGACATCTTTAAAATCTATAAAAGATAGTTAGAATTCTCAAAAGCACTCCCTCACATGTTTAACTCTAGAAATTATAAACTTGCATTCATATTTTACTCTCTGTGTCTTCTTCAGTTCTTAATCAAACTCGATAGACTCTTTCAAATAGTCTAGCAGTGATTCAAAAAGGAGAAATCATTGAAACTCATACAAATTTAAGGAATTTTAACTAAAGAGAGAAATAAGGTTGAAAGGAAACATTTTTGTTCTTTTCTTTTCTTTTCTTCTTTTGTTTTTTCACCATTTTTCTTTTGTTTGTTTTTATAGCAAGGAACAAGAAATAAAACAAAAATAAAATAAAAGATAGTTAAACTTATCTTAAAAACCAAAGTTCTAATACCAAAATGATATGAGCTTCACCAATAATGTGATGACACCTAATAACATGGAGGTGTTGGAGCCCAAGATCTAAAGAAAAACTTTAGGAGCCTGAGCCATCACCAAACCTGATGAAAAACCAAGACTATGAAATATTGAAATGCTACACCTAAGAATTGATGGTTGAACACCACATGACTAATTTAATAAGTTAATGAATTCTTTTAAGAACCAAGAGGAACATAAAACCTCACAAGAATGTACTTTTTTTTTTAAAAAAATTCCTATCAAATTTGTAATAAAGCATATATATACTTGGAATAAATCTCTAAGAAAAATAAAGACATTAATATAGCTTTAAAATAGAACAAACACTAACAAAAAATTAAGTCCCCGTAATTTTTAAAATAATAAATTAACCAAATACAATGTAAGTAACCAGATTCAATGTATTTGAACTTAATAACCTACAAAATAAGTTCTCACATATGCTCAGCCATACTCAAGTCAATATCCAATTTATTATCCTTGAAACTTAGCAAATGCATACTCATTAATAGGTCTCTTCAATTACTTCCTTACTGGTTATGAAAATGCATATTAATTAACCACCTCAATTGCTTTAAAGACATAGACTAGGCTCTGAATGTTTGAGTCCATCTTATTTGTTTTTAGGATCATCCCAATTATCTTGGATTAGCCCATCTAATGCTTCCTTGAAACATTTAACTCTAAGTCTTGTAATTGGGCCACTAGAAAGTGACAAAGGATCTTGAGCTTCATACTTATGTGCATGCTCATCATATCAAGCTCCATAGTTTTCATCAGAGAGATAAAGAGAGAATGTAATGGATGGGAGAGAGGAAACAAGAGAGTGTGAGAGGGAGGGTGCAATAGCCCAAACTCCTAACTATTGAGATATTATCTGCTTTGGCCTAAGAGCCTCATGTTTTTTTCCTTTTGGTGTAACTTTCCAATAGACCACACATCCTAGAATTGCTCTCAAATGAGCACGCTTAACTGCAGAGTTTCTTAAATAAAATTCCAACTATTACACGAAAAGGTGCCTCAATGTTTAAGAGTTTTACTTCTTTTACTTAAGGTGTTTCACAGAGTGAGAGTGAGAGAGAGCGAGTGATAGAGAGAGCAAGATAGAAAAAGAGAGAAGAAAGGGTGTGAGAGGAGAGATAGATATAAGGACAAAGAGAGAGGGAGAGAGCGGGAAAGAGGGAGTGAGAGTTAGGGAGATAGAGTGAGAGCATGAGAGAGAGTAAGTGAGATGGTGAGAGATAGAGGGAATGGGAGAGATAGCAAGTTATAACGAAGGAGAGTGAAAGTAATAGAGAGAGGCATAGAGGGTGAGGGATTAATAGAGAGAGATAGAGTGATAGAGAGGAGAGAGTACTAGAAATATGGAAAGCGAGAGAAAGGAAAAGATATATTTATATTTTGTAAGAGGGAGTGTAAGAGAGTATATGGGCATAAACTAGATAGTGAGCTAGGAGAGTGTAGAAGGAAGAGAGTGAGTGAAGAGAGAGACTCAGAGTGAGAGAGAAAGGGAGAGGGAGAGAGAGATACATAGAGAAGGTTCAATATCATTTGATGGAGATTTGAGAGATAGTGAGTGAGAGAGAGAGAGGAAAAGGGAGAGATATGGGGAAGAAGAAGAATGAGTGAGAGGGTGAGAGAGAGAGAGAGAGCACAAGTAATATGAAAGGGTGAGAGAGAAGAGAGATATAGATAGAGAATGAGGGGTAGAGAGAGTGATAGAGATAGCGAGGGAGTGAGAGAAAAAATAAATAAATAAAGAGGGTCAGAGACATAGGGAGAGAGAGAGAGAAGGATAGGGAGAGAGAGGGGGAGAGGTAGAAAAAGACATTAGGAAGAGTTGAGCAGAGAGGAACAAAAAGAGGGATGGATGGTGGGAGGGAAATAGTGAATGGGATAGGGAGAAAATGAGTGAGAGAGGGAGAGTAAGAGCAAGAGGGAGTGAGAGAGGTTTACTTATTTAGAGGGAGAGAGAGGGAAGGAGAGATAGTATAGAGAGAAGAGAGAGAAAGTGAGATAAAGAGGTAAGAGAGTGGGAGAGAGCATGAGAAAGCATGAGAGAGAGGGTAAGAGAAAGGAAGGGAGAGAGAGAAGACTAGATAAAGAGGGTAAGAGAAAGAGAGAGGATGTGAGAGAGAGGGAGAGAGAGAGGTAGAGAGAGGGAAAGAGTGAGAGAATAAGAGATAGGAAGAGGGAGAGAGCAAAAAGTGGGAATGAGAGAGTGAGAGTGAGAGAGAATGATGATAGATATATATATAGTGAGAGAAGAAAAGGAGAGATATAGAGGGTAAGATAGGAAGGGAGAGATGGTGAGATAGAGAGAGAGATAGAGAAAGTGAGGGAGTGAGGGTGATAGGGAGAGTAGAGAGAGAAAGATGGAGAAATTGAGTGAGAGATAGAGAGAGGGGAGGGTGTAAGAGAGATATTTTCTTAAAAGAGAGAGAGAGGGAGGTTCACAGAGAGATAGAGAGATGGTAAGTGAGTGAGAGAAGGTAGAGAGAGGGATAGATAAAGATTAAGAGAGAGAAAATTTTGGATATAGTGAGAGAAAGATGGTGGGAGCAAGAAAGAGAGATAGAGGGAGAGAGAGAATTAGAGAGTGAGATAGAGTGAGAGTTATAAAGAGAGGGAATGAGCAAGAGATACACTTTTAAATAGAGAGAGTAAGAGAAAGTGAGAGCAAGAGAGGAAGATAGAAAGGGAGGGAGAGAAGTCAGAGAGTATGTGTGATAGAGAAGTACAGATAGAGAGAGGGCGATAGAGAGAATAAGGAAGAGAAAAAGAATTGGGGTAAGAAGGAGAGAGATTTAAAGAGAGCTATATATAGAGATTGGGAGCTCAAGGACTATTTGATGGAAAGTATAAAGATTGAAAGAGAGAGGAAGAGGGAGAGGGAGAGGGAGCGAGAGATAATGAGAGAGTATAAGAAAGAAAGAGAGATAGAGAAAGCTAATAGAGAGAGTAGGTTAGAGAGAAGAGAGATATACTACGAGTGATGGGTGAGAGTTTGAGAGAGAGGAAAAGAGAGACAGCAAGTTAAGGAGGGAGGGAGGGAGAGGGGAGAGATATAGAGGGAGAGTGAGAAAAAGAGGGTGGGACAGTGACAGAAAGGTAGATAATTCTAGTGTGGAAGATGTATTTTTAGGGAGAGAATGAGAGAGTGCGAGAGAGAGCGAGGGATATGAGAGAGGGAGAGTGAATCAGTGAGAGAGAGAGGGAGGGAGTGAGGGAGGGATAAAGTAAGATTAAGAGAATCTGATGGAGGGAATGTGGGTAAGAGTGAGAAAGATAGATAAAAAAGTGAGCAAGAGAGGGGAGTGAGAGAGATACGAGAAAGAGAGAGAATGTTGGACATGGAGTGAATGAGAGCGAAATAGAATAAGAGATAGGGTGGGAGAGAGTGATAAAAAAGGAGAGAGAGGGAGGAGAGAGAGAGAGGGTGCGAGAGAGTGTGAGAGAATAAGTGAGGGAGAGGGAGTGTGAGAAAATAAGTTTGGGAGTGATGGAGAGAGAGATGAAGAGAGAGGTAAAAAGAAAAGGAGAGAGAGTGAGAGAAGGGCATAGAGGGAGAGTGATAGAATTGGAGAGGAGATAAAAAAGTTTGAGATAGGTAGATGTAAATGGAGCAAAATGGGAGGGAGGGAGGGAGGGAGGGAGAGAGAGAGAGAGAGAGAGAGAGAGAGAGAGAGAGAGAGAGAGAGAGAGAGAGAGAGAGAGAGAGAGAGAGAGAGAGAGAGAGAGAGAGAGAGTGGGTGAAAAAGAGAGAAGGAGATAGAGCAAGAGAGAGGGGGAGATAGTTAAATAGAAAGGGAGAGTGAGAAAGGGAGGGAGAGAGATAGAAATATAGAGAGAAGGCAAGAAAGAGAGGGAGGGAAGGAGAGAGGATGAGAGTGAGTGAGAGGGTGAGAGAGGGAGAGAGAGGGAGAGGGAAAAGTAAGATAGAGAGAGGGAGATAGAGAGAGTAAGAGAGAGAGGGACTGAAAGGGATAGAGCAAGAAAGGGAGGGATTTTAAGAGTAAGAGAGAGAAAGGAAGATATAGTGCACCATCCCAAGAATTTCTCTCCCTAAGGATTTTTCTTTACTCTTTGGTTACTCTCCTCTCTATCGCTCAAGCACACTTACTTAGATTCACAGTTACAAAGAGACTCTCATGGGAATTTATTGGCTTTTCCTATGGTTACACACTTCTCACTAGTGACACATCCATTGTTAAACACACCTTAAATATAATTACAAATAGTAATAATTAGTAACTAAGTGGAGCATTTTGAAATCTCTTCTTTAGAAAGCTTGTCTCATGAAATCAACACTTGGAAAGTAGAAGATTTTTCAAGTTGGGTAGATACAATCTTCTAGAAGCAGTAATTATTAACACATTTAAAACAAGCTTAAATTAGACACATGCTACAAGTGTAATGTCTATCAATAGTAGGGTACCAAGGGAAAAAAAGAATATTTAATCTTGTCATAACCTTTCCCATGTTCCAATCATGACAGCAAGATTTTCCTTATCAGTAGGGATAATAGTAAGAATGGAATTGGATAAGTCAAGATTCATGTGTTGCAACTCCTCTAATTCATCAAAATCAGATAAATTATCCAAATCAACATTTTCTAAAATATCATTTATCAATCCATAGTCTGTATGTAATTTTTTTATTTCTTCCAGAGAGAAAACACAGTAGATCGATGAGTTGTCAAAGATTTAAGAACAACTTCTAAGTGATTGATATTAAAATAAAAAAAATAAAAACTTTCAGGCAGCTCATCTTACCATAAACAGAAAATAAAAATAACTCAAAAAAATTATAAGAGAATAAATTAACAAAAATTAAAGAGTTAGTGAGCAATAGAAAATAAAATAAAATAACATAGAAATAAAGATTAGTAGTCAAACAGCCTTAAAGCGTCTGCTCTTCAAAGATGTATTCCATGTTATTATAAGTCCTTAGAGATAGAGATTTATTTGATTTTTTTAAAGATTATAAGTTGAACACGACGTAAAGATACTTCTTCATGAAATTCTTATGTTATTAAAATTTAATTTTGGAGTTCTTTTACCCTTTAGATTTATAGTTTGAAATCTTACAATATTATTTCAACAATTCTTAAAATCTCACACAAATAGTTGACCCTAAAATTTCACCCAAACCGCCTCTTTCCTTAAATGATAATCAAAGTGGGCATTGACTAAACCGGCCTGTTGGTAAACTAAAAATAATATATATCGGACAAAGATTTTCCAAGATAGAAAGATAATTCTTTCAAAGCTTACGAAAAGGAATAAAAATAAAAAGAAGACTCGGAAGACATAAAGAAAGATATGGAAACTAAAGATAAAAGGTTAAATACAAACCTTGAGAAAAGTTTCTTCTACACTCCAAGATTTGACTCTTTTATACACTATTTATAAGATAGGACTCTCACTTTCTCTCCCAATGATTTCTCTCCCTAAGGATTTCTCTCCACACTCTTTGGTTACTCTCCTCTCTATCACTCAACCACGCTTACATCGATTCACACTTACAAAGAGACTCTCATGGGTTTTCATAGACTTTTCTCATGGTTACACACTTCTCACTAATGATACATCCATGGTTAAACACACCTTACCATGGTATACAAACATAATTATAAATAGCAGCAAATATTAACTAAATTGAGCACTTTATAATCTCTTCTTTTGGAAGCTTGTCTCAAGAAATCAACACTTGGAAAGTAAAAGATTCTTCATGTTGAACAAACATAATATTTTAGAAGTAGTATGTATGAATAGTAGTAATAGCAGTACTGTATGATCATATTTTTTTATGGGACACAACAAACTTCCAAAGATTCTATTATGAAATCTGACACCTGCAGAGTCTAGAGAATTTGTACCTTAGCTATACTAGGCGTAATCATCATCTGTTGGTAAGAGAGGGGCTTGTAGTTCTGGTATTTCAAACATTTCTTCTATAGTTGGATATGGAATATTTAGTTTCATCATCTTATAGTTTTCCACTAAGTCAAAAGTTTTGGTTTTAAAATCAAAAGTATAGAAATAATTTTTAGCCAATGGAGTGTATAAATAGATTTTTTTTATGGGAGTTTCTCAAACAAGCTTGTATATGTAATTATCCTTTCTAGGATTCTAGAACTAATATGAACTTTCTACTACTGCTCTCCAGTGGTATAGTTGGTTTTGGAGAGGAATGTCTAATCCTAAATACTAAATTTTTTTCTTAGTAGTAGATAATGTAATGCTCATATTCAATATTGCTTTCAATAGTTCTAATCTTATCCTTCATTCTATTTTGGTGGTGAAGAGTATTGCTCTTGTAGAAAAGGATAACACATGTTTTATTATCCTCTAGAGTTTTTGGCCAAAAAAGTCTATTCTCCTATTAGTTCCAATCCATGCAGAACTTAATTATCCATAAGTCAGTGATAGTTGTGGGGATATCTTTAGGTCTAAGAAAAATCTTCGTATGTCTCAAATTCAATAAAAGCTTTGAAGATATCATATTTTACCTAGCACGTACATCCTTCATGAGGATTATTAAAAAATAACACATTTTGTTGTATTTTTTATGTATATTTCGGCAAAGTTATGGTATATTTTGTTAGATGTTACTATTCCTCTTATTTAGAAATATCCTTGTGCTAATAGCCCCAGAAATTCATGAAGCATTGTGAGTTCTGCAAAGCTAGTTTGATATACCATTTCATATATTTTATCGCCTTTTTCACTAGGGAGGATTCTTATCCTTTCTGCAATTTTCATGTTACTGGAAGAACTTAACTCTTCATTTGAGCTCCCTTGCTCTAATTCTTCTACTTCAATAAGGAACTATTTTTTCCATAGTTATAATTTCTAAAGGATCTTCTCCATTTGATTCACCTTCATCTCTTTTTCAGATTTTGAAACTATAGTAGCATATTAGAGAGGAAGAAACATAGTAGTTTGGTACTATCTTTTCTCTCATATCTTGTTGTGCCTTTTGAAGGTCATCATACACTTTCCATAAAGGTTTTTTTATGCTTTAATTTGTCCAGATGCTTCTTTCCAACTTGTACAAATTCCAAGATTTAGGAGAGAAAAAAAACCATAATAGAGGAATTTTCTTTTCAGGTTTTTTTCTTAGTTCTCAGAGAAAGTAGTTTATTAAACCATTTATAATAAATTTCTTTGTCATATAGTAGTAAAAACAATTCTTCGATTCCATATGTTATCAATAAGATTTTTCTATCTTTCGTCTAGCCATTTTCTCATTTTTGAATTGTATACATCAATTTTCTTTTCTTTTCTCAGTTGAGTTTTTCCTTTTTGATCATTATTCTTAATCCTTTTAGAAACATTCATAAGATGAAATTCATCATCAAAATAATTAGCAAGTAAAATTAAATTTAATATTTTTCCAAGATTTAATTATTTAGATAATTGATCTGGGTAGAAGTTATCTTTTTATTTAATATGTTCCCATTTAATGTGCAAATCTTTTTTAATAATATGATCAAAGAATTTAATCCAACTTCTTAAGCTCAAGGTGTTTCTAACTTTTTTATTCTGTTTATTAAATCTAATAATGGCTTCACAGTCAGTTCTAATGAGGATTTCATCTTTATCATATATGAAAAGATAAAATGCTTCAAGATTATAAATGATAGCAAGAATTTCTTAATCAAGATAAGTTAGATATCCCTTCTCCTTATAAATTTCAGAAGCATATCTATAGATCTTTTCTTCACTTTTATCAAAAAAATTATTTGATTCTTGATAGGTGTTCCTCCGTAGCCTTGTTCACAACAATCAGATTTTATGATAAAATAATCTGAATCGAGAGGAAGAATTAGTTCAAACAATTTTGAAACTAAATCCTTAATTTTTTTTACCAATAAAACATTTTCTCTATTGAAAGTTGTAGTTCCTTTCAAAGTTGTTTTGTTATATAATAGCTTGGAATATTTTAACAAATCTTTAATAAAAGGTTTAGCATAATTCAAAAGTCCCAAAATGGCTATCAAAAGCATAAGCTCTTCAAGCTTATTAGGCATTTCAAAAATCTTTTTAGAGATGTGAGGCTGTAATTTGATCTTAACTTTGCCAATTTTAGAGACTAAAAATTTGATATACTAGACACACAAAGCCATCTTCTTGGAAATGATTAAACTATGAGATTCAAAGTTTTTAAAGACATAATGTAAATGAGCGAAGTGTTCATCTTTAGTATGAGAAAATATAAGAATATCATCAATTTATACACATGTGTAATCAGAGAGTGCACGAAATAGTTATCCATTTTTCTTTAGAATATCTTAGGCACATTTTTCAAATAAAAAGGCATGACTAACCATTGAAAGTGACCATTAGGATAAGAGAAAGTAGTCCATTCTTTAGTCTAACTTGCCAAAGCAAGATTTATGATTAAATTTGCGAAACCATCGAGCATTTTGGATCTTGTTTACCAGTTGGTCTTTTGAAGGGATTTTGTATCCATCAAATTCAGTATTATTATTCAACCTTTTGTAATTAAACACTATTCTAGACTATCCTCTCTTTAGTTCACTTACCTTCATGACTATCATAAAAAGACTTGTATGTCTAGAATTAGATCTTCTGATAACACCTAACTTTAGTAGCTCTTCAACATGAAGTTTAACATTCTTATAATTCCCAATTATGAAATTTTATCTCACTTCCTTGAATATTGATATCCTAATTGATGATATTTAGTTTATAAAAGATTTTATCTTTATCCCAGTATTTTATAGGATTTTATTCGATATCTTCTAATTTTTTAAGTGTAGAAACAAAGTTTTCAATGTCATGGTAGGTAATCAATTTCTTGACTTGCTTGGGGGTAACAATATCATATCTATAATCTTTCAAGTCATAATAAAGATTAATTAGATTATCATCAACAAATTCAACTTATTTATTTGCCATATAAAGTCCAGGGGTGTCACAAGTACATTTTCGATCAGGCGGCTTAAGATGATGTGTTTGTTTTACAACAATATGGTATTTGAGGATATGTTGAGGTTTATCAGGAGGTTTAGGTATTTTGTTGTATGGTTCATGCGGTTCAAAATTTTGATCAGGTGATTTGTTAGGAGGTTTAGGTTCAGGTGGTAAAGGCGGTAAAATTTTTAGTATTAAAAGGTGTCCACTATCCTCCTCAGCCCACTCTGATATGATAGGGGAAATTGATTAATTCCTAAAAATAGTGATATAATCATTAGTCAAGAATAATCCACCATTTGATTTCAACAAGAAATCATGACCAAGAATCATCTTGATATGGGAATGGTTATGGGATCTAACCCAAAACTTAGAAACATGATATGCCTTGGACCAAACTTGGTAATGAGTTTGGAATTTGAGGTAAACATTTTGAATGTATTTGGTCATTGCAAGATGAGAACCATAAAATTGTGTACTATAGGTATAAGACTAATAAGAATAAATTCTATCTTCACTAAGTCAATATTAATAGTATTGGATGTTGTACCAGTATCAATAAAAATAGGTAATGTAATTTCTAAGCAATGGATATTGAGTTTAGTAAGAATTTGAATTTTTGTAAAATCATCAGGATTACAAATTATATGGATTTGCTCAATACATGGTTCATATTATAAGTAATGATACTTGTAATATGATAGGAAATGATTATCAATGAGATTATGCTCATCAGAAATAAGAATTCCTTTACCTTTTTTGTTAGTTGGTGGAGTATAACCAGTGCCTCCATCTTATCTTCAAGATCAGCAACTTGATACTTGAGTACTCTCATTCTGGATTCAAGAATTTAATGTGTTATTCAAAATATTCTTAGGAATAGGAACAACATATTTATAATTAACATGTTTAAAACAAGCTTGAATCAGACATAAGTTCCATGTGTAACATCTATCAATAACAAGGTACCAAGGACAAAAAGAACATTTAGTCTTGTCATCATTTTTCCTTTGGTTCCAATCAAGATTGCAAGATTTTTCCTTATCAATAAGGGAATTAGTAGAAATGGAATTGGATAATTCAAGATTCATGTATTGTAATTCTTCTAATTTATCCAAATTTGATAGATTATTCAGATCAGCATTTATAAAATATTATTTATCAATCCATAGTTTGTAGGTGATTTTTATGTTCTTCCAGAGAGAAAACACTATAGATCGATAAATTATCAGAAATTTCATAATCAACTTCCAAGAGATTGATATTAATCAATCAATCAGTACAATATTTCTATTGTAAAGATTTTTTTTTTTCGGAAAGTGGTGGCTGAATGACCTTCTTTATTGCAAGTAAAATAAGGGATTTTATTACTGTAAACCTTCTAAGAGTTATATCTTCTAACCTATTTATTCTTATCCAAATAAGGCTTCCGAGCTTTTGATTATCTTATGAAATTTTTCTTTTTCAAGGGATTCTTCTTTGAAGGCTTAGTCTTTCTCCTCGGTCTTCTATTCAAGCTTGTATATCCATATTATTCAGGAGTGTAAATCTGTGAACAAAATCCATAATTTTGATTTTTCAACTATTTTTATATGGAAATATAAGTAAATTTCTCCTTCAATTTTTCAAACAAGAATTAGCCCCTAATTCCTATATTATCAAATTGTGGAGTAACTTCATGTTGTTTCCATGTATGATGTATTATCTTTACCTAGTTTACCTGGCAATTTTGAAAATAATCTGTCACCTAGCACAGGAGATTCGTAATTCCCAGATATAGTAGATAAGGCTAAGAAATCATTCGCAAAATATTTCACATATTTCCAATTTCTAATTTGGATTTATTCTAACTCTCTCACAGCGTTAGCTTGCTTAAATATTAATCAAATATTGGCATCTCTAGAAGTCAAGATTCGGTGAATTAAATAAGCAAAGTTTAAAATGTTATTACCTTAGCTTGCTAGATTTACAACATCTTCTGGAAATTTCTTCTTTAAGATTCTCAAGCAGCACTTGCTACATCTCCGAGATAATTTTTAGCTCGTCGTATCATCTCTTCACCACAATCTATAAGATCTTGTTAATTCATATGATAATCTCTAGCCATTTGAATAGTCCATTGTTCCAAATAATTATCATGTACTTGAGGATCACATGAAGAAATATTTAATAAAACCACTTTTTTAGAAAAATAAGATTTTTTCAATGGAGTTGTTTTTCTAGTTCTTAATAATAGGTTCTCTTTATCATAAATTTTTAGAGATGCTCTAGGAGGATGTCTTATATTATATTCCATAGGAATAGGTTCTATTGTTGGATAATACCTTTGAATAGGATTGGGGTTGAACGTAGAAGAACTAGCTTTATTATCATATAAATCAACTCCTGTTATACTTTCTTTTGAATCTTCTAGGAACCTTTCTATCAAATCAATTTTAACATCTTCCAAATTTACAAAAACATGGTCCAGGTTTTTTAAAAAAATGATTATCATCTTCCAAATTCTCATAATTATCTTCAATAAGATATTCAGTATTCTCAGAATAATCTGTAATAAAATTTTTAGTAATATTTTTAGAATTTTCTAAATATTTTTAGAAAGAATATCTACAAAATTTTCTTTTATTTCTTTTTGATCTTTCAAAGTTTAAACTTGTTGATCATTTTGTCGCAAATCTAGTCCCAAGTCCTGTTATTTTGATGATAACAAATATTTTTGGATTTCTTACTATACCATCTCTTATTAACTACTATTATTACATATCTTCTTTTTCCTATGCACTAACATTATAGGTCCATTGTACACTTGCAAGTTTGATCAGCTCAAGATTGGGTAGACTAGGGTTAAGTATATTGTGAAATGTTTGTATTTTCAATTCTTATGTATTTTTATTTTCCATCAATCAAATCATATATCTAGTGGATACTAAGCTTGGTGACCATGCACACACACACTCAAGTGAGTGAGTTAGTGATAATGTCAGAAGTTGAATTCTTTAAACTAATCATATTGTACGATCTATATCATACTATACGATCAAATAATCAAAAAATCATTAAAATAGCTCATTGTGATAATTAATATAAGATAAACTAATTGTACTGTATGATGTAGATCGTATAGGATGATCAATTGAAATAAAGATCCCAGCCACCAATCATAATTTAGGAATTATTTTGAAATTTAAATTTTATACTAATCATACTTTATGATAGGTATCATACTGTATGATGTAATTAAATCTTGCCTAAATTAATTCTATTATTAGGGAATAGTTTTGGATTATTTGATCTAATTAGATCGTAAAGGATGATTTGACCAATCATACTATATGACCCGATTCCTATTTGGGATGATGATTTATCATCACCAATCATATGGGAGTATAATCCAAGTCATTTAAACTAATTGTACTAGATGATGCTCTAAATCATCTTGTACGATCAACTCAATCCTTTAAACTGATTGTATATCATTAAGCTCTTCGTACAATACTAATAGGAGTACTTTGCACTAATCGTACTGGATGATCCAGGATCATACTACATGAGTAGAGTCGTTTGAATTGAATTTAGTGCTTTTTGTGAGGCCTTATATTTAATCTCTCTCGAGTGAATTATTTGCTAGTTTATTGGTGGCCGAGTGTTCTTGAGAGGGAGCATTGAGAAGAAGAATTAAGAGAGCTTCAGGAAGAAGAGGGAGTGCTTGTGTGTGAGGGAGAAGTAGTGTGAGGGGTTCAGATGGTTGCTACAAGCAAGTGTCTTCCAAGTGTTTATCTATGTTTCTTGGGTGGCTTTGGGAAGAAATTCTTCAGCCCAAGGACATGGTTCTCTACCATCACCAGGAGGGTGAGAAAGGAGTTCATGGTTCTCTGCCTTTTCCAGGAGGGAGAAAAATATTAATTGTCTGCTGCTATCACCTGGAGGGTGACAAAGCATCCGGCTCTCCGTCAAACTAGGTTTGGTGGAAGTGGTTTGTGTAAGGGCTTCTCCACCTTGCTGTGGGGTTAAAAGGAGAGACACTATATTGATAGTGAAATACTTAGAGTGGAGGACTTTAGGGAGTGGACGTAGGTCATTATTTGACAAAACCACTATAAATCTTTGGTGTGTTTGTTCTAATTTTTTATTCTTGCCTTTTTACTTTTTTTACATTTTAATTCTGTTATAACTGCCTGGTGAAAATCATACTCACTGCTTTATTCTACTGATTAGAATATCATCATCATAGCTTGGATGTTTTGGTAAATTTTTTTGCTTTCGCACTAAGTGATAATTGTTACTTATTTTTTAAATATTGAAAAATCTAAAAATATTATCCTTATTTTTAAAAAAAGCAATTAGTTTCTAAATTCACAAATTCATGCCCCTTTGGTGTTTGGTGTGCCTAGGGACAAGTTCACTTAGGCTTAACATCCTTATCAAACTTTTAATTGGTATTAGAGAAAGCCTTGAAAGTTAGATTTTAAAATATTTAAGTATAGATCTAATGGCACAATTTGGTAATAGGAAAACTACTGAGGGTTATTCCATATCCTATCCACCATTATTTGAAAGCATCCCATTTGACGACTGGAAAATTTGCATGTCTACATTTATGTAATTCATTGACTATAGAATTTAGTATATGATTCAAAATAGTTATGCACTTCCATCTCATATAGTTAATGGTGTCAAACTTGATATTCCCTTTACTGAATGGAGTTATGTGGATAGAGAACTCGCATAATTAAATGCTAAATGTTTAAATTATTATTTTTTTGTTCTTTGAAATCTTAGGATTATATTATACGAGTATCAACCTGTACTAAGGGGAAGGAGATATGAGATAGACTATGCATTACATATGAGAGAACTAATGAAGTTAAATAATTTAGGCTAAACATTTTATTGCATGACTATGAACTTTTTTGCATGAAACCTAGCGAAATTGTATCTAAAATCTACACTAAGTTTACCCAGATAGTGACATCCTTGCATGCACTAGGTAGAGAACTTTCTAATTCTTAAAAAGTCAATAAGATTTTATGATGCCTACCTAGTTCTTATACTGCTACAGTTACTACTATTTCTAAATCAAAGGATTTGAATGTGTACTCTATTGATAATTTACTTGGGTCACTCATTGCCCATGTGCAAGGCGTGAGTCAAAGACTAAATGATGTGAGTGATACAAAGAAGGAAAAAACTGTAGCTCTAAAAGCAAACGACTTAAATAGTGACAGTTTTATAGTGGTGGAGGATAACAACATTGTGTTAATGACCTATCAGTTTAAAAGTTTTCTAAAGAGAAAGAAAAGGCGACATTAACAACAGTGGAGCAAAGGTAAACATAATAAAAATTTTAAAGCATCAACTAAAATAATATGTTTTGAATACAGGAAACTGAGACATCTCTGAACAGACTGCCTCAACCTGAAGACTCGCCTAGTCAAAGAAATGGGAAAAGAAAAGGGAAAATTTAGGAAGGGGAAGAAGATGACACAGAAGGTGTTTTGGGTCTACTCTGACTCAAAATCATCAGAACTAAAAGCAGAGAAAAAGGTAAGAAATATGTGTCTTTTTGCTAACAATAATCTTGATCAATCAGATCATGATTAGGTATATAACCTTTCCTATGATGAATTGTTTATAATTTTAGAGAAAATTCATGATTCATATAGGAAACTGAAAAAGATGTATGCTAATTTGAATAATGATTTGACTACTTTGCAAAAAGAATATACTTGTCTGATAAATAAGCATTCTAGCTTAGATAAGAATCATATGACTTATTTGATTAGTTTCATGCATTAAATAAGAAGCATACTAAATTATCTATTGCATATGATTCCTTGAAAATAAAGCATGTTGAATTAGAAAACTCATTCAAAAACTTAGAGGCATGTGCAACAGAGATAGATGATAGTAAGCATGGATTAAAAATAGAAGTACCATTCTAAAAAGTGCAAATAAATTCCTACAAGAAAAAATAAATGCACTTCAAAACAAAAATCAATCACCTACTCTAGCACAATGGCATAACCCATCACAACATGCATCATATACCCCTAGGAAGAGGCACCATAACCCACATAAATTCTTTTCTTGGTGTTAGATTTTACTCTTATGGCATGCCATGACACATACCTTGCACTTGCACTATCCATTATAGGGCACATATAATGTGGAGGCTAAAACTGCTTGCATCATAATAAAACACACAAACATCTCATTCATCAATGCTTAAGGTGGAAACCCAAACTCACTTCGGTTCCCAAATCTAATATTTAATGACTTTGTAGGGAAGCTCTCATAAAAGACTTAGTGAGAGCATGTGGTACTTGGATAATGGATGCTCTAGGCACATGACTGTTATTTGAAGTATTCATCCCACTAGAGGCAAAGGTCAGGAGGCAAGGACACACTAGGGTTATAACACCACTAGGAGAGTGGTTGGCTCAGGTATAATTGGAAATTCAAAAAAATTTGTCATTGAAAATGTTTTATTAGTTGATGGTATAAAGCATATCCTACTAAGAATTAGTTAATTATCTGACAAGGGTTTTGATATACAATTTTTATCTATAAAATTCATGATTAACTTAAATGATAAATTTATTTTAGAAGGAAAAAGGGTAAATAACATTTATATGCTTGATTTTAACTGCATTTATATGTTTGATTTTAACAGCATTGAATAATCCAATTCTCTGTGTTTGAAAACTATACTTGATGATCCTTTCTATGTTATAGGAGACTAAGTCATGCAAGACTATCCCTTTACTGCTTTTTGTGGCATATATGTTATGTCAAATTGCATTAGCAAGACAGCCCATTTAGCTAGACGACCAGTTAGACTTCACTAAGGATCACCTTTTTTTAAGGATCACCTATATGATGCTTGTCAATTAGGAAAATAAGTTAGGTCTTTCTTTCATTCAATTAAAGACATCAATACCTCTAGGCCACTAGAAATTCTCCATATGGACCTATTTGGACCATTTAGTACAACTAGCCTAGAAGGGAAATTATGTGGAATTTGTAATAGTATATGACTATTCTAAATTAACTTGGGTTAGATTACTAGCATAGAAAAGTGAATCATTTGAGGAGCTTAAAACCTTCTCCACATGGATACAAGGAAAATTAGGATGTGAAATATCAACCATTCATAGTGATCATGGTGGAGAGTTAAAAATGAGAAATTTGAATTTTTTATCAAGAGATAGGGATAGAATATAACTTTTCTGCCACTAAAACCCCTCAGTATAATGGAATAGTTGAAAGGAAGAAAAGATCTTTGTAGAAGCTACTAGGGCCATGCCAGTTGAGTATTCTCTCCCAAGATAACTTTAGGCAGAAGTAGTAAATAATGCTTGTTATGTTTTAAATAGGGTGAACATTAGATCCAGGTTAAATAAGACACCCTATGAACTCCTTAAGGGTAGGAAACCCAATCTTTCTCACTTATTTGTCTTTGTGTGTAGATATTTTATCTTGATCAATAGGAAATTACCCTTAGGAAAATTTGATCCCATGTCTGATGAAGGAGTCTTCTTAGGTTATTTATATGTAGGTTTGGCCTATAAAATCTTCAACAAGAGGACCTTAACAGTAGAAGAGTCTACCTATATTGTGTTTGATGAATCAAATAGGACCTCTGAATCTAAACCAGAAGAAGAAGAAGTAGAGTTAATTCAAAGGGTTGAAGATATTATCCTAGGAGATAGAGTAGAACCTCAGGTACCCTTGCCTATAGAATGGAGATAATCATCTAGTCATCCTAAAGAACTGATATTAGGAGACCCATCTGAAGGTGTTAGAACTAGGAATTACTTAGGAAGGAGGTTAGTCATTTTACATTTATCTCCATGATAGAACCCTCCAATATAGATCAAGCCCTAGCAGATGAATTATGGATCCTAGTAATACAATAAGATTTAAAATAATTTCTTAAGAATGATGTTTGCGAGTTGGTGAGTAGACCTAAAGACCATAGTGTTATAGGAACCAAATGGGTTTTCAAGAACAAAATGAATGACTCTAGCATAATAGTGAGAAATAAGGTTAGATTAGTAGCTAAGGGGTACAATCAGATTAAAGGGATTGACTTTAAAGAGACTTTTGCCCTGGTAGCTAGACTAGAAGCCATTAGAGTGCTCTTAACCTTTGCTTGCTTTAAAGGACTTAAGTTATATCAAATGGATGTTAAAAGTGCTTTCCTAAATGTGGTAATTAAAGAGGATGTATATATTGAGCAACCCTTAGGCTTTGAGAACTATAAATTCCCTAATCATGTATTCAAACTCAAGAAGGCTTTGTATAGGTTGAAGCAAGCACCTAGAGCCTAGTATGAAAGACTGAGTGCATTCATTGTAGATAGAGCTTTTGTTAAGGGTAGTGTAAACACCAACCCTATTACAAAAGAAAGAAAGATAATACATACTCATTGTTCAAATCTATGTCGATGATATATTGTTTGGATCCACAAATAAAAATCTTTGGGATAAATTCTCATAAACTATGAATGAGAAGTTTGAGATGAGCATGATGGAGAGCTAAACTATTTTCTTGGATTTAGTGTGAAGCATAAGGATGATGGAACTTTCCTTAGTCAATCAAAATACATCAAGGACATCCTTAAAAAATATGAAATAGATAATGCTGAGGTAATAAACACTCCCATGAGCTCTAATATTTAGTTAAATAAGGACCTAAATAAAAAATTAGTTGATTAGAAGAAGCATAGGGGGATAATTGGATCACTCCTTTACTTGAATGCCAATAGACCTGATATCATATTTAGTATTTATCTTTGTGTTAGGTTTCAGGCTAATCCCTATAGGAGTGCAGTTAAAAAATTCTTAGATATCTTCTAGGAACTCAAAACCTAGGAATCTGGTATCCTAGATATAATACTTATTTTGAGATCATAGGATATTCTGATTCAAATTTTATAGGTTATAGGGTTGATAGGAAAAGCACCTCTGGAACATGCCAATTCATAGGAAAATCTTTAGTCTAATGGTCCAATAGAAAACACAACTTTGTAGCCCTATCTACTGCTGAAGCAGAATATATAACTATAGGGAGTTGAATAACAAATCTTAGATCTTGGACTACTTGTAGGCACCATTGAAATCAGTTGTGATAACACAAGTGCCATTTACATATCAAAGAATCTAATCTAATATTTAAGGACAAAACACATAGACAATAGGCACCATTTGATTAGAGACTTTGTGATAAATGGGGGTATAGAGCTACATCTTGTAGCTACTAAAAATAATTGGCAGATATATTTACAAAACATCTAGCTTTTGAAACCTTTAGCATCTTAAGGACTAGACTAGGTGTTATAGATATTCACGCTTGAATCACGATAATTTTGAAATTAGAAAAATAAATATTATTTGTGTTTTCCCTTAAATTTGTTTTATTATTGTTTGTATTATTTCGTTTATTTTATGTGATTTGTTTTATGTTCTTTTTATGACCTTTCATGATCATCACACACCACTTTATAAATTTTGTTTACATCATACTATAATATTCATAAAAAATACCAAATCACTGATCACAGCACATTTAATGGAAAATAATAATCAATCATTGGTGATCGTACTATACGAACACCTACTTCATATTATACGATACCCGTAGTGATGGATATTAGAATAATTGAATTCAACTAGTATGATATTTAATATTATATCGCACTGAACAAACACCTATTCGTACAGGATGATCTGACCAATAAATGATCATCGAGACTGATGCCTCTGGATGAACATCCTCTCTCTAATCATCCGGTTGGATTCTAATCATACTGTAGTATAAGACCACCCTTTTAACTGATCAGACTGGATGAAATTAAAAGCACTCAATGGTACTATATGATGTCTTTATCATACAATACAATATGGAAATTCTATTTAAAGAGAGGATATTCAAAGCTTTTCTTCACTCAATCTATTTCACTCTTCTTACATCCTCCCTAAAGATCTTTTCCTTTAAAATGGATGGAGAAAATCATTCTCGAGCTTTAGTCAAAAGTTCTTCTCAATGTCCCATGGATCCTTGGTTTGTCAAAGTCGCTGACAAAGAGGCTTATAATCGATATAAGACTATCGGGATCACGCCTTTCAAGATCATAAACCATGAAATTTTAAACTTCCAGGTACTCTCTCTCTCTCTCTCTTCCCTCGCACCACCATTCAGTTCATTCTTACACTTGCCTATATATTTAATTATGAACTTCTTTTTGAATTTTTTGCTACTCTCTGAATTAACTGTGAGGGTACTACCCTTTAATCTTACGTCAATAGGAGGCCTATCGATATTACCTTTGAAGATTTTTATGAATTCCTTCACCTTTCTACAACTGGAAAAAAAGTTCTCCTTATAGCTTCAAACACAATGATTGGACCCTTGCAAACACCACCCTTAGGGAATCAAATATAAAATACCACATCCCCCATGTGAATACCTTAGTGAAAGATGTTAGAATCATGTAGCATATCCTTCGTAACTCAATAATTCCAAAAGTTGGGGATCGAATTAACATCACACCCCTTTTATCCATAACTTCCTACTTTCTAATGGCTGAGATAGATTTTAATGTAGCTGATATAATCATTTGATATCTTGAGAATCTAGCCTACATTCAAGATCCTAGACATAAAAGAAAGCCAAATCTTGATTAGGTCACATAATTACTTTCATCCTTGAATCCACATACAACTTCCAATTCTTTGCACTGCCAGATCACCTTCCAATTTTTTATTCCAAAAGATCCTTCAACATCCTTCATAGCACTCACTGCCGCAATGTTCACTATGTGGACGCTGAGCCACATGAAGCTGAGGGAGGTTTAGCTTCAAAACCTGTCCACCAATAATCTTTGTATGATATGCTGGTTTAGAGGTTTGACCAGTGGGAGGCTCATTTTAGCACCTATGTATAAGAGCAACAATAGTAGTATGATAATGATATGGCTCTCTTTGATAACTACACAGCACAACAGTACCAATAGCACGATAATGAAATGGCTTAGGTTGTAGAGCAGTTTACCTCCCTTCATTGATTCTTTCAACTACCACCACCACCAGCTCCACCTAATCAGGACTCTTCATACTTTTAGTTTTCTTAATCTTTTTAGTCCTTGTGTTTGTATTATTTTTGTTTCTCTTGTTTATGATGTTTATTTTTTATTTTGGTGTCTTTTTTTTCATTATTTTCTCCTTTTTATAATATCAAAAGAGGGAGTAGATTGTTTTTGGAAGATTATACTCTATGTTGGAACAATTAATTTACTATTTTTTTTTTCATTTCCTATTGCTTGAGTGTTATTTATTTATGAATTTTATAAATAAAACTCCCTATTTTTGAAAGATTCGCCTACTTATGGGGAGTTTAGGAAATAATAAAAATATATTTAACATATTTACAAACAATATTTTCCATCATAAAAAAGGGGAAATATTTACAATTTTGGACCCAAGTCCTGTGATTTTGATGATAATTAATATTATTGAATTCCTTACCATGCTATCTCTTATTAACTGGTATTATTTCATATCTGCATTTATTAGCTCAAGATTGGGTAGACTGGATTAAGTATGTCATGAAATATTTATATTTGCAATTCTTATGTATTTTAATTTTTCTTGAGTCAAATCATGTCCTGGAAGATACTAAGCTTGGTGACCATACACACATACACTCAAGGGAGTAAGTTAGTGATAATATCTGAAGTTAAATTTTTTAAACTAATCATATTGTATGATCCATAACATACTAGACGATCAGATAATCAAAAAAATATTAAAATAACTAATTATGATAATTAATGTAAGATGAACTAATCATATTGTACGATGCAGATCGTACAACATGATCTGTTGAAATCAAGATCCCAGCTGCCAGTCATAATTTAAGCAATATTTTAAAATTCAATTTTTGTACTCATCATACTGTACGAAAGGTATCATATTGTATGATGTAATTAAATATTTCCTAAATTAATCTTGTGATTAAAAAACAAATTTAGATTAATTGATCTAGTGAGATCATACAGGATGATTTTAGCAATCATAATGTTCAACCTGATTCCTGTATGGGATGATAATTTATTATCGTCAATCAAACTTGATGATAATCCAAGTTATTTTAACTAATCATACTTGACGATGCTACAAATCACCTTGGATGATCAGCTCAATTCTTTGAACTGATCGTACAACTTCTATCTCTTCATACAATACTAATAGGAGTACTTTGCTCTAATTATATTTGATGATCCAGGATCGTACTGTAAAATCATAGTCACCAAAATTAAATTTAGGGCTTTTTGTGAGGCATTGTATTTAATCTCTCTCAAGTGACTTGTTTCTTGGGTTTTTAGCTGTTGAGTGTTCTTGAGAGGGAGCTTTGAGAAGAAGATTTATCAGAGCTTTGGGAAGAATAGGGAGTACTTGTGTGTGAGGGAGAAGTAGTGTGAGGGGTTCACACGGTTGCTCTAAGAAAGTGTCTTGCCTTATTCCTCCAAGTGTCTATCTATGTTTCTTGGCTGGCTCTAGAAAGAAATTCTTCAGCCAAGGATGTGGTTCTTTGCTATCACTATGAGGGTAAGAAAGTAGTTCAAGGTTATTTGCATTCTCCAAGATGGAGAAAAAGATTGATGGTTCGCTTCCATCACCTAGAGAGTGACAAAGCTTCTGGCTTTTCGCTGCACCGAGTTTGGTGGAAGTGATTTGTGTAAGGGCTTCTCTACATTACGGGGGAAAATGAGAGACACTATAGTGATAGTGCAATAATCAGAGTGGAGGACTCCGGGGGAGAGGACGTAGGTTATTGTTTGATCGAAGCACTATAAATCTCTGGTGTGTTTGTTCTGATTTTTTATTCTCGCATTTTTGCTTTTTTGCATTTTAATTCTATTATAACTGCTTGGTGAAAATCATATTCAATGCTTTATTATACTGAAGAGAATATCATCATTTGCTTAGATGTTTGGGTAAATTCATTGACTTCCGCACTAAGTGATAATTGTTACTTATTTTTCAAATACTAAAAAACCAAAAATATTGTCTTTATTTTTAAATTAAGCAACTAGTTTTTAAATTCACCAATTTACCCCCATCTCGGTGTGCCTAGGGGCAAGTTCACATAGGCTTAACATCCTTATAGAAATTTCACATTTGGATCTATATCTTTCGATCTTGTATCATTATTTTTTGTCGGCATATCTTCTTCATAATTTGAATTTTAAAAATAATCATAACCACGCAAATATCTTATATTCTTTTTACCATCAATATCGAAGAAATAATGTTTGCCTATCAAAACCATCTTTCTAGATTATTTTTGCAATTCTTCAATATCCTTCCAATGAGTAGATAATCATAATTTTATAGGGAAAATATACTATTATCTTTATATCCTTCACAGTCAACTTCCATGATATTTAGCTCATCATCTTCTTGATCTTCTATAATCATCAAATCTTAATCAGATTATTCTATTTCATCTTCATTAGAAGCTCTGTAATTTCTAAATCTTATGGGCAGACTTTTATCATCATTCAAGAAGGTTGAATATTCATTAGAGATTATAGTAGAATTTTCCTCTCATAGGGAAGAAATATTTTTTTCTATCTAATCCAGTAAGTGATTCGGAGAGTCAACCTCTTTTGGCATAATAAACTTAATTCCTTTAGAGGTTAGTGAGTCTATGATATTCTCAAGTTTAATTTGTAACTTAGTTTGGATACTACTCATGGTTTTGCTTATATCCACACATATATTATTTCCTTAAAAATTTTCATAATCTTTACTTTGCACCAACACTATAACATGTTTCTCAAAGTCTTCTATAGTCATGATTAATATCAGGAATAATATAAGTAATACCAATATTGTTGTTCATGTCAACTTATATGACTTCAATCACTAATTCATTAGGAGTACCAAACCAATAATCAAAGAGACAAATTAGGACTTTACCTCCAGTTCCTTTTATTACTAGGCCTCTGATTCCAAATACAATAAAACTGATATTGATATATCGATGCTTGTGCTTATTTTTAATTTTTTTAGAGGCTTTAGGAGTGATTAAGTTTAGTATGACATCAGTCACACTTTGGTTGATGATATTTTATGAATTTATTATCTAATTGTAGGAAACTTTCTTTGATATATAAGTTGTGTAACAAAAATGAAATTAATAAGATGGATGATTGAAAAAATTAGGAATAAAAAAATTAAAAGTAATATATGAGAAGAAATATTAAAATATTAATAAAGATGAGGTGATTAAAAATTGATTTAAGTGATTTGAACATATACAACAAATGGTAAAATATTTGTCAATTAGCAAGTAAATAAATTAATGTTAAAAGATTTGGATGGAATAATGGTAAACCTAATGTTATTCAGATAAGCATTGTTCAAAATGATTCGTAAATTAAATTTAACACCTTAGATAATAGTCAACAACAAGAAATTAAAAATGAGAATTCATTATATAGACCTAAAACTGTGCATAGATTGACATTAATGAATATATTTTCATAATAAAAAATGCATAAGGAATATTCAATTCATCCCTAAGGATAATAAAGAATATTCACTTATCGTTTCAATTATTAAAGTATATTAATGAATTTATTTTCATAATCAAACTATATAAGGAATATTCAATTATCCATAAGGATAAAAGAATTATTCACTTATCGTTTAATCTTGATGATAATTTCAGATATTTATTTTCATAATCAAATATATAGTAAATATTCAAATTACCCCTAAGGATAAAAATAATACTCACTTACCTTTTGATTATGAAACTAAACAATATTTAAAGTTTAGATCTACATTTACAAATTTTTCCTCTATCTTAGAAAATAAATTAAGATAGGGTTTATTTTAATCTGGGTCTAGACTCCCTATAGGGGTAAGCCCTTATAGTTAATTACATCTCCTAAAAGAATACTCTTGATTAAAGTGAAGAGTAAAGTTTTCAAATGTATATAGATTTAAAGAAATAGCTAGCTAATAAAATTTCAATGCATAGGCTTTAGATTATAAATTATATATCGTTACAATTAGAATTTAGATTTTAGATTTTGAAAGAGGAGAATGGGAAATGAATGTGTAAAGACTAAGAGGGGGTATACAATCTATGCTTATACTTACCTAGAGTGACCTGCCAGCTAACAATCCTAAGCATAATCAATCATCACATGAATGCAAGATTAGATTGGCTCTATCCTCATAATCAAGGAATTTTAATTCAGAAAACTTTATAATCATGACTCTATAATATGTATATGATCACATAATGAAATTTTGTATGAATATTATTACAAATAAAGAAACTTTTATTCATTTATAATTTTATAGTACAATCCATGGTCTTCTGTAAAGAAATAGTGGCGAAGCTCCACCAACAACAACCTTGAATTTCTACTCCTATTTAAGTATAGATTTAATATGATTGTTTATTATGGTGTTCAATCTTCTGGATGTTGAAACTTCTATAGTATTCCAAAAGATAATGATCTCCAAAAGAACAAAAATCACTTCCTTTTAGAACCTATAAATGTATATAAATAATCATTTTCAATTTTTGATAACTCTTGGCATTGTACAACTTAATCTAGCTATACAAAGATATAAAAATATTTACAAAATTGCTTATATATTTTCCTTTACATTATTTTCTAGGTACATTCCAGTTTTGCAAGAATATAAAAGAGAGTAGTTATAAAATTGCACATATAAAATAGTGAAGTGTGAGCAGTTATATATATACAAAAAATTTAAATTGTAATAAAATTACACGGTTCTAAATTTTAACTCCAATGTCTTATACAACAATAAAAAGTAAATATGAGATCCAAAGTATAGAAAGGAAAAAAACACAAACATGAATGCCCTCTAGTAAGGCACTCCAAATAAACTAAATCAATTCATCGACCTATCCTAA